>MU281329.1:237080-752008 GCA_022385595.1 Xylaria palmicola | reverse complement strand
TGTTCGACACCCTCACTTCGTCCTTGCGCTACCAGATTGTTGGGGTTTTGTTGGTTAAGCAAAAACTCTTCCCATCCCTTACCTGTGTTTTCCCCCCCCCCCCCCCCCCCCCCTCCGGAGATATATAAACAAAGGATGTGCTGACTAGCGATAGGAATTCATCAATGCAACTCCAACTGCGGAGCTGCTCCCACTGTCTGCCGGTGTACAAGATGATGAGTCTGAGAGCGAGTGAGTATTCTTGCTCATTAAAACCTCGAGGTACAAAAAATAACTAACATGACAAAGAATGGGACTTACATATAAGGAACTTTCCGTGTTCGGAGAATGCCGTAGCGTCGAGAAGTTGGGCCCTTGGTCCTGCTACCTTCGTTTGCTCGGTCGCTGGAAGGACCGCAACTTGACGGCTCAACAGATCGCGGAGAAGGTCATGCGCTTCTTTAGATATGGTACGTTTGACAACAAGCTATATGTTTATTATTGAATTTTTTGTTGTTTGGTTTCTGATATTTTAATCGGTTGTTTACTCATGATGCTAACTTTGAGTGCAGTAAGTCCGAAATAAATGGAATACAGGAATCGTGAACCTGAGGGGGGAGAGAGCAGTGACTAACATATCCTTTGAAGTATGCTATAAACAGACATAAAGCGACGACCATCACACCATCACTCCATCTATCAGCGTACAGTAAGGCTCGACACGAACCTCAGCTGAAAAAATCTTGCCTGACACTAAGCTACAGATCCCGACGACAATCGACATGACCTCAGACCCTTTTTGTATGTTGTGGATTGGCCCTTCCAGTTCGACAAGATCAGGGCACATGCTGAGCATTTGGGGAATATGAAATCCGGATCAGGGGAAGGTACGGAGGCAGCTGCTCTGGGGGTTGATTAATCGCCTAGCGGGCAGACTTTGCCGTCACCCGTCGCAGACTCGTTACTACGGACAAGGGCGGCATCGGTAGCCGATGGGCCTTCCGTACCCGGTCGATATCGAGACGGCCGGCCGACAAGAGGCACCTCACTGCACAAGTCCTATTCAGTCACTTTAGACGAAGACCGAGATTTTTGAAGCTTCATGTGCTGAATCACTCGTGCAGGGAAGGGGTAGATGTTGGGTTCAATCGGTAGACAAGTTGAAGATTAAGAATAGAGTGAGAATCCGGCATAGAAGCCCTTGGATATGTACACATGACAATTGAGAGCACCAGGGGGGCCATAGACCAGTATTCAATGGAAAGTGTTGGGTGCAGCGTTGAGGGAACCTAGAGAAACCAGGTGTGGTCCAAAAAACCCAGCCCTCCTTTCCACCCTCTCCTTTTCCGTTGCCTGTTGACCATTAATGTCTATGCCACACCGGCACCCAAATGGGTGCGGAGTTTATAGTGTCCGTGGTGTTACGCCAAGAGTACCTTGCCGTCATGATGATCATTTGCCTGATATTCTACCCCGGGTTGCTGAGGCCGGTATCGTGCCCGGATTGGTGCATTAATGGCAGCGCCGTTAGCTGTTTGGGCCGGGGCCGTCGTTACTTGGCGTCAGGCAACTAGTTGGAGAGATTGATGTTTATCGTGAAGGAGGCTCTCGCGGAACGGAGGATACTATCTAGGTATATAGGCCGCTGCCGCCTTCAGACGGAAGATGACGGGTTGCTTCTTCGGCCGTTCTTTTCGTCTCGTCCCCAGCTTTCCCATTGTGATAGATATAGCAAAACCATGACCCGATTATTCAACTTCGCGGCAGCGCTGCTGGCGATCGCCGTCGCCTGCGCCGATGCCCAGTGCGGCGCCGGCACCCCCGACGCCACCGTCACGGGCTCCGGCGGCGCCTTCAGGGCGTCCAGGGGCGCGACCGCCGTGTACGCGGGCGCCGACTACCGGGCGGCGATCCAGGCGGCCGTGGACGCCATCGGGAGCGGGCAGCGCGTCGCGGTGATGGCCTCGGGGTCGATCGGCGCCGGCACCATCACCATCGGTAGCGGCAAGACCTTCGAGGGGTGCGGCACGATCGACGCGGCCAACCGGGCCGGGCACGGCGCCATCGAGTCGCTCGGCACGACGGGCGTGAAGATCCCGTACCTGACCATGAGTGAGTAACTATATTTGCCCAGTGCCCCTCCCTCCCTAATCCAGACCAGTTGCGGCGGGACCTCGCTCGTAACAATGCTCTGACGCGACTTGTTTTTCCTCGGTTTAGCCGGCAACCCGTACTTCGGCCTGCGCTTCTACGGCACCCGGGACCTCGCGCTGGGCGCCATCACCATGCGGCTCACGGGGGGGCTCGGCATCCGCTTCGACCGCGACGGGGCGGCCAACGCCAACGTCACCATGGGCACGATCACGGTCAGCGGCGCGGGCAGCCACGCGGTGGAGACGTGGAACATCGACGGCCTGACCGTCGGCAGCGTGGTGGCGCGCGACGTCGGCGAGTGCGGCCTGCTGCTGCAGAAGACGACCAACGCGCGCGTCGGCCTCGTCGACGGCGTCAACGTGGCCGCGGGCACGGGCTACGCGACCTTCCGCATGGCCAACAACAACGGCCAGCTACCCGGGGGCGGCTACGCGGCCAACGTCTTCGTCGACCGCGTCGTCTCGCGCGGCGGCGGGCGCGGCGTCTTCTGCGTGTCGCAGAGCGGCGGCGCCGTCATATCGCGCGTCGACCTCGCCGACAACGGCAACAACGCCATCCTGCTCGAGAACTGCTACAACGTCGCCATCGAGGGCGGCACCGTCCGCGGCGGCGGCGAGGTCCGCGTCGCGTCGCGCACCGAGTTCCCCGTCTCCCGGGACCTCGTCATCCGGCTGACCGTCGACGACAACACGGTGCGCGAGTCCCCCTGCGGCACTAACATCACCTGGTCTATAGCGGGCAATGCCGCCAAGAACGTTTGCTAAGGGAGACCGGGAGCCCGTGTCCGTGTCCGTGTCATGTTACGTAAAAGAGGCGACAAAAAAAAAAAAGGCTAGTACGGGATGTCTATGCTTTTGAAAACGGCTTGATCATATCTGTTTCCACGGGGCCGGTGGGCTGTAACGGGGTTATTGTATCATTTGTTTCCGTAAAGAGAAGCGCCTATCGCAACCTCTAAGCGAGTCTAAATATCACTCATACCAAACGCTCGAGATGTACAAAAAAAAGGAACCCAAATAGAAATCTCATCCCCGCGATCCAATCATCGCTTATACAGATTTCATCGTCTCACCACAGGGGGGGGGGTTTGCCTAGCTAGCCCTGATGTGCGCGCCAGCCCTTCCACAGCCATCTCTCGGGCACGAAGACGACCTCGAAGCCGACCCGGTCGAAGACGCCCACGGCGGCGCACAGGTCGTGGAACCCCTCGAGGCCGGTGACGGGCAGGTCCTGCTCCTGGTCCGTCTCCTCGTGGAGGTTCCACCGCCCGTGCTCGTAGCCGTCGCGGGTGAGGAAGACGTCCACCGCGATGCCGCCGCCGCCGCCCCCGGGGGACCCCGGGGCGAGCTCCATGCCGAGGCCCAGCGTCTCGCCGGCGCGGAAGGGCTGCGTGAACGCCTTGCCGCCCCACCGGTCGTTGACGTACCGGTGGCCGTCGTCGCCGTGCACGCCCAGGCTCGCGCGGTGCCAGCCCGGCAAGCGGAACGGGGGGTATGGCGGGGCCGCGAACCCGAGCGCGAGCGTGACCTCGTCGCCGTCGCCGCGGCGCGCGTCCGCGAGGATGCGCACCTCGTAGTAGATCAGCTTGCGGCGGCCCGTGGCGAGGGGGCTGTGCGTCGACGCGTTGTACAGCGGCGGGTAGGTGGCCAGACACGTGTCGGCGGCCTTGGCGTGGGACTGGCCGTGCCAGACGCCGACCGCCTGCCGGGCCAGGGTCCCCCGGTAGGAGGGCGGCGCGATTATGTTGATGTTGCCAGACTCCATGGCGCTCAACGCGGCCGGGTCGAGTTGGAGCGAGTGGAACAAGGGGAATTCCCTGCACCACTGCTCGCCGGCCTCGGCCTCCTCCTCTGTCGCATTGTTGGCGGGCGATCGCTCGAATCCGCTGAAGAAGCTAGGGGGTGGCGGGAGGAGGGAGGTGTCGGGTACGGCGGTCTCCCAGTCGTGCTTCTTGGTCTCCTTCTCCCCCGATGGCGGAGGACCAGACGGGGGCGCATAGTCATGCGACGGTGGCGGCCCCGGTGGAGGAGCAAAATCAGAAGACCCTTGAGCAGCATAGCTGTGAGAAGGTGGGGGACCAGCTGGCGGCGTGACGTCTTCGTAGAATGGGTTGTTGTTTGACGGCGGCGGGCCAGCAGGGGGTGCGTAATCGTGCGAGGGCGGCGGGCCCGAGGGAGGCGCATACTCGTCGGCAGCTCGATGTGGAGGCGGTGGACCAGATGGCGGAGCATAGTCATCTGTAGCACGGTGTGAAGGCGGGGGGCCGGACGGAGGAGCATACCCATCGGCGGCTTGGTGCGAGGGTGGAGGTGGTCCGGACGGCGGAGCATAGTCATCCGCGGGCCGGTGCGACGGCGGCGGCGGCGGGCCAGAAGGAGGGGCGTACTCATAATCATCCGCAGGCTCTCGATGCGGCGGCGGCGGACCCGAGGGCGGCGCATAGTCCGCTGTCGCCTGCGCTTGGCTCTGCAGGCGCTGCTGCTTCGAGGACGGCGGCGGCGGCGGCGGCGGCGGCGGCATGCTGGCCGACTGCCGTCCCTGCGGCATCTGCTGCGCGGGCCTGGGCGGCGGATCGTCGGAGCGGTCGGCGCTGGTGAAACACATCGCTGTGTCGTTCGTTGCCTCCCTTTGTTGTTTTTTCCTGTGACTGACTACCTAGTTATGCCTCTTCGCGGCCCTTGCTTTTTCTCGTTCTCGTTCTCGTTCACGGTCGGCGTCGTCGTCGTTCGTTCGTTCGGCTTGTTGCTTCTTTGTTCGATACACCGTCCTTCTGATGGATGGCGTATGATGAACAGCGGGCTCTCCGAGTTTTTTTTTTATCAGGAAAGAAAGAAGCTCGACTGACTGATCATGTAGGTATGTAGGTATGCTGTGTGTGTGTGGCAGTGAAGAAGAATAAAGAAGGGCGAGAGGGAGATTTGGAATTGGACGCGCGCCGCCCAGAGACACGGTGTAATTACCCAGAGAACTAACTGCCCGGTCACCGCAGCAGCGTCTTAGCTGCGATTTGAGTTTTCGCCGACTGGTGCTACAGGATGCAAGTTTTGAGAGACCCCTCGGAGCGATTGATTGGCGCCTTGTGAAGGCTGTGCAACTGACATTGCTAGCATAAGGAGGTAGGTAGTCGGACAGGAAGTCGTCGTCATTGTCATCCGCCATTCGGGACCCCATCAGCGTCCGTACCCCGGTACCACCTCCTAGAGGTATGTACCTACAGAGTCTATCGGCCCTTGTACTACGTAAGTACCCGGATGTTGGACGGGTCTCAAACCTGCTCAGCCTCACCACGCCAAGGTCCACCTGCCTGTAGTGGGCCTTGATTCCTTCTTGGGGTAATACCTTATATTTCGCCCCAGCCGTTGGGTTCGGCCTAGAACGCCCCGAGCTATGTTAGTCTTGGCAGAGGTACCACGAGTATAGCCGCCTGTTTCTAAACCTCATTTATGGCAACGTCTACGGAGTAAAAGGAGATAACAAAGATAAACCGCAGTTAAGCAGTCGTATTTTTCACCGCCACTCTTGTCTTGGGCGAAAATGGAACACACATAGTTGAATTTATGCCTAAAATAAATGTGTTCGTCTCACACGCCTGAGACAGGTAACTACATGTACAACCTGCTCACGTGTCGAGGCTCAGCATCCAGTCAATACTATTGTTGCCTCGAATTCAATCTTCGCAACGCCCTTGTGTATTTGGTACCACATGAACTGTTACTGTGTTCATCTACCCTTTTTCAAGCTCGGATAGGCAGACATCCTTGACTCCCTGGTGCTCTCGCATCCCTAGTTACTTCCCGCTCTATCGAGATGGATAGTGAATAGAAAACCGATCCCAGACAGTACGAGGCTAACGGGGTTCATCCTATGAACTCCATTCGTTGGCCTCGGTGCCCTCCGGATAGAAGAATGCAATAATGCCAATAATGACATACGTGGCCACGAGCAGCGCCCCTTCCAGGTAGTTGCTGCGGCCGTCGAGGATCAGGAAGTTGATGATGAAAGCCGACACAAACAACGACACTGTCTCGAAGAGGGTGAAGTACAGTGTCATGGGTTGGTTGATGATCCACCCGAGGATGACCACCAACGGCGTGATGAATAACGCAATCTGGATCGAACTGCCAATGGCCACACCGATGGCGAGATCCATTTTATTCTTCATTGCCACCGTCACGGCTGTTACGTGCTCGGCCGCATTGCCGACGATGGGGAGGATGATGAGACCAATGAAGATTTCTTTCAGGGAACTGCTGGCTACGACGTCCTCTATCGAGTCGACTAGGAATTCTGCACACGTGGCCACGAGCGCCGTTGTGATGAGGAGCATGACGATAGCCGCAGGTCGCGAAAGGTCATCTTCGTGTGCCTCGACAACCTCACCCGGCTCGTTTGTGAGCGTCGAGGGCGGGATTTGGGCCGGAAACAAGGCGCCGGGAGGACGGAACTGGTGCTGGTGGTTGAGCTTGTCTGGGAGTGAGTTCGTCCGGCGAATACCAAACTTCACACGAGGCACCGGACCAAGAGTAACAGGAACAGCCGAAACAGCGCCAGCCTGTAATGGCTGGGTGAAAACCGGTGGGGCCAGGCTTTTGGCAACGGGTCGGAATGAGAGTCCACGCAAATTATTGAAAGGTCGTTTACCGCCGCTAGAGACAGGTTCGACGGCGCCATCCAGGGTCACAACAGTGTCCGCAAAATCCACACGTCGAGGTTCTCCATCCAGTATCTCCGCTTGAGAGGTGCCCGGGACATCACCGACAACATTCTCCTCGATAAGTGGTGGTGTGCTTGCAGTCTCCAAAGGGGTCGAATTCTTACGGTAACGCCGGTGCTTGCGCTTGTGTTTGTGGCTATGCTTGCGGTGCGCTCTTCTGGGCCTCTCTTCTTCCACGGCTTCTTCACTGCCTGTAGAGTTTGTCCGAGGAAAAAAGCCGTTACCATTCGATGACTCCGTCGACTTCGATTCGTCGATGACTGGGCTTGTGTTAATCGAAGATGTTCGAGTACGGGCTCGTTCTTCGTCAGAATCTACAGACGCAAAACTAGACTTTCTGCGACGACGCGCACGAATGACACGTTTGACACGCCGCGACATGGTATTTCTCGACTGGGTAGATGAATCCGTGTCCGAGTCGGAGGAAGAACTCGAGTCAGAACTTGAAGTGTCTAGCCAAGCAGCTGCGGGACCAGGCGTCGATTCCTCGTCGATGATGTGCTGAGGCGTGGACTCATACATGTACGCATGCGACTTCAGCTGAAACATGAGGTATACCACGTATATCAACAGTAGAATCTAACAACACGTCAATACCTATAGCTTGATTTGCGGCGAGGATACATACAACACTAGTGCCACGACTGATTTTGAGAGATTGTGCATCTGCCATGGCCGTATCTTTGAAAGAGGCGTGAAAGGCAGTCTGCAAAATGCTGTTAGAATGAACCGTCGTCGTGTTGATTTTTGACACATACAGGTAGAACAAGGCTGATGACGCTTAAACTAAGCAAGCAAGCACTCATCTGCGTCACGGTGCTATTGTACACCTAGAAAAGTCAGTAACGTGGAATTTCGCACCGTAAATGAGCAACGAACCTGTTCCCGAAAACGCAAACCACCAAGGAAGAATGCACCTCCCAAGATGAGTAGTAGGTTTGCGAGAATTGACCCAAGAAGTGATGCTTGCACGACACGAATTTCGCCCTGGATACAATTAGCCTTAAATCTTGGCTGTTCAGAAGTTGTTGGGACAAACCTTGACTAGTGCAATGCTATTAGGAAAATAGGATTAGCAAGAAGTCAATGACACATATACGATAAGTTGCAGTAACGGTGACTAGGTCAAGACACCAGATACATGAAGCAGGAGTGGGAACTACCAAATATTTTAGACATACATGCTGTTCAGCAGTTAGTAAAGGTGATCATAAGCTGTGAGAAGCCATTATCGTTGTGGGGAAGCTTACAAAATAATCAATTCTACAGCGTTACCGAAGGTCACGTTGAGCAAGGCGCCAATGGTATCACCCATCTTACGTGCTACGGACTCGGTGGCATAGCTGAGGAGTGCAGCCAGTGGGATGATGGCAATGGCATTCAGTCCGAAAATGGCCCCCGGGTTCACATTCGGAATGTTGGCGACGATGATACCGACGGGCACGAAGACCAAGCCAACATTGATCCAGCTGTGAAAGAGGATCTTCTTGGTGGTCGAGTAGAATCGGACAATGATGTTGGGTTTCTTTTCTTCGATATCCTCCGGGTTCACGACAGCCCCCGGCTCTTCCGCTTTAGATGCCGACGCAGCTGGCCTATCGGCATTATCGCTATCCGATTTGGCGTTCGTGCTGCCATTTGCGGAGTGGCCAGGCGGGCCTTGGCGGTCATTGGCGATGGTAGAAGAGTCATGCCGACCGCTTGAAGGTTGCTGTTGCTCTGACAAGTTTCGAGGTGGGTTGCTCAAGGGAAGCGTAGGGTTGGTACTAGAACCAGTGGACCGTTGTGTGCCTCCATACGCGTGAGTCCGTGCCCAAGAGCGTATGCGATCTATATAAGGCGGCTGATCAGAGGAGGTTTCCTTCATCGATGTTTGGTTTGTTGGCAACGTTGACGCCAAGGTCGTGGGTGTTCTGGAGTGAGAACAGAATGAGAGCAAGAGGAAGAGGGGAGATGAAAAGGAAAAAGAAGTTGATAGGCAAAGATGGCCAGGCCTAAATAGGCACTCAAAGGAAAGGGATTGGACGAGACAAGATAAGCAAATGGGTAGACGGCCTCTCGTCACAGGCTCACAGCCCGGCCTCTCAGGACGTCCGGGGACGACCCACCGATGGGGAGCTTGCCAGATTAGGCGTCGCGGCCAGGCACACTAGTCCCGATTGCTATTTCCCGAAATGTTGGCAGTTCGTACTACGTACTACGTACGTACTACCAGGCTGTGAGGTAGGTACTGTGTGAACTACTACGTACCTAACCAGCCAATAGCAAGGGAAGGGACTGACCCTCCGCCTCATCTCATCTTCTAGACTTCTAGATAGTGCGGTACCGATGTGGACCAGAAGTGCTGTATCTTGCTACCAAGTACCCGGAGAGATGGGACTCGAGGAGGTGGAGTCGCCATGTCACATCTCGATCTCTTTGTGAATCGATGGTGTTTTCCTCTCTACTCTTTGGGCTGAGCAAGCCGACTAGCTCGGGAGTGCAAGAACCCCGATAACGCAGGGCAACGAAGGAAACACCAGGTGGTAAAATCGAAAGACTCGCCATTTCATGGAAGGGGATAGGGAGATAGGTTCAGGGCAGTGTGGGGGTACACTAGACTGGCAGCTGACAGGTGTAGCTTGATAGATAGCGGTACCCGGTAAACGAGAAGAGGGAGCGAGAGATTGAAGCGAACTTGGCTGGAACTTACGCATTACGTGCTAGCAAGCAGTGGTAGTAGTACCTCCTGCTGCCGGGCTATGCCGCACTAACGCGATGACAAGCGGATTACCTGCGTGGAGCCGCGGGTACGTACAGTACAGTACGTATGCGCGCGCTGCGGACCCTGCAGGATGATATCAGCGATGGCTCTCCGTCCTTGGATCGATGTACGATGAGGGAGCAATACCTACCTACTCCTATGTATGTCCTGCGATTGAAGAGCCGCCGCCGCCGTGTACTGAAGGAATTGCCGGGTCAGAGGCTGGACTAGGTGGAACTGATATGTTATTTCGAGAGAGGCGATAGACGAACAAAAACAACACTTACTTACCTCCACTCCGTCGTACGTACTTAGTACGTATACCTCAGTGGCAATGGAATGGGTAGTCGATCACCTGAGACCCTGGCCTTGGGCAGTGAGGTGCTGGCACGGTACCCCAACTCGCAGGATCTCGCCGCAGCAGGAACCCGTTCGGTGGCGTGCAGCTTTGATGCCTAAGTAATATAGGGCAAAGGCGAGATCTCGCTAGCAGAGAAGCTAAAGATGCTAAGGTAGTAGGTGTGCTAATTTTTGTACATGTAGAATGGTAGGTAGGTAGGTATGTATCAGTGGTGCCTGGCTCGCGAACGAGTAGAGTAGGACTGGCGCGATGGCAACTTATATTCCGAGAAACACCTTCCACGGCCCGTACGCATGAACATGGCAGCAGCATCAGTACGTAGAACAAAAAACTCGGGGACAATTGGAAACTGGCCATGAGCCCTGCTACCTATCACATCGTACTGCCAGCATGATGCCATGATGCAGTGGGCCGGCCGCTGGACTACCGGCAGGAAATACAGCATGTTACACACTGTCATTCGTAAAAGCCCAGTACGTATCCGCGCCTCGTCTGCTTGTTGCACTGTTGTACACTGTGCCCGGTCGTCTTAGCCACAACAGCCCTAGCTAGCTGCCCCCAGGTACGTGCATCGACCGTGCCGAGTTCCGGTCAGGAAAGCAATGACGTAACTTAACGCGTCTCATCTCGTCGGTTCCAGCAGCAGCAGCAGCAGCATCATCATCGTCTCTCCAGCGCCGGCTTCTGATTCTTTGACTATAGGTACCTGGTCGTCCCTTACACAGACAGATAGTAAACAGAGAGTTTAAACCAATGCTCGCTCACAAAAATTAGACGTAGGAAGAGGGGGATAAATAAAAACCATGAAATTTTACATTGCTTGAACGTCTGACATCATGCATGAGGGTGCCTTTCATCCCTGAAAATAAACTTCCGGCAGCAACGTCGGGACATGCAGCCCGCCCGCTACGATGTTCGATCCATCCATCGGTTGCGGCCAGCGCCTTTGGCCGTTGACAAGGGTTCTAGTAATTGATAGGCCAATGAATCTTCTCATCATCATCGCACACTCCTACAGTTACCATATTTTGAATCGATGTTTTTGGTTTCCCGTCATGAAAACTGCTAGTTCTCGGTAGCCAAGCCACGTAGAATGAAACTTTTTCTCCAAGCATTTCCCAAGGCCATGGCGTCACAAGTAAGCTTTATTGATCTCTTGGCTGTGCGACTTGTCCAGAACTGACTGACACAGTTAGACTCATCAAGAATCTCTAGCTAGCACCCACGAGTTAAAACATACATAAGCCCCCCATACGCGATACGCAAAACCGCTCGCTCATAGAGGACGGACGGGTTAATTTTTTTGTGCCTACCTCTCTGTGCATTATATACACAATGGTTAAAAAAAAAAACCAACGACGGCCCTCGGTTCCGCACATCTCGTGCACTGCCCCACCCAGGGAGTGACCAACCAAACCACCTTAACACCCATCAAGCGTCCATCCAGCTCACGAACCGCTCCTCGCCCCTCTTGACGAGCCGTAGCGGGATGTGTTTTCCATTGTACAGCTTGAGGGTGACGCGCGTCTCGCACGAGGCGAGCACCTCCCTGGACCGCCCGACGGCCTTCCGGTACAGCGCCTCCCGCTGGCCGCGATCCATGCGCGCGACCTCCTCGTCGGTCGCCCAGTCGTCGACCGCGTTCTCGATGCTGTACTTCTGGAAGATGACGGCGAGCGCGGCGAGCAGCTCGACGATGGCGAGCCGCCGGCCGAGGCACGCCCGCGGCCCGTCCGAGAACGGGATGAAGGACCCCCGCATGGGCCGGAACATGGACGCGCTCGTGTCCGGGCCCGCGTACCCGCCAAAGTCCTCCTCCTCGGGCGCGTCCGCGCTCTGCTTCTCGTCTTCCGCGAGGCTGGACCGGAACCAGCGCTCCGGCACCCAGTCGTCGAGGTCCGTCGGCGCGCCCGTGATCTTGCTGGGCCGTGCGGGCCAGGCGCGGGGGTTGCGCTGCGCGCCTGTCACGCAGAGGCCGAGGTAGGTACCCGCGGGTAGTACGTGCCTTTTACCGCCGATTGTGACGGCCTGCTCCTTCGTGGACGTGGTCTTCTTGGGCACTTCCACGACGGGTGGCAGGATGCGCAGCGTTTCGTTCATGACGGCGCCGATCATCGACGCTTGCATCGCATTCACCTTCTCTTCATAATTCCACGTTGCCGGATCCGTGTCCCGTCCCAGAATCGCGTCGATGTCCTGCTGTAGACGCCGTTGAGCTGCTGGGTTGTTGGCCAGCTCCAGCATCGAAAAGTGCATTGTGTTGGCCGTGGTCTCGTGGCCCGCCAGAAACATGATGAATGCGTTGCCAATAATCTCCGAGTCTTTCAACCGGATCCCTGCTTTGCCCCCGGCCTGGTTGTCCTGGTAAGAGGTGGCGACCAGTGAGCCCATGATATCCATGCCTATCTCTTTGTTTCCCCCGCGAACATCTTTCACCTTCTCCTGTAGGAATTCCTGCATGTACATATCATAATTTTCTCTGGCTTTCTTGGCCTCCTTGAACACATGGAGTGGAAAGTGATCTAAACCTATGTTAGCATGGTGACGACCTCATCACTAGGGGTTCGTATATGTACTCAGTATGGGTGTAGGTGTCAATAAAAGTGGCAATAGATATTTCAAGATGCCGCCAATCGACTCGCTAAAGGTCAAGGTATGTCCTTGTGGCGGATCGAAACTCGCATACTTGGCCATTTTCGAATCCGCATCAGCCGGCAGGTCCTGGCCTGGCCAAATGAGGCGCAGGCCGAAACCGACATAACTGATGATGTTGAGGGCCATGGACATTGTATCATGCTCAACGGTGTGGAAGCTTCCATTCTTTTGGGTCCTTAACCAATGGTCGGTCATGCCTTGCGCTTGGTCGATGGAGGCTCGGAACACCAAAGACGAGTTCTTTTCGTTAAAGGACGCGGCGGTGACTTTCCTGTGCATGCGCCACGTAGCTCCCTCGGTGGTTACAATGTTGCTGCCAAACATGGTGAGGATCTTATAGAACTCCAGAGGCTTGGGGAAATCTTCACGCCTCGACGTGATCTCGTGGATGAGTTCTGGGTTGGCAGTATGCAGCATCAGGGTAAACGGGGTAGCGATGAGAATGTTTTCACCCATCTTTGCGAAGGGCTCGAACCGCTTCCTGAACTGCCAACTGTTTCCGCAGACACTTGTACATCGGCCCTGTTAGTCTGCGTCGCAGCACTGCTCCGGGGGTGGGCGAGTCACATACTCAACAACGTCTTCCCAGTATCTCTTAGGAGTGAGTAGTTTCCATAAAGGGATCCATATGGGTGCGAAAGCCTGGGTTATGTTGCTGATGGGATTGATGGCTAGACACGGGTGAGTAACAGGCCAATGGGCCGGTACGCAGTGACTGGGCACGTACGAACGACATAGTACGGAAGGCCGGTGGTTTTCGCAAGCGCGATGTTGCGCTGGAGGCCAGTCGTGAACTTGAATACCAACCATGCGACGAATGCGCCGGCGAGTAGGAGTATCGACGATGGCATTCTGGGCTATGCGATCGTGCCTCGCGACTCGGCGTGCGTCCCTCCTAGTTCGCTTGGGGTGAACAGTCGCGCGGGCTGCCAAGCTCGGTTACGTATCGCCGTTGGAAATAGGGGCAAACCCTTGGGCACTGGGACATGGAAGACGGAGTCGCCCGGCCGGTCCTCGTTATATGTAGCTGCAAGGACGAGAGGGAAAAGCCAGCAAGGGAAACAGGCAAAAAAAGATCAAGACCACGAGTCCCCGTTCAGGCGTAAGGCCGAGTATTGATAGGCCGAGTGTGGTAGGCCGAGTGTGATAGGCCTCAGCAACTGTTCCGACTGTAACCCGCCAGCCTTCGGATCGATCTGGTCCCGAGAGGGCCTGGTCCAGCCAAGGTGAGGTGGCCAGTTCTTTATTATCCATTTCGGGGAATCGAGGGCGCCGGATTGGCTAGCGCCACTTGGGAACCACTGGACCCTGCTGGTCATAGACGAATTACAGTGTCATAGTGTGTAAGCGAGCATGTGTTCAGCCATACGAGCAACCAACCCTCGCTTAGACTTCCCTGCCACTGTCGATGCCGGGCAATTGCTAGCGAGGTTAGGGTAAACATCGAATTGGAATGCCGTGATAAATGCAGAAGGTGATTGTTGAGTAGCTAGTCGAGTAGTTACGAGGTAACGTCGGTGCCCAGGCAGCTAGTTCAAGAGATTTAGGTTAGGTACTACTTGGTATCTGTAGGTACGTACTATCTAGCTAGTCTAGATGCTGTGTAAACCGTTGCCATACGCTGCATCATGTGACGTGACACATTCCTGCTGTCGTGTAACATGTTCGCCCCTTTCATCCGTGTCTGAGCTATTCTAACCTTAGTAGTAACCTACCTAGTGGCACAGCTTGCTTGTCTGTGGCTGTTCACAGTAAGAAAGAAGGAGGAATCAGATCATGAACACCGTTACGGATGGTCATGGCGGTGTCGCTAAGTACCTATGTTGTTTCAACGCTAAAAATGGGTACATGCTCCCCTCATTTTTGCCCCATACAAGTAGTCACCAGCCGACAATTCAGTGGTAATGCCGTGTCTGTTTCTATCTGTACGTAGACGTCCGCGCGCGCGCAACCCGAATATCTTACAAGCTCAACTTGGCAATCAGACGGTACAAAACCCAAACGTTTTGGCCCGATGTTGATTCAGTCCACGATCCTCACGATGTTCTAGTTGTTAGAGGTATTCCAAATACAAGACCTTACATATCTGTAGGTACCCAATTAATTGGTAGGGGGGAAAGATTGGGAATAACGCTTCGTGCGTCCTTATTAATCTCCTTTGCTTGAAACTGGGGAGTGAGCTAGAAACTGCGTACCTAAGTAGGTTTTTGTTATTCCGCTTGGACGCATAAATACTGGTGCCAGGCGTCCATATCTTCTGTTTCATCTAAGCTAACGGCTGTCCGTCATATTCGAGCTGGAAAGGATGCTACAACTATGACGCCAACCTGTCTGTTGCTAACGCGACAATATTGACGTATTTCGATATCTTAATAACCGTCGGCCATCGACTTGGCATATCAGGACCTTAAGCGAAAATGACAAACCTAGTAGCGCTAGCGGGCCCTTATCTACGCTTGTCCTTTCTGAGGAGAGGGTTCTATATTTTCCGATCCGCCATCCGTTTATGCCATATATATAGCCTTTTCCCTCGAAACCGCCGCAACCCCCCCAGACGCCTTTCATGTATATTTGTAGCGGGAGACACGGGTTCTGCAGTCGCTCCTCTTTTTCTAGTCTCGTACCGCGATAAATCCTCTCATAGCCCGTACCGCATCGCCATCATGCGTCTTAAGCAACTCGGTGGCTTTCGCTTTCGTCAATTCGAGCTCATCGACCTATACAATCGGCGAACAGGCATCAGTTTACCCCATCTCGTCGTAAGCAGCGTCCAACCACCCAGCTCCATGCAATTGTACTCTCTCGTCCCATCCAGATCGCAAGACGCAGCGAAACAAGGGCAGAAGACGCATAGTGAAGAGTGACTCACGAGCAGCGCAACATCCGCAGCATCGACCTTGACCTTCTTAACCTCCTTCTTGGCAGATGCAGACGGGGTAGTGCCTAGCTTGCTGAGGGCAGCGGTGTCGACCTCGGCAGCCTCGGCGCCGTCGCCGTTCGAATCCATGCTCGCGAGCGCGGCAGCGGCCTTGCGGTCCTCGGCCGACTTGGCCTTGGTCACCTCCTCTTCAACATCGGCGCCCGTAGCGCCTTCGTTGACGGTGCGGGGCTGTGGTTCGGCCATGGCGTCGGGGTTTGGGTTCGGATTCGAAATCGGCTGCTTGAGTTTTGGCCCGTATACAGGTGGGTAAAGTAGCTAGCAGCGGCGCTTCGGTAGAAACGATCGGATGGTTCCTAGAGGTGCGAGCTGTAGGTAAGCTGAAGGGAGGGTGGGTTGAAAGCTGCTGGTACCTAGGTAGATTGGAAAGCTCGAAACTAACCTAGGTACCCACCTCCCGAGGGGTTAAGTGCACCCATCTAAAACTACCTAAGGTACGCTAGACCCGAGCGGGGCATATAAAGTGGTAAGGTACTGGTACACACATGGCTAGGTACTGTGTTGACGGCATTGGTACTCTAAACCCATTTAAACCAGCGGATATCGTCACAAACTGTCCCAATTGGGAAATACTGGCGTGGTGTGTACCACCATCGTATAAAGTCGTTTTATTTTACTGGAACTGGCTGAGTCACCCCTCATATGAGAAAGACTCATTGGGCTCAATCATCTTCACGACAGTGAACGCCCGGACGTGAATTCTCAAGTGAGCCCCAATTCGACTGCGAAAAGGCCGTATTCGTTGCTGTGAGGCATTGAGCAGTCCCCAGATCCACGGGGTGTTCCGCAATACCGACTTATTCGCAGGCCAGGACAACAGCACGGCGGAACGGGACACACAGCCAACATGGCGCCCTCGCCAGAGAACACCAGCGGCGGCAGTGCAGCGGGCTGGACGCCCTCGTCCTGGCGCACGAAGCCGATCAAGCAGTGCCCCGAGTACCCGGACCCCTCGGCGCTTCACAAGGCCACCGCCGAGCTCGGCCGCCTCCCGCCCATCGTCCACCCGCACGAGATCGAGAAGCTGAAGCAGTCGCTGCGGGACGTCGCCCGCGGCAAGGCCTTCCTGCTGCAGGGCGGCGACTGCGCCGAGCTGTTCGACTACTGCCGCCAGGACGCCATCGAGTCCAAGATCAAGCTGCTGCTGCAGATGAGCCTGGTGCTGATCTGGGGCGCCGACAAGCGCGTCGTGCGCATCGGCCGCATGGCCGGCCAGTACGCGAAGCCGCGCTCTAGCCCGACCGAGATCGTCGGCGGCCGGGAGGTCCCGTCGTTCCGCGGCGACATCCTCAACGGCTATCATCTCGAGGACCGGGAGTTGGATCCCCAGAGGCTGGTTAAGTGAGTTCATATTTTACTTATGTCATCTCAGCCGCTTCTTATACGACACCAGAGCATAATACAAGGACTCTCAGGGCCATGACTATCGTCACATCAACTAATAAGTCGCAGAGCATACAACCACTCGGCGGCGACGCTAAATTATGTACGAGCCGCCATTTCAGCGGGGATGGCAGACCTGCACCGGCCCTTGAACTGGAGCTTGGGGCACGTCAAGGACCCGGAGCTGAAGGCTAAATACACCGCCGCGGTGCAGTTCCTGCAGGACATGCTGCGCTTCATGCGCACGATCGGGGCGGACAAGAGCCCCAAGCTTGACACTATCGACCTGTTTACTAGCCACGAGGGCCTGCTGCTTGAGTACGAGGAGCACCTGACACGTCTGATGGACGTCCCCCCCGCGGCAAACCAGCCGCAGTCCACCACCGAGGGCGGCGAGCCGAAGAAGCAGTACTACGACACCTCGGCACACTTCCTCTGGATAGGGGACCGCACGCGGCAGATCGACGGCGCGCACGTCGAGTTCTTCCGCGGCATCGCGAACCCGATCGGCATCAAGGTCGGCCCGACCACGCCGACGTCGGACCTGCTGGAGCTCCTGCGCACGCTCAACCCGGACGTCGAGCCGGGCAAGATCACGCTGATCACGCGGTACGGCGCGTCCCGGGTCCGGGACCTGCTCCCGTCGCACATCCGCGCCGTCGAGGGCAGCGAGCACCGGGGCGCCGTCATCTGGCAGTGCGACCCGATGCACGGCAACACGCGCTCCACCGGCGCGGGCATCAAGACGCGCCGCTTCGACGACGTCCTCTCGGAGCTCCGTGAGACGCTGCGCGTCCACACGGAGGAGGGCAGCTACCTCGGCGGCGTGCACCTCGAGCTCACCGGCGACGCCGTCACCGAGTGCCTCGGCGGCAGCGAGGGCCTCGACGAGGACGACCTGTCCACCAACTACACGAGCTTCTGCGACCCGCGCCTCAACGAGCGCCAGGCCCTCGAGCTGGCCTTCCTCATCGCCGACAGCTACCGCAAGGAGCGGGCCCTGTAGCAGCCCTTGCTTTGGTAATATACGACAATGGGCAGGGAAGGGGGGGATACAGTGGGCGATTCTCGAGGGGGGGAGGGATGTTAAAAAAAAAAAGGTAGACAATGAAAAATTACCAAGAGGATGGATATGTCGAGGCATATCCACCTATTTATGATGCATGAACGCCGACGGCTGTAGTCTACAACCGACTCTGGGTAAAATAAAAACGGGATATGGGTAGTCTAATCTACACAGGTAGGTATCAAAAAAGGGGGCGGATGGGCTAGCGGCGATGAAGTAGGCGGCTTTGCTAAAACAAAGGGAAGGTCGGTCAGATAAAGAAAATTAGGGGGGTTCCAGGAGTCTGCCATACGCAACTTGAATTTTAACATGGACATATCTCAAGGGACAGATATTCTCTTCAAGTCAGCCCAAACCTGCTTCTTCACAACAAAATTGGTCGCCGCAAGATCGGTCTGTTTTCGTGACTTAGGTTGAGAGAAGGCCAAGGCATCAACTTGCGGTTTATAATGGTATATTATTATCCACACTCCTCATACAATCCCAAACGGCCGCTAGCGAAATTTATTAACACTACAACGCTCGCTAATGTTCGCCCGTCAATTATTGAGTCTGGTAGTCTCTCGAACGAACAAAAAGAGACAACAACAACACAGCTAGGGGGTATGATGGAAGGTTGTTGTCGGCCCCAATCGAATTTCTTTGAAACTACGTCCCTCCAGATTTTTTATAAGCACCCTGTAGACAATAAGACAGCGAACAGCCTTTTTAAGGGGGGGAAGTCTTCAAAAAAAGTAGGGGGAACAAATTGGTTGGGATGATTTTGGAGATGCTATGAGATGACAGAACTAGGAGAGGATTGACAAAGGAAAAGACCACGGAAAATGATCTATACCGCCCGTCGAACGCCCAGCCAAATGCCCGTTGACGAAATCGAGGAATATAATTCTGCATCGTTCACTATTGGTCGCGTCACATCATCCCGTAAACCGAAAGCCAATCAGTACGAATAACGAAATTCGGCTCGTCAGCTGCGTACTTGTCATGGTCTCTCGGCGCCCAACCGGCCGTTGCTAGTTACGGGCGCCGACATACCGGCGTTCGAGCAACTGGACGCCGGCTGCGGGGATGTGCAACTGAATCGGTTCGCTTTCCAGCTGACAGACCGACCAACCCGGATATACAGTGACTTGAGTGGGGAGAAATCTCTTGTCTGGGTCGCCTGCCTAGACCTCACCGCCCCTCGCTCGCCCTCTGCGTCTGAAGAAGTCCATAACTCTCTTAGCCGCGCTGCTACTTCCTGCATGATCGCGGGGTCTTCCATACTCCTCTTCGCCGTACGCATCCACAAATCGCTTGTTCTTTTGTAGCACATTCCCGCCTTGTCGGTTGCTGGTCTGGCGGCTGTCATGTTGATCCGAGTCATACCCGGACTGATAAGGAGCTGAATTGGGCGGCCGTCTCTGACTTCTATGATCGAAAGATGACTCCGACTCTGAGTTCAACATTGCCCCTTGCTGTAAGTAGGGAGGGATTGCAGAAGCCTGTGATTCTGAAGGATATCGACGATGGGTGGGGTTGGGCTTATGGCTATTTTGCGGAGGCGCTGGTCCGGAATGGGAGTTCAGGGTTGGTTCATACATTCCGTCAGTAAGCTGGTGTCCAGCATTACGAGGACTCTGGGGTTGACTAGCAAATTGATCATAGCTGCCCATCTCTGGCGGATCCTGTATTGGTAGATCAGACTGCGATGCGTCAGGTGGCGGCGGAGATTCTTTGCCCAAGCCCATAGCCTTCATCAGAGAGAAGCGTCTGGAGTTGGGCGGTCTCTCAGCTGGAGTTTGAGCGCCCATGATGCTACCGCTACGCTTCTTCCCCAGACCCAAAGAAAAAGACCTGCGAGAGGCACGGGAATCCATGGATGTTCTAGACTCGCCTGGCAGAGTATTGGACATACTAACAGGAGGGTACTTCTTGGAAGCTTTTTCTCCTTGGTCTGCTCGTTTCTTACGACCACCGAAAATTGACCCGCTACGGCCGAAGAGTTTGCCTCCGATCTCACCAATCGTATTCGATCTCCTGTGGCCCCTGGCCTCGCCCGAAGGTGGTTGAGCCTGGTTATTAAATCCCGAAACTTCAGCAAATTTGGGTGGCATACTAATACTCGGTCGCCCAAATGCTAGGTCAGTGGTGTCTTGTGGGATTGGGTTCGAGATGACGTAGTTCTTTGAACCTTTCGGTTGTTGTATGCTTCCTTGCGCGTTAGTACCGGCAACGGCAGGGGGTAAAGGTAGGCCGTACGACGCTCGTGAGGACGGAACTAGTCCTCTAGAACCAGAAGATTGCATCGATCCACCAGTAGCAGGGCGTGAGACAGACGGCCCAGATGGTGCGGTCATGTAAGGATGTTCAGACGTGGAGCGACCCTGGCTCACTCTTGGAGGAGGCATATCGCGCCGGTGTGTGCTGGGCGGCTTTCTCTGATCTCTAGACGAACTGCTGTACGAGTCTTTGGCTTGTGAGGGCTCCTTTGGTAGCGGCTTATCGTGTGCGAGTTGAACATCTCCAGAAGATTGGCCAGCGACTTTAGCCTTCGTTTTTCCACGGGAAGAAACGTGAGCCTCAGCTTGTTCCGCTCCCCTTTGAGTCTGCGTGGTGGGAGCGACATATTCAACCTGCACAGTTCGTCGCTTATTATCTCTCTGTTGTTTGGCATGCGCTGCTTCATCGGCATCGACTTTGCCCTGTTTTCGTGCCAAGTCACCTACTGCCGTGGCAGTAGTAGCCTTGGCCTTCGTTGGCTCCCTAACAGAAGCGCTTCTCGCCAAGCCCCCAGTTTCGATTTCATCAGAGGGCACTGTAGTGTTCTGGATCTCGCTAGATGTCGTCGTGGTACTGGTGATAAGCTCCACTACATGTGCATATTCACTAAGCCAGCTATGTCGAGCAACTTCAAACAGGTCTGCTCGCTTTCGGGGACTCGGTACCAGGATACGCCTAAGCAGATCTCGGGCGTGAGGTGTTACGTATTCTGGGAATGTGAGAGGGGTATTAACAATATACTTATACAACAAGTTGATATTATCGCCTTCCGGGTTATCAGGGTCGTCGTCGAAGGGCAGATATCCCGCAAGCATCGCGTACTAAAAGCGGATGTGAGCACTGAGGTCTTTACAAGCAAGGATTGACATACCAGAATAACACCGCAACTCCATACATCTACTTTGCGACCAGTGTACAACGAATCGCTAACGACTAACTCTGGTGCGGCATAGCATGGACTTCCACAGCTCGTCTGCATCAAGTCACCTCTTCGTAGGCCCTTTTCATTAATCTTGTCTAGACCTGTTCGTTTAACGAAGTCGCGGTCTGATAAACTCAACTCTTCTTCTTCCGTCAACTCGTCGGACGCATCAAAGGTATTGGCAAACCCAAAGTCGGTAATGATGATGTTCCGATTCCGGTCGAGAAGCAAGTTTTCAAGCTTTAGATCTCGGTGGACAATGCCTTTCTTGTGCAAATAGCCCACGCCCGAAATCAGCTGCGCAAAAAGCCTCCTGGCTGCATTATCCTTTAGATATCGATGATTCAAGATGTAGTCGAAAAGTTCGCCACCGGATGCGTATTCGAGGACAATGCCAATATGACGCTCCGTTTCGGACATTTCGTGTAATCTAACGATATTCGGATGGGAGAGCTTTTGCAAGATCTGGACTTCGCGGTATATCTTGGCCAGGCGTGACGGGTTATTGCCCACGCTATCCCGACGAATAAGCTTGATAGCAACCTAAAGTCTCGAATTAGTTGTCCATCGATATACGTAGGAAATAGAATTTCGTGGTACCTGAACACCACCATCTTGCTTCCAACCCAGCTTAACTTTCCCAAATTCGCCTTCGCCAATGGTGTTGCCCAGATAGTAATCGCCAAACCGTGAAGATTTCTCCCGTTTGGAATGGTCATGCCGGCTCCGCCCACTACGCCGACTTTCTTCTTGAGTTTCATGCATATGTACTACCGGGGCCGGTGCCGCAGCATCAACTTCATCATGCGCATGCTGACGCGCCGGTGCTGTGCGCGGTTGGGCCTCCCCTTGACGTTCTTTTTCTCTTTCCAAGTCGACTTCGGGCTGTGAGATAATGACGCGGTTGAGAACTTCACTAGCCTCGCGCGAAGGCTGTCTTGATGATGTCGATGTTGCCTGTTGATCTCGGGTGCGGACGGGCATCGTCATTGACATGCCCTGACGATTGTCTCTGGGACCGTCTGACGCATGCGCCGTTTCCTGGAATACGGGCTGAGGCCCGGTTCTTCTCGTGCGCGAGCTTGAGTTGTCGTGGGAAGAAGGGCCGGCAATCGAGTAGCCATTAGCACCTGTTTCACCGGTCTCCCCGGGTGTTCTTCTGGGAGAACGCGCGGGACGGTCTTCGCCATGTGCAGCTCTGCGCGAAGTTGGAACTGCTGACCCCGAAATACCATGTTGCGTTGACGAAGTCCGAGGAGGCGCCACGGGAGGTTCATGCCGCCGCCGACTCGAAGGAGGATTGTCGTAGTCCGTGGGCGCCGTTATTACCGGAGCCGGCGATGCCAATGTAGTGCGCGAGGTCATAGTTGATTGTGGCTGTTCTGGATAGATAGCAGGGCTCGTGGCGTTGGCGCTATTGCCACTAGGTCTCCTAGCAGGGCGTTTCGACGAAGATGCAGGCGAGGTGGATGTATGATCTCTGTTTGCATAGCGTCCTTCGCGGCTCGGAGACTGGGCCGGGGTGTATTGACGATTCGAGGGAGAAGCCGAGGGCGAATGAGCGTTTAATGCAGCGAGTGAGGTCGGTTGATGGGGTGCAGCCTGCAGTGCGGCAGAAGACATTTTCTACGCCTAACGCGTAGAGCAGCCGACGAAACCTGGCGAGACGACACGGCGCAACTGGAAACAGACGCCGGGCTCGGTGCGATGAATACAAACAACGCTGTTGCGGTACTTGAAACTAGTTATCAGGCTGCTCAGGAAAGAAAAACCGGCCGGCATGCACCGCAGTCAACCCTACACGTGCAAAAGCAAAGGACGAGGCCGGGGCGGAGCAAGGAATAATCAGGTTGGTGGTGAGTGAGATTGCATACAGAGCTGAACACGCGCCGGATCAATGCAACGAATACCAAGAGCGGTCAGACCGTTTGGGTGTCCAATAAGCCGGCCCTCTTCCGTGTCGATAGCCACTGGAATTGATTATCGCTGACGTGCCTGCGTTCGTGTCATCTGGCGGGGACCAGCGCAGTATTCCTTCGCAAGGAGCGTGCGTGGTCTGGCCAGAGTCAGGTCTGCAGTGGTTTCCCGTCGCGTCGGCTCGGTCGCCTGGCTCTCGTACGGGCCCGATTGCAATTGCTGTGACGGGCACGGCGGTATCGCCAGACGCTGGCGATTATGTGAAGATGGCGGCGACAAATAGTAATAACAACAATAGTGGGCGATGCACGATAAGGCTGGTGAGGGAAAGCGAAGCCTCAGCGGTCGAGCTGTCGAGCGTGGGATGACGACGATGGCGCCGATTCAATTGCACAGCAGTACCGTTTCGTGTCGTCGGTCGCGTTGGAGGGGGCCAAGGTCGTTCGCTTGGTCGGTGTTGTTCCTGGACGGCTGTATCATACAATTGGCATCCCTGGCACGGCCGCGCGCGCCGGGTTGGTGTATTTGTTGACTCTGGGCGCCCGTTGGTCGTGGATAAGGGGGGGACAATGCACGTGGATGGGCAGATGTAGGGATGAGGAAGGACGCAGCCCGGATGCAACAACAGCGGTAACAGCAGCAGCAGCAGCAGCGCCCCAAAAAATGTGAAAAAAAAGGTGCGACGACAAAACAACCACTCGGGCTCTCTCTTTCCCTGGCCACTGTATTCCTGACCAGACAGGAATCGCACGGGCGCATCCAGGAGGAGGGAAGGAAGGAAAGGAGCATAGAGAGAGATATCGACCTGCGGAGATTATGGCCTAGGTACCCCAAAACTGAATTACAGGGCGTTCCTTGTAGGTACAGTAGAGCCCACAGGTAGTACCTACCTCCAGTTAGGTAGGAAGTACAGTACAGTGTGGCCACTATAGGCATAGCCCGTGTACCCAAGCCTTAGGTTACCTAACCTAGCCAACTCTCATGGTCGAAACAGCCCATTGAAGCTACGGAGAAACGGGACCTACCTGAAGCAGTTTAGCGTAGCCCAAAGTTCCCTACAAAGCTCTCAAGCTAGTGTACTCTAGACTCTAGCTACTACCTAAGGTAGAGCAAAAAATGTAGCCTGTGGACACCAGTGGAAAACAAGATTTCCTTTTTCCACTCCTTCACATGCTGGTGACATGTTTCACCAACTAACTGGAAGGTGATGACAATGATTAACAGCATCCACTTTAGCGAAGAAATGGAGGGCCATGCCACTTTCAAATTGATCACAGCAGTATCAACAGTTAATAAAGTGGTTCATGCAAATATTTTGCGATCCGGCAATAACAAAGAAAGACCACGTGTCTATTGTTCCCTAACTACGGTATTGGGACAGGTCAAGTCGTCGAGATTGTCAAGGAATCCGTGTACTATACGTTAGACACCGGTACAGTACTTACCTAAGTAGGTTGTTTGTGTCCGCTTCGTGATTAAATTAGGGAAATGAAGATTCATGGGATCACCCAATGTGGGAGATTGCAAGATGGAGACTCCCAGCATGGACCCCTCGGTTTTCCCAGTCCACTTGGAATTGGATAAATGCTGTCAACATGAGCCGTGCCTGAGATCTTGATATTCTCTTCATGCGCTAAATATGGCTCCCTGAGCTAACCCTCTTCAGGCCCAGATGTACGGGAAGTGGGCTACTTATGCCCAATCAGGACCGCTCAGCGCAACGTCCAAATGCAGGTACATGATTTGTCCCCATCCACCTATTCCTATTGTGCAGCATGCAAAGGTACCGGCCGCATACAGATGCACTACCATGTTAGGTACTATCTACTATGTAGGTAGTAGGAAGTACTAACTAGGCCTGCGACTTACAAGTACCTAAGGTCAGCAGGTAGTAGACGACGCTACAAGTACAAAGTAACCGGTAAACAGCACGAGGCCATCTTGCTTCTTTTTCATCTCCAAGCACTTCTTACGACACAACTCCAAATCAAACAATTTCGATCCGTAGTGGGATATTTATAGCACCTCAGCAGCATCGTAAATTGGTGTTGGTGGAGTGTCTACGTATAGCAATAGTTTATGCTATAACCTGCACCGCGCGGCGTACCCAGCTCTCGTCCCCTACCGAATCCCGCCCTTGGTCTTCTTGGTAACAATGCGACTCCAGAGCTGGGACTTATGCTATCTAAGTACCTACCTAATCTGGCATTGTTCATAGTCAGCCGCCTCCAGACACTACCTGGGTATCTATCTAGTACTTAGAGTAACTATCAGTCGATTGATCCGTAACGTATAGAAAACACCCCACAGCGCCTGTTCAGACCATTACATCAAACAGTATGGCGGCAGTAAGCCCTCTCGGCAGAGTAAGAGTTGATCTTCATCGTGCGTACGTATGTCGTCGCATGAAGCATATTATTGGCATTACTAGTGCGTTGAGATGCATGGCCGTTGGGTGGCTTTTCAATGGTCGGATCGATGCTGGGAGAAGCCGCTAATAAAAGGCAACTACCGCCGGAACCTAAAAGCTACAGGGATCCGGGGACTTCAGTGGCCGGCAGCACTGGAACCAAGTCCAATCTAGTGGTGATTGAAACGGCCAGGCCGGCGACTTATACCGTTGCTTTTAGCGAGCCCGTCGTCGTCACCCTCTGTGGTTGTTCTCGTCCTTGTCCTTGTCCTTGTCCTTGTCCAGTCCTTGTCCCTCCTGGCTGGCTCGGCCTCTTCCCAGCCCATCATCGCTCCATCATCGCTCCATCCTCGGCACACGGATCATGCAAGGCTGATGGGACTGCCTGATGGGACCCGACGACACCCAACCATCCATTGCCTCTGCCCACACTCTCGCGAACGCCGGTTGTCTTGCCCTCGAGACGAGCATAGCGCCACATGTAGGCCCTTTGCACCCATCTGTGTCTCCCTCCAGCTCCAACGGCCGAGACGATCCGAGAGGCGAGGATCCGGTCACGGTCCAGGTACTTGCGGATCGAGTGAGACACGTTTGTCGGCGATTTCGCTCGGTGCCCTGGACATGGTCCCTAGCTCCAACGGGTACGTGCATTCACCTATGTGGGCTGACTGGGTAGTGTACCCTGGGCTGGGCCGATGTCAAACAGGCCTCTACCTACTTGTTTTCTGTCTTAATTTTACGGCGGGAGGGCTTGTACGTGTACTCAGGAGAACTCAATAACGCCAGTTGCTCCTCTGCGCCCACGTCACATCGAATGCAAACACCCGCAGAATAAGCATACCTATGTCAACATAGATAAAATCCGTGGGTGGCCTATCAAACCGCACAATTTGTAGGAAGCCTATGAACGCTATGGCTTTTGGAGGAATGAAGCTCGAACCGCCACCCAAGCCCAGACTCCCCGATGTTCTAGTTGTTCGGAACGGCTTTTTTTACTTTTGATTTTTCTTTTCCATCGCAGGCGGGAGATCCCGGTTGTGAAAACGACACATCGAAGTGAAGAATCAGTTCCTCTTTTTTAATAAAAAAAGAAAGAAAGAAGAAAATAGGAAAAAGAAATTGAACAGAGGAAGAGGAAGAGCAAACTCTAGTCAGCATCGATGTAAAGGTTCTACGTATGTCACAAGAGGAAATATTGAGCGTGTCCTCGATTACAGTGTGCTACCTTTGTGTCACAAACAGACGACTTTGGCTCAAGTACTTTCCCGACGACCATAGCATACATCAGGGCCGGACGAGTCGTCACTAAAGTGCAAGTCCCAACAAAAATGCTCGACACGCAAAAGGACGCAACGTCTACATGAGAGGGGCTCTTGTAAGAAGCCAGTGAACTACTCCAATCCGCAGGAGCCATCATTGGACGTCCACGTTAATAATCCCATAATCTACGTATCTCGCTCGCAAATGGTTTCGATACTGTAGAGCCCGTGCCCTGTTTTCGCAGCCTGTACATATGTTGATGTCGTCGTCCCTCGGGTTGATGCCACAAATACTAGGTCAATTAAGCAATTTTGAGCTCTACGTGACCTGTAATTCCTCTATTGAATTAGTCATCACGATAAACGGGCAATCATTGCTTGCCCACTGCAAGCAACATAGCGAAGCAAGCCGAAGCAAGCCAATATGCACGAGAATAATTTGCGTATCTACGTCTTAGAGATTAGGATAATTAGGTTAGATCCGCTAGTATAATGTTACCGCGAGATCTATTTTACATCGTCTCAGCCTCGTTCATTGAAAACTGACTGGGTACTTTTCCAGGCTTTCATACCATTGCACGAGGCTGCCAATCTATTGACATAGGTGTTAGTCCAGCAAAACCAGAGTGACCTGGTCAATATGATAACCAAGGAATGACATACTAAGAACGCCCAAGAGCCGATAAAGGTGGACAGGTTGGAGGCATAAGCGGCGGCATGGTTGCCGCTGGCAAAGCCAAGCGCACCACAGGCCGTGAAGTCAAGCGCACCGATGAGGTTCCAAAACCCTATATGCCAGCCCAGCACCCTGGGCGCGGGCGTATACCACGTGGGCTGCGTTTCAACCATGAACAGCCAGCTGGAAATGATGAAGCCGGCGCCACCCACCACCTCGGCGGTTGTCAGCGCTCCTATACGCGGCATCCCGGTAGGGGAGAGGGGGGCCGAAGGCAGACATACCTGAGGGAGCCAGAACACGCCGTCGGCCGCGGGCCTGGACAGGCTGCTATTGATGGAAGGCAGCGCCGTGAACCCGGATATCCAGAACACCGTGGCCCCGACGAACTGCGCGAGGCACGCGAGGAACCCGATCTCCCGCAAGTAGTGCGTCCTCAGCTCATCCCACGTGGGCCACCACTCCCACGCCCTGGCCTCCCTGCCGGGCTCGGGCGCCGCCGTCGCCGTCGTCGCGAGGAGCCCGCGGCCGGCGTGGTGGTGCGTGCACCCCTCGCGGTCCGAGCGGAGCAGCAGCAGCGGCGAGCGGCGGCTCTCCGCGGCCGCCTCCTCGACCGCCCACCCGAAGCAGTCGGTGCGCTTCTCGTTGACGGCCTCGAGCATCAGCAGCACGGAGCCGACCTCGAAGACGGTGGCGCCGACGAGGGCCGTGACGCCGCCCCCCACGCTCACCTCGCCGCCGAACTCGGTCGCGGGCCACTGCGTCGGCAGCCAGTTGAAGAAGCCGTTGACCACCCAGATCACGGAGCCTGTGTCCCACCACCCCCTTTGTCATTAGCTCGCCGGGGCCTCTCTCATCAGCATGGCGGTGACGAAGAGAAAAGAATGGGGAAGGGCCTTGCATCAGGCAGGCAGGGGGGGAGGGGAGCTGGAGCAAAAACTCACCCCAAGTGAAAATGACAGCGACGTCGTAGCTAATATCGGAGATTGGATACCGCACCGCCATCCTCCATATGCCCCGCAGGCTTCCCCTGAACGTGTCGGTGGCGCGCGGGTGTGAGATTCCGTGTGTAGCCGCACTCTGCGGTGAGATGACCATGGCATGGCGGCCCTTGCGATTGTCCCGGGACCGATGCAGGCGCCATACCCCGACCTGCGATGATGTCTCGGCTGCTCCCGGTCGGGGCTTGGTAGCCAGTGCCCAGCGGCCGGTCTCGTTACAACACGGGAGAGGACGGGTGTGGTGATGATGATGATGATGAAGATGAAGATGATGCCCCTCGTGCGGAAGCTCGCTGTCATGCACCGTCTTCAACGCCATGGTGGTGTGCTGCTGCGAGTGTCATTAGGGTCGTATTACGTCAGTCTTAGCCGGCGGTGGATTAAGTAGCTCGTTGTGATGCTGAAGGCCCGGCTCTTGTGGCGTCACAATGACCGGGGGGATCCTCCCAAAGTTCTCCAACCCCGGCTCGTGGTAGGTGGCATTCTCTACCAGCTTGGAGTACCTGTGGCTTTGGCTTGACGGGGCCAAACTCGCTACCATAACTCTACATTCGTAACAGACATGCTTTCTTAAAAAAAATTTAAAATTTGTTTTCGATCTATTTACTTCGTTCGCTTAGCCGTTGCTGCAATCGGAAGCTATTTTTAAGGGTGAAAAGACGGGACAACCCCAAATGTATGGACCAGTGCTTCCTCATGTGGCAACCTTGAGTGACGGTAAGAATTGTAAGTCTACTAGGTTTGGTACCTATATGAACTGGTCTCGACTGGAGCTTCAAATTGTCAACCCTTCCACCTACGGCATTTAGTAGTTTGAGTCGGGAGAGAGTGTGACATTGCATACCTAAATTGACCAACGCATTCAAGCTGGCGGGAAACTTTTCCTGTCCAGCTGAGTATCACGTCAGCGTCCTTCATACAGATCCAATCTCCCCCATCTCCCTCGTCCAAGGCAACCCCCACATCAGACAGAATGATATGATACGGTGTTGTCGGGCTTGGATTGGGCACAATGATCGTCGGTGTGCACAAATATCTTCATACAACACCCATCAGTTCATCCGCAATCTATCTCATACCCGTCACGCAGTCCCTCGGCCCTCGCCTCACAGCACGAGAGCCCAGATAGATTCCCGAGAACTAAGCTTTAAATCCGTCTTATTCCACACACACGTTACATTGCACCCCGAAGTCCAGGGGACATCTCAGCCGGTCCGAATCGGTGCGACCGTGTACCGTTGGGCCTTGCTTTTGCGCATTTATTTACACGAAAAGTCGTACAGGATCTAGGTTTGAGAATATCTGTTTGCGTTACAGTGCTCCACGGCCGGTTGCATACAAAGTCTGGGAATACTGTATGCATGTCATACATATGTCCCCCCCCTCTCAGGCGTCACAAGGTCGGCGCTCGGGCTGGTCAAGCTAATTCCCAGTCTGTCCCTACTTTACAATCTCGCGTCGCAGGGTGCTCCCATGTGTCGATCACACTATATCAGCTCTCGGTTTTCAGTCACAACATAAATCACTGAAACTTGTAGAACGCCGATCGACCCTGGTACTCGTATAGTTCATGCATGAAGCATGTCTTGAGATACATTCATATCCCAAATACACAACTAGATAGGTTCAGATAGTTAAAATGATTGTTACAAACAACAGCATCGATGTGAGTGGTACAGTTAGGAGGATAACCTATTAAAAAACGCGAAATGCTTCCTCCTGCTCCCTATCCTCTCACTAAAAGCACGTACAATCTTGGCCAGACTTCTCCCACTTTTAGAGAGACAAATCTCATCAATCAGAAATCAAATTTACATTATAATTAAGCAAGGACATCTAACAACCGGGATAATCCTATTCTACCGTCGCTCTGCCACCAGCTTAGTGGTTTACGGGCCGTATATCAACATCGGCAGTGTAGCAGTAAGCAAGAAGTAGAATTTGATATTCAGTTTTTCCTATGACAGCATAGCATGTTGGCTAAGGCCAGATCTTAGTTCTCAAACTAATAGGTGCTCATCGCGCTCTCTACTATAGGTTGCTTCTATATCCCTGATCTTACTATTTCACCCTTTGCAGTTGCGGTTTGACAGCATACCTAGAAAGCTGGCACCCACACTACCATATCGAAGAATAGAATATCCCGCTGTGGTATTCTTAACCCATGGCTCTCTTCAACCCAGTCCAAGCTAGTAGTCGTAGAGGTTCCAACTCCCGGTGCCGCGGCCCCCTTTCCCGCCCCTCTGAAAGCTCTTAAACTATGATGCTTTGTTACGTGAATGGGTTAAGCCCAACAAGGGAAAGTACGGCTGACTATATTCGACGGAGGCTGTTATAACTAAAACCCAGCTATCTGAGCCCGCACAGGGTTTGACGTTGTGTTCGAGCAACTGTTCTCTGGGTGGGAGTTACATGACGAGGGTTTATGACCAAACCACACGCACGCCGCTCTTCTTAACCCCATACCTCCTCCGCAACCCGCCTGACGAGCTCGAGCTTCCGCCACATGATGTCCTCCGTGACCCCGACCCCGCCGGCCAGGCTGCTGCTGCTGAAGCCGCACTGCGGGCTCAGGGCGAGGCAGTCGAGCGCCTCGGCGGCGCCGACGCCCTGGGCCTCGGCGATGACGGCCGCGGCGGCCCGGATCGTCGCGCGGAGGGCCCCCGGGTCCTCGAGCGCGGCCCGCTTGGTGGAGACGAGGCCCAGCACGACGTTCTTGCCCCGGGGCAGGTGGCGCAGGGCCCCGAGCCCGCCGGCGCGCGCCACGTCGTCGAACTCGAGGTAGTACGTCTCGTAGTCGGTCGCCCCGAGCACCGTCGCCGCGATGGCCTCGTACGAGCCCTCCACCCAGCTCACCGACCCGGCCATGTTGCCGCGGCAGAGGTGCAGGCCCGCGCGCAGGCCCGCCGGCCTCCCCGCGAGCAGCCGGTTGTGCGCGCGCGCGTACAGGGCCAGGAGCGCGGCGGCGTCGGTGCCGTCCCGCGCGCAGCCGCCCAGGAACGCCGGCGAGGCGAAGTACGTGAGGTGCGGGTCGTCGACCTGCACGTGGCGCAGGCCCGCGTCGTAGAGCGTCCGCAGCTCCGCCGCGCCGCACGCGGCGATGTCCGCCAGGTACGCCTCGTCCGTGGCGTACCCGGACCCGGCCGTCCACGCCGTCCCGGGCCGCAGCTGCATGTGCTGGTACGTCGGCGACGGGATGGTGAGCTTGGCGGCGCTCCACAGGTCCCGCGGCAGGTTGTCGCGCAGCGTTAGCCACTCGGACAGGTAGGGCGATTCTCGGTACGCGATCTTGCCCGTGCACTGGTGGCCCGCTCGGCGTCAGTTCTTCGCTATGTTGGCCGTGTTCTCTATTTGTACACCCCCGAAGAAACCTTGTACGCCGGAGTCCCCCTTGCAAGGAAAGGTCCCCGGGCATCACTCACCACAACGGCGGCGCGGGTCTCGGCGCCCATTTCCGCGAGTCTCGTCGTGGTCGGGAAATCCGTGCGGAACGCACCCGGGATCGGCAGTGCTGGGCGCACCTCCATCCCCGCCAGTTTCTCGAAGAAGCCGCCGTAGTAGATGTGCCTCGCATACTCGCCGTCCGTGATGGGCCGGATCCCCTTTTCTATCTGGATTCGTACCACATCTCGTATGGCCTCGCGCTCGGCTGCCTTGGCTGACTGGGGTACTTCGAGCGTGTACAGCTGCGACGGAGATGCCAGAGCTATGCGCGCTTCGAGGAGCGCCTGGGGCCTCAACAGGGATCCAATGTGTTCATTCCGAAAAGGAGGCGCCATTCTGGATCAGCTTTCGAGGCTAGAAGCTATTCTGGGCTGTTGCTCGCCTTCTCTATTTATACTTCTACAGATATCAGGGTTCTGTAAGTGCCTGCTTTAGTTTTGGGGAAGACCCCATCCCCACCATGATCGGGAATATGCCGAATAAATATACCCGGCTAGGCAGAGGAAAGTCATGAGGGGCAATCGAGACTTCATATTGCGCTTAGATCTTTAACTGAATAACATTAAAACCCTGGTACTTCGTGATCTTTCTATCGGAATGTGTTGAGAATATCCTCAGCAGTTCGTTAGTACTCTACACTCACCAGGATATATATGATAGAGTAGGTACCTACCTAAGTCAACATACGACCTTGATATCATAAAGAGCTCGCACAACGTCGGCTACCAGGGTCATCATCCACGTCCTCATGTCTGGTAGGATAAAACAGCTGTTGTAACACCCTACATCAATATCTCAAAAGCTGACATCTCTCTGAAGACCCGACCAAAACAGATCAAACGAACAGCACGTACACCAAGATCCCCGAGCTGAATAGAAAAGATATATCATATATTGAGACACTAAGTAGAGCGAAAACAAACAAACAAACATGACCTGAAATGGCTCATGCCCATGGCGTGCCCTGCCCTATTTATTCCCTTGTTATCCAGCCACCTTCATGGTTTGCCTCAACGGCGGGGAGTAGACTCTAGCTTCACCAACGCACTCCCATTTCAACAAAAAAACGCCATATACTCCCTCATTTCCCTATTTCCCGGTCATGGCCGGTTGCAGATGAGAATTCAAATGTACATGGGACGCAAATGCTGGCTCCTCTCCTTAACCCCCTCGTTCCTTTGATTATGGAAAAAGCGTCGAGACGCGTAGCCCATCGTGCAGCTCTTCTCCTTCCGCGTCTTGGATATAACTGGGCTACCCTAATAATTACACTGCTATGTGCATTTGACGCGGGTTGAGATGGGCTGTTGGCTACTTGGGTAGTTTAATCAAGGCTCATCCATGCGAAAGCCGATAGAGCGCCCGTGACGACGAGAATTGTGAGAATACTTGCGCCTGCTTTATCACCGGTTGTGATAGGGGCCAAAGTCGGCAATTCAGTCTTGTCCTGACCAGCATTGGGATCGCCTTGTGATGTGCCACCCGTTTGGTTGGTCAACGGAGCTGATACACCCGGCATGACCAACGCTGTCAATGCACCGAGAACGTTCATCTGTAAACCAGCGCCCAGCAAACCGTCGTATTTGCCGCTTGTCCAATGGAAACCACACATGCGTCCGTTATCGCCACCCGTGCACTGTTTTACGCCAGCAGCTGCCGAGGTTTTGAGCGTGGGCATAAAGGTCTCATATAGATGTGGTGCTAGTTGTATCGAGTTGCCCATCCACCGGTGCATGAAACCTCTGTAGGATTCCATGTCCGAATTGCAGGATCCTGGCGCTGGTTCACAGGAGGGTTCAAATGCGATTCCATCTTGGGCGAAGAAGACACGCTTGATACCATCGGCCATGCCGTCCAGGCGGCCTTTCCACGTTGTGTTCCCATTAGTCTATTTTGGATCATCAAGTCAGTACAACTCTCGGTCTCATCATTTGCGTGTCATGCAGCGGCCTAGACCTCTGCGCTGGGGTTTGTAACCCAGATGTCATAATCGCCAAACACATATCGAGATAACAAAAAATACTGAATTGAGAGGGATCAAAAGATAGTGCCATACCGTGTTAAACATGTACGCAGCTCCTTGTAACAACATAGCAGCGTTGTAGGAGAACTGAGCTTTGTTGATTTCCTTGCAATCCGGCAGGTGGGCACCGTCATAGACGTCAAAATCGTCGGTGATGTAGCCAAGTCTCGTCATTAACTCCCACGTCCTCTCAGCTAGTTCACCATAGGTTTCATTGCCCGTGTAGCGGGCAAGTCGGGCACCCATATTGAAGTAGCAGGCGTTGGCAACAGCTGGTTGTTTCTTCAGTCAATCTCTGGGGCGGAGGAAAGGGAGGAAAGGGATTGAAAAGGGTGATGCGTACTATTGATGTAATCGAAACCGTTGTTGGTTCTGTATACCTGCCACCGTAGGCCCCAGTCGCATTCGCCTCCCTCGACGCGTCTGTCGATGTGAGTCTGCTCATTGAAAACAGCCTGAGCAAGCGCCAGCCACTGAGGTTGGCCTGTTGGGGGGTCTGTGAAGCCTGTTTCGGCAGCAAGGAGCGCAGCATACGCCCAGAAGGCTTGGTCGTCGTTACCCATGGATGCCGTCCAATTGGGGGGCATGAAGTCGTTGTTCGGACCAACTTGGAAAAGCAGGGCCTGGTTTATAGTGTCATCGAATTGCTTGTCTCCCATCGCATGTCGATAATCCAACAGCGCACCCCACATGGCACCTCCCTGCCACCAGTAGTAATCGCCATCAGGGGGCGGACCGGGCAGGATGCCTGGGACCCAGCCGGGTTCATCGCCGTGATAGAAGGTGAGGAGGTCTTCGGCTACAAGAGCGGCAGCAGCCTTGATGGACGCTACATGGTAGGGACTGGTTAGAGATTCTAGCTCTGGCTGGAGAACGGGCGTGTGGTCACGGGGAAGGCTTGCACGAACCTGTGTCGTCAAGATCAACCTGGAGCGCACCGAGGGCTCTCCCAACAAGGAGGCCACATGTAGCCAGCAGCTTGGCCGGTAACCTCGCCATGATGGCACGCGGGCTCTTATATGAAATACCGACTTGATAACAACAACGACACGATATGACGAGCGATGAAACGAGCGAAAGACCCTTTATGCGCACAAGGGTATCATCGACGTCGAGGCGGGCAGAGGGCGGGCGCAGACGAGGAGGCGGATGAGAGGAATGCCGGATAGGGAGACGTAGGTGGTCGTCGAATTACGAGAGGTCAGTACAATGGACCAAGACAGGAGATGAGTGTCGAGACGGGCGTCGAGACACGGGCGTCGAGAAGTGTCAGTAGATGAAAAAGCGAGTGTGGTGTCGGAAGGGTGGGAACTCGCAGCGCGCGGCGGTGGATAGTTGTGTCGTGTGCGGCCGTCGACGTCAATGAGCGTTCCCAAGCAAGGAAAAACAATAGGAATGCGGCCAGTCAAGCGGACGATCCGACTGCAGGCCAAGTACTATTAGTGAATGAGCGACTCGAGTGAGGGAGGGATGTTAGCGTCGGCGGCTTGAGAGGGCAGGGCAGGTGGACGTTCTGGCTGTCTGGCTGGCTGCTCAGTGCTGGTGGTAGTGGGTAAATGGGCGGGCGTCTTACCTCTCCGTAGCGGCCATTACAGTGGAAGATTGCCTATCCGGGCGCTGCAATCCACGGGCTGTTACATAATAGGGGCTCAACTGTTCATGCGCGCACGCTATTGGCCACATCGTCGCGCCTAGCATCTCGGTTCATTCATGCACAGCCGCAATGCCCAGCAAGCCCAGCAAAGCCCAGCGAAACCCAGCGAACCCCAAGAGCAGTCATACGAGCGCACATACGGAGTACGTCCTATAATACCTAGTCAGATATGTTTTTGTATCAAGGTTTTGTTTTATGGTTGTGTCATGTGTTTGTATTGTATGTACCTTACGCATTATACCTACCTACTAAGTACTTAACCTGTGCAAGGCGCACATATACATTATTCGAATTGTATAACTACATCCAACTAAGTACATAACAAAGAAGGAGCGGCCTTATAAGCTAGAAATACTGATAAAGGAAGACTTCACAGAAGAATTTGATATGGAATTCCATTTCAATGCACATCCCTATTCCAAAGCACATATGGGGTACCATTACCACAGTAAATGGAATAGTTAAGTACCTTAGGTACCTGCGTTGTCCGGACCGCTCGGCAATACGGTACCTACTACTACAATTGTGAAGTACAGTACGTATACAGTCCAGCAGCACGAAACCTTCCCTCTTTGGGCCATCGGGTATCCCTGACCATTCCCAAGAACGCACCAGAGAAGGAAACGACTCTGAGATCGTGATCCAAAACAGGTTTAGCTGCCGCAGCGCATCCCCCTCCCGACATTCGTATGGGTACCTGGCTCAGCCACAGTCCCCATCTTCTAGTACCAGCTGAAACCAGCCATGATGATAGTGTGATACCTTAGGTACTTATTCCCTACAATCTTTTCGCAATAGTTTGAAACTTGGTGATGATCTGCGATACATACTATGACAGAATACGGTGTTCCTGCATAGTATTGTCCAGGACGCATAGGTTGTTGTTTATCAGAATTTATCTTTGTTTCAAAGTCTACAGATGTAATTTCGTGGGCTACTTATACCTACCTATCAGGTGGTATACCACTCATTTACAGTGACCACTACAGCTTTAGGACGAGTATGACAGAGCCTGGAGGCGGCTCTTTCCATGCACGTCCAACCTACGACGCCATGCAACGCCACACTATAAACAAAACCTACAAGGCTCAAAGAAATAACACAAGAGCTACTATCACCATGATGACGCAATGCAAACTCACACGTTTCTTTGGACACTTCACTTTCATGGTATCTGCTTGTTGTATTCTGAACGTGACCATCTACTGCTCAGCTGCTATATACTGGGCTGACGGGTTGTTCTTATGATTTTGGGTATATACCTGACGGGGTGGTAACAACCCGACCAGCCTTGTGCTCAAGTTGCCGCCAAAGGTCTGCCATATCTCGTCCCAGGATCTTGAGTTCCGCAAAGGGGAAAAAACAATCCAAATGAATCAAAAACAATCTGCAGCCTTGACCCTGTTTCTCTAGATTTTGGTTCATCGTGGACGATACCCGACAAAAACTCCAATGACAAAGGAAAACAAATATCCAGTCCCGCCCTTGAAACGCCCCGGCCGGTAAATTCGTGACTGCATTGTACGCGTGTTCTGTATTGCGCCGGGAAAAGATACCCCCAGCCCCCCCTCAGAGGGGCAAATATGTGAGATCAGTGATGCCCCATGCGCAGTAGCTTGGTTCTGAGCCACAATATGAACGCAGTCCAGGCGCCCTGTGTTTTCCTCTTGGCCCTGCTTTTGCGTGTTGGCGAAGTGACTCGAGTGGGGTGGACAGTATCACCATAAGTCGGCAGGCTGCGGGCGTCGGTGTTGTCGTAGCTGCTGCTCATGAACGTCTCGTGTTCGCTCAGTTGATTGACTGTGTTGGCTGTGTTCTTGCGGGACATGCTAGGCCGGTATACAGATATACTTGGTCGAGGGATGGAGAGACTGGGACGGCCACTGCTTGTGGTGCTGACTTTCCTATTGTGCTTCCCCCGTTGAAGGGCTTCTTCCAGCTCAGCAACATCCTCTCGCGCTCGTGCAGCTTGCAGCTCTTTTCTCTGGGCAGCCAGTAGTTTCTCTTTTTCGTGAGCAAGCTTCTTGTCGGCGCGCTCTCGGCGCTTCATCTCTTCCCTTTCATACTTTTCATCCTTGGCCCGTTCCTTTCTTTCAAATTTCTGGCGCGCCATGCGAAGCTGCTCGGCGCGGGTGGTGGTATCGACGTCTGACTTGGCTCGCAGCCGGAAGCCGCTGTCAAGAGAGGTACGCAACAGGGGACTCATGGCGGCTTTTGGACTAGATGGGGATGCCAAAGTCGTTGGTCCTATCTCAGAGGATGTAGGTGAATCCACAATGTGATTGAGGTAGAGATCCGAACGACTAGAGACATTGGCTAAGAGCGAGGCATGCGTGGGTATACTGGAAGTGCGCGATGTGTTAAGGCGGAGATTTGGCTGGGTCTGAGGTTTGGCTGGTTTTATATCAGATAGATCTGTGGCGGATGTGCGTTGAGTTTGCAGCTGCGATATTGCTGGGATTGATATCGGCTGGGAGAGTAGGTTTGAATTGTTAACAAAGTTAGTGTTCTGCGCGTATACGCCGGTGTTGAGGTAATTGACGTGGTGTTGGCCCGGTTGAGTTTCTCCCGTAGCGATACAGTTACCACAATCATTGCTGGTAATGTCGCCGTCTTCGGTGATCGTACTTGGTGAATAGTCACGCGTATCGGCTATTGAGGCCAGTGAGTTTGCGTACGACAATAACGGCGGGGTAGACGTACGCGGCGTCTGTTGGAAGGGATGTACAAAGGTTGCGCCAGACTGTCGAGGAGCCGAGATACAATTGCTACTGTTCGATGTAGTGCCGGAAGCGTAACTTGTACCACTGATCGATCTGGCGTGGTTGTAGCGTCGCACAGTTGTGGTGTTTCCCAACACTCCCAGCCCTATGCCACCGGTGCCCGGCATGACCCCTTCTACGATAGTGGCAGCATTCGGTGCAGCCACCATTTGGTCCGAGATGGAGAGCGACGAAGACCTCCCCCAGGCCTGTGCGCTGCGATACCCGTCATCTTGCTCCTCCCAGCCTCGGACTGGGTCTGGGCTCCTCTTCTCCTTCTCAGACTGCGACCATTTCTTGAGGATGGGCTTCACCGCCGGGTTGGTCCTCGATTTGCCAACCCCATATTTGGAGCCATGTGAGCCAAAGCTGGACATGGACTGTAACGATGCCATGACCAGATGTGCGAAAAGCAAATCACCCCAGCGCTAATGCGGATTGTATATATACGTCCTTCCCCCCAAAAGTAGTCGGCCAGGACACGACTGGCCGCTTCTCTGTAGCTCGCGACAAGCGCACGGGATCACCGGATGGCATACATGAGGAGCCGTAAGCTGAGGGAAATCGCAAGCGCAGGCGTGAGAAGCGAGTAGACGGGGCGGTGGGATGACCAGCGTTTAGAAACTGCGTCTTTCAAAGACGGTCAGCAGAAGAACGAATTCGAGCCCGTCGATGCCCGTCGATGCCTGTTCCAGCAAAGCAAAGGCCCTTCAAGGACAGCCGGCGCCGGGCTCAGATGCGAGGACAAGGCATAACAAGGTTTATGACGAGAAGAACAGAGTCAGAAGCGCGTTACTTGGGTGGTGGGTTGCGTTTCAAAGGGTGGCTGACGCGATGATCACGCAGATACGCTTGTCACGGCAGAGCCAATACTTTAAGTAGGGCCGGGCGAGAATTACCTAAGGACCCTTTATCGTCGCAGCGTCGTACAGTATGTCTATTGGACGAGGCTTCGCGGGACGACGGGAGGAAATAAAGTGGACTGAGTCATGGACTGGAAACTGGAAAAGGAGGCATATGTCACCTACACTACCTCCTACTGTGCGGTAGATTAGATGATGGGCGATGGGCAATGACAGGAGGCAGATAGTCTGGCAGGCTAGAGAGCAAGAGGCACGGCGCTGGGTCGACGGCGAGAAGAGGCGGAGAGAAAGAGGGGAAAGCAAAATCATTGTTTCTGTTTTGGGATGCTTAGGTAGGTAGCTTGGCCGGGGGGACAGGCCGGGGGGCCCGCTGGGATGCGGCGCGCTGGGAGCGACCGACGAACCGACCGCTGTTTTGGGAGGGGATGGGCATGGGGCATGGGCGCGCGGCGTGGGCGACGCTGGGGCGAGATGAGATGGCTGCGATGGTGCTTGGTAGTGAGATGAGACGGGTGTGGATAGGGTGGGCGGATAGGGGAGATAGGGGAGATAGGGGAGGGGACGGTGCAGCACAGCGCCGCCGTGCCGGGTGCTGCTCAGCGCTGGAAGGGACCTCTAGCACGAGAATCTTCCGTTTGCAGTTCGCAGCCAAGTGCAGGTTAGGTACTTTACAGATGGGCGGGTTTCATTTGTGCTGGTGCTACCTAAGTACGTACGTACAAGACAAGCACTCGGAACAAACAACAGCGACGAACACGACGATGCGTAAACAAAGGACCAACACGGCCGCATTCATTGGAGGGGTTGGGCTGGGCTGGAGCCAGGACGATCCGATCGCTCTTCAGCCTCATCCCGTCTCGCTGGAAGTCTGCTTATCGTCGGTCGCCATTCGCTGGCTGGCACGTCGACTCCAAGCGCCAGCTCGAGATCATCATTCGGCGCTCACCTCAGCAGCGACGTGCACGTGGATGTGGATGGGCAGGCCCTTGACCGCGTCCCAGAAAAGAGGGGAAGATACGATGGAGGGTTGGCCACCCTCGGAACCCGGCAGGTGGACTTCGAGAAATAAGAGCTGAATGTCCACTGAGTTCGCCTCTTTGAGGGGGCCAATCTCCCCCCTCCACATATTCGCCCCACGACGCGACGTCGCCGAGGGAACTAATCTAAAGTGCCCTGGATAGACAGCACCTCGGTACAGTAGAGAAGTCGTGCCGACGGGAGCACGTACGTAGATCAGCTACCTCGGACCCAGGTTGTAACGTGGATTACATACACAGTAGTTACCTCCTTGTGCACACTTCAGTTCGTTACCTTCCTTCAGCTTATCAGAGATACCAGTCAGCATCACGACAAAGTGGCTGAGCACCAAAGACACGACATGGTATTGCTTGTTAGGCCTTGCATCTACCCACCTTCATTCCCTTCATTTTATGGTGAAAGCGGTGGAACTGGGACAGGAAATACGATGTATTAAACCATTAAATCACATGACCCCTTTTAACATGACTCCAATCTCCCAACCTTAAAGGCGCACATTAGTCATATTGAGATCAGAAGCCATAATGCCATTGTAATTTGTCCCTTCTGGCGGCTTGCCCGAACCACGTCAACCTTGGTCGCATACGGTTACCAGAAATACCAACCTCGTGTCGACTCTGCCGCATAGGTATCCGTGCGATGGCTCGAGTGAGTGCATAGACAATGTGCGTGTTAGGTAGGTAGGTTGTCCCTATAGAACCGCGCCTATGAGAAAATCCCGAATAATATCCTAACCGAGCTTACAGTGTTCGATCACGCCGGGGCAGCTGGCGCTCCGTCCATTTTCGGCCGTCTTGGGGGGAGCGAAGCTGCATGCCCAATGATAATATCATAGTAGTGCTTGAATATACCTACCGTCAGCGCGGCAGTAAGATGATGTTTCTCGGGCATTTCCCCCAAGACTAGCCCCGGTCGTGGGCTGTAACCTGGCCATCCGTCGGTTTGCCCGTCTCAGACAAAGAACGGTCTCGATGTTTCCCGCCGACCAGCGAGCTGCTGCCAGCGCATAGATGAGGTTGCAGGTGCGAGCCGTGTCGCATAAACTGACCGACGACTCTTCGTTACATCCGGCTCTGCATCGATAAAACCTGGGGAGGGAAGGAAGGGAAAAAAATATAAAAAAATATAAAAAAAAAATAAAAAGAATAACCCCGGCCTATCTCGCAACAGGGGAAGAATATGTAGGTATCGTTATGGCAGGTGTCAGTTTCCTTGGCGTTCCCCCGATGAGCGGTCGACAGGCGGCGTCTCTGGGGGACCTTGCACGCGGCCGACGCTGCCTGCCTGGTAGGCGTGCAGCCCGGGGGCAACGCAAGGCGAAACGCACGCTGCAGCCGCGCGGCCCCGGCACGGCATGGGGACGGATGATAAGCACCCTGGGCAGATCGGTGAAACATCTCAACATCTCCGGATCGTCTGCCATACGTGGATCCGTGCCTGAGACGCGTCTTCACCGGTGTCGTAAAAACCACATGGTGGAGAGGTCGGTGAGCAAGACACGGTCCGTCGAACCAAGAAAGAGACTTCTCTGGAGACCGTGTCGCGGGGCGAAGACGGACGATTGTCACTCATCATTTTCCTCAGGGGGCTCAGATGCGCCCTGGGTAGGAAGGAAGATGAGAGACGTCGGCCTCGACCTGCAGTGACGCCTCTACAGCACCGGTGTTCCCGTACCATGCCCGCCATTACGGGCGCTCGACCTCTTTGATTCGGTCGGGTACACGGGCGGAGGATAGGGAGTAGGGCACGAGTGGAGCGAAGCCGGGCTCTGCCTAGGCTTCTGGCCCTGCAAGGTGATGCCATGCGGTGCAATGGTGACGGTGATGGATCTTTCGGCAAAATCAGAGATCTGATCGCCGCCCACAAAAAAAAAAAAAAAGAAATGCGAACGAGTCGAATTGACACGCGGCTAGTAGGAGGCGGCACAAGGCTCCTCCCGCTACGTTCTGGTTGCTATCAGCTGTGTGGTGTTTGCCCTCGTGGCCTTCTTCGGCCTACTTTGATAGGAAGGACTGACTGTGTGGTTGATTTTGTCCAAGGGTCCCTCTCGTTCCAACGCTGCTACGGCTTTTGACGAACGAGCCCTGTGCCTTTGCTAGAGGCAATGTCAACTTGCCGCGTAGAACCGTGGGAAAGACGAAGTACTTTCCATCGAGTCGCGTAGAACTCCCGTCTATGCTAAACATGCTGCCGTCGTAAGATGGTGCTTGCCTATCTATTTTAATCGCGTGTATTCACGATCCAGGTGTTTGAGTGTAGTGTGTATGTTGACGCCAATTTTGGAAATAGAAGCAGTTGCCCGAATGCGTTCCCCCCTATCTTCAGTGAGATTTGTTGATGTTGAGCTCGAGTTTTTCAATGGGCTTATGGTGATTTTCTCACGCTGCTATTATCTCGCATGGGTGATTTATTACCCTACTGTCTGAGACCTACTGGATGTAACTGTTATGTGTTTGGTTACACTTCAGTTTTGAATAGCCTCTGAGGTTATTTCGACTTCATTCTATATCTTTGGTCCGTCACTGTACTTGGCTGCGCTAAACTAGGATATTAAATTTTCAAGTGCGTATGAAGATCTATACTATCCGGAGATGCCGATCTATGTTGTGATTCGTTGATTCTATTCATTATCTGACGAATGACTCCGGTCCTGCATCCCGCTCACCCCGAAAGTCCGCTCGACTATCTGTAGGACATCAGGCGACTGTGTAGAATCACCAAGGCCGCGGGGCGACCTATGGCTCGACCTAGTCTCTCTTTGCTGCCAAGCTCACCATCGAGTCAAATGATCTCCTGGGCCAGTACCTCCATGCAGTGGTTCGGGCCTATGCAAAATACCATGTGCCTCATTGCGGAGATCGTCTCGTGAAGGGGAGTCATGGATTCTCGTCAGTGGTCACTCGACCGGGCCTGTTCTCCTCCGCAGCGACGAAAATGGCGAAGATCTCTGCCTCTCTGGCGGGGGACGAGCAGCGAATGGCCTGTTCACATGACGATGAGGGGAGGGGGTGAGAGTCGGCGACGAGGAGAGTAGTGAGTGTAAGTGGCTCGAGTAATGCCGCGGGCGTGCGCTTGGCGAAACCTTCATGGCATTGTTGGGTCCGAAAGGTGTACTTCTGTGATACTTCATATCTCACGACGAATGAGGCGAGGCTGCTGTTGTTCCGTGAGCTCGTCGTCCTCGCGTGATGGGCCATTGCCAACCATGAAGCAGCCTAGGTGGCTTACCTGAAACCCACGCAGTTGGAGTGAGAGTCGCCACTCAACAGGTCAAGTGCCAGTTCCTACCGCCGTTGATTGGCACTCAACATCGTGCAGATGCTGCTCATTGGAAGAGGCAGGAGATTGTCTGATCTCATCCCCCGTCAGGTGAAGAGCCTGTTCCCGCCATGTTTGCCACAGCCCAGTCATTCACCCCATCAAGACAGGTACAACGTCAACACCAAGAGGCTTTGTGACAGTGTGAGGATGGAATGCTCATGCATAGCATCAATACTAAGCTAGCAGGGCGTGTTCATGGGTGGTCAGGTCGCCTGTTCTCGCATTAGCTATCCAGTTTCGCCGAAATGGTTCCAGGTAGAGGTGGTGAGAGGGTACGAAGATATCACGACCTTGACCGCCATATGCGACGGGTTGGTGAGGTCAAGGTATGGCCATGAGCAGGGAGATTCTTAGGAATCACTCCGCAACGGAAGTCTGAGCGGCAGCATGTATGCGTCACATCGCCAACTCGTCTTGGAGAACAATCATTCCTGGTTAGGGCAAACAGTAGCGAACGGGGGAGGCATACTGAAAACCCTTTCCCTGCTTCTTCTCCGGCTTGCCTTGTAACTGCGCCTCGAAAGCGAGGGGCTGCGTCAACGCTCCCGCTCGCGAGGCGCTTGCATCAGCACGTAGACGTAATTCACTCATACCCGGCTCTGCTGCATATGCACCTGGGCAAAGTCATTGTGCGTCATATAGGCCGGGTACGTGATGAGTAGACTTGGGGAAAAGGCTCGGTTCTAAAATTGCTTAGTGCAACAGCGGATAGAACATGTCAACTGGTCGTATTTCGCCGCAAAAGTCCTGCAGACGCACATCATATCGTCTCTGACCGGATGCATCTTGTTGCTTCCGCGGCCTCCCGCAGTGGGCCGTCTAAGGTTATCTTGGATCTAGGCTAAGGTTCCATTGTAAGAGGAGACTTGAGAGGTGCCGAATGCATGTGGATGTGCCGATGTTGTCATTAATAAGTAGCTAATTCGCCCACAGAGACGGAAGAACGGGATGTGCTGTCGAAGGCTGGATGAGAAGCGATCCGAAAGTAGCGCAGCGCCCCGACGAGATACGGCACAGTAGTAATTCGTAAGAATGAGACGAGATGTGTGGCGTCTGAGCTGTCCCTTCGCGAAGGTCGAGGAACAATCGGTACCAAACAAAAGTACACGATACGTGGGAGCCATCCAATGAGAACATGGTCGAGATAGTGAAAAAGTAGAAGGGGGAAAAACGAACTCGTCTTGGGAGGCTTGTATCATCCCACGAGCCCCTGTCACCTACCTAATCGAATGTACATATGTACATTGGTTGTGGGGGACACATCCATCTTGGAACTTTTTTGTCCATAGTGTATCTAATACTCAAAAAGTCCTAGGTATCAATCTTGCATATGTCTATCTCTGAATAAAGCGGTGCCATAGGCACCTGGTTAGTGGTAACAGTCCCCAGCCCCAATGTAGATAGGAATAACACCAACTTGTTTCCACTGAGCATGGCGTGACAGCGATGAAATATCTGAGACGACCTGTATTGTATGTTTAGGAGTCAAACGCACATTCGAGAAACATGCCTCTATCACCATGACCGGGGGAGTCTTCTGTCCCTCGTCAAGTGGATCCGGTCCCTGCATCGATTCTTCCAATGTAGTACAGTATCACACATGTACAAGAGGTACTGTGCATAGAGACGCATTCTTGCTCGAACGCGTCACGGAAAATAGAGAGGAACTAAGGTTATTCTCTAACGGGGACTAGTATATTAGCTCCAGATGTTGTTTTTACCCACTTCTTCGGTGAAAATAGCTCACGCCGTTCACAATCGCGGTCTTGGTGACCCACACTGACCTTCCAAGGTTGTCTCTCGACTGTCGTTGACCCCAATGTGTACTTACTTGTAGTTACTAAAATTACCGACATGAATGCGTAACGCACGTAATGGTTAAACCTGGGTGAGGTGACACGGGGGGCACCCTTGCCCCTCGTCCAGGTAGTTCGACAGTTTGCTTCCAAGGTATATCTATCCTCGGCTCGGTGAGAGAGAATTTTTTACAATTTACCGAATGTTTCCGGGGGGTTCCGTGGCATACTTGCAGTACCGAGGAAGTACATACGCGCCCCCATGGTGACTAGCTTCCCTGGTAGGGACCTGCTTCTTTCGTAATTTCAGGCTTACCTGCCATAGGACTGGTTGTCGATTGCAGTTGGGAGTTGCGCAGCGTTATGCTTGTTCGAGCTGCTCTCGGCAGAGTGGATCTCCGTAAAAGCTTTACTTGTGCACAACGGAGCATGTTACTGGTACTAGAGAAGCCTAAAAACGTCTAGAGGACTTTTTCAAGTAATGATAACTCTGACCCTGGGTCGTGAGATGGATACGCCCGCCCGTTCTCCGCACTCCTTGTTAGACGAAAGAGATCTAACCTATAGGCCCCGAAACCCCACCAGAAGACAATTGAACCGGATGCGTAGTAACAAGGAGAGATTCGGTTGCAAGATGATGTCAAACTCGCAACCAGGATACCCTGTGACCGGCCGCATGGAGGCTGACCCAGTGGTGCGAAAGGAAGCTCGGCATGAAGCCTTGGAGCTACATAGTACGTATGGGACTATGTATACTTCCAGATACCTAGGCTCATTCCACGAATTGTAAACAAATGGTTCACATGCAGATAGCCCCGGGAAACAACAGGGAAAACCCACGGTACTGAATTTTAGCCACACACCATGGCTGGCATGGAATAAATTTTCACATGTGAAACAATTCTGGTTCTGATGGCCATCGTATTGGGACTACGATGGGAACGTTCGTACGTAGCTACGAAATCCGCTCCCACACACGGCGTACCGGCGATGCTCTCATGGTATTGGATGAAAGCCAGAGCGCTCTAACCCAGACATGAGCTGTTTGACACACGAGAGTAACATAGTGTATCAAGACCTTCCTAATCGTTATTGTTCCTTAGATAAGTAACCGGGATGCTATCTACTGCTGTCGAACGGTCACGGACATGTACGATAATATACCCGTAGTTACTGGCAATTCTACATAGATACTACATAGCAGGCATGGTACTTTGGGAACACCAATCATGACGGTCTTATTATTATCATGGTGCCGTATTCGTCGTCAAGGCAGCAGACAACAATGCCTTTCGAGACTCCCGAGTAGGTAGGTATATCCCAGGTGCGGTGCTCCCGCTCGGCCGAACTAAGCGCGGCGCTGTTCTTTAAGCTTAAATTCCCCTTGTATAGATATACCATATACCGTACGTACAGCCATGTAGCAGCTTACCAGGTGTGTCGGGATCGCAGAATAGGTAGCATACCGTAGGTATCTGAGGCGAAGGACTTGAAACAGCCCTAAACCAGGCACTTTAATATGGAGACGGTGTGGATACGAAGCCGAATCGGTAACGTTGTGAACAAGCCGCTGCGAGGCCGCACACAACTCATTTCGCCTCTATTACCTACAACGTATGATTCAGCAACGCCGTGCTATCTTGGTCCGATTTGGAATGCAACGCCAGATGCCTGTCTATTACTACTGCGGCAGCGGACAATCGTCCCACACATTCTTCTAGGCGTCGGCATGCCTCTGACAAGGCCCGGACGGGTGCATGCAATTTCAGGGAAGTTCTAGGTTAGGTAAGTCTTTAGATACCTAGTTTGCCAGGCACGCACGATGGCCGGGCCCCCCTTGAACAGGCGGCACGGGAATTAAGCCTCTCCATTCCGGCTCTACTACGACAAGTGGATACGTGGCCGTTGCGGCCGAGTCGCCTTGCCCAGAGGACTGACGGCTATGTACGGTATGTGGTCGACATCGGAGTCTCTGGCCGTCATCACGACGCTCCTGCTGGACGGATCAGGGCTGGATACCTCCTAGCGCCGCTCCGCTTATGGGGGCTTGAAATGAGATGCGGGCGATGCGAGGCTATACCACAGATGCGGCGGGCCAGGGAGGCTGGAGCCCGCGGGCCTGCGCGCGGTATCAGGTTAAGATTTTCGGTCGACATCTTCGGAGCTCTCACAGCAGAGAACACGACCGAAAGGCACCGGCGCGGCACCACAAGGCTATTGGCCAATGGCTTCGTGACCGGCCGAGGTTACCCCAAATCCCATCATGATAGTCACCTATTTCAGGTTAGACACAATCGCAACGCTGTCGATCACCCCATTTTCATCTTTCTAAAACACACACATCTGTCTACCCATATGCATAATGCTCGTCGGATGTAGATATCCCTCTAACCCAATCCTCTGTTGCCGTTTTCGTCGTCTTGAACCCTAGCAGTGCGACATGTAGATAGGACGTCGATGTTAGATGCCTAGTATGGTTTTATCCGGCTCCAAGGAACAGCCGCATGCCGGCCCTTTTTTTCTTTTCCTTTTTTTTTTCTTTATCCTTTTGGAATACTGTGCCTAGTAGATGGAAGCCGTGCATGCAACGTACTATCCGGTACCGCACGCTACAACTGCCTTGGTCGTGTGAGGAAGCATCTGTCTCGAAACCTCGCGAGAGTCAGGCTACTGATGGCGCACAGATCTGATGAGGCGTTTGCGGTAACCAATGCCCTTTCTCAGGATGAATTGGTCTTGTACCGAATCCCACCTTGCCTTTTTGGAGGCGTGCGGGTGTCTGCAGATTTGCATGGTGGACCACGAGATGGACATCTGAGAATTGCTGGGGTCTGGCCGTGACGCTACGCCGGGCCGCTGGGCACCATGGCAGATGTGCCAGATGCTGCGGATAGGAGATTTTGCTAAACACCGTCTGCAATGCAGAGATCGAGTTTCCCGCTACCATCATGATGTCCATCTTCATTAACCCCAATACCCCTCACAGCTGCTATTCTCCAACCGTCGCCACTGTTCCACTCGGCTACGAAGCGGTGTCGTGGCAACGGTGCCTGAGCGTAGATGCACGTTTCACACATGCCTGTCTCAATCTTCACTATGCGGTATAGGAAATAAGCGAGCTACGGTATGTGCGTGCATTCCACGATGCCGTGGCGGCTCGACGGACGGAGAACCACACCACGAACCCTAGTCCGTCGAGCGGCATGCTTCACACCATCGCCAGCCGAGCCATTCTTTACGGTAGCTACACGCGACATGGCGCACACCGAGAGGTGTACGCGGTAGGATGCCTCGCGATGCCGTCATCGGTGTCGGTGGCACCGGGGCTTTCTTTGCGTTATAACCCCTAGAAGAAACCTGCCTAAGTATCTATATGCCTGGTATTATTAACATCGTCTAGATCCCGATCTGAGCTGTGTAAGGTGGCAAAGGTTATGCTACGGTAAGCCTCATCCTCACATCCTCCCTACTGAAGACTACACAAGTCAATGCGTGTCAACATTCTAGCCATCCGATCACGGCGAGCACAATAACCTCGCAAGCTTTATTTACCTGGTACACTGTGATAAACATGCATTCCGAGATGAGCCCGCTGTTTTGAGCCGTGCTCAGGACCAGAGCTTCAAAAAGAACGGGCAGCTCCTCCGCTTTCCGCTTCCACCCTGGTCAACTGTGCCATGGGCTTGGGACAACGGGCCAGGGCCAAGGCCAAGGCCGCAGAAAAAAAAATTGACAGCGCCTGTTTCTCGTCCGAGTTCTGGAGCGCAGATCCTGAACCGCTACAGTAAACCTATACCTCTACTTGCAGCTAATATCAAAATCGGGGTAAGTTGAGCTCGAGACTGAGTGTGCAGCTCATTTTGGTATTCTACGAAATTTTTATTTTGTAAGAGGGACGAAAAATAGGAAGTCTTTTTACCTCTCCAAATAGTTCAACTGCCAATAACTACGAGCTCTCGCTACACATATTCAACGCAATTAATAGGCCAAATAACAATGACATGCATGGCCCCGGTCCCCTCTCAAGTTTCACTGATGTTCTTTTAGTATTATCATGTCTTAGCATTAACCAGAATGGCCCCACTGCATTGCCGTTGGATGGATCCTTGGCCGTAGCCGAATTAGCACTCAACTTATGAAGACTCGATGAATATGCCATAGACGAGTTCACAACAAAGGGGTTCAGTCATGGCAGATCATGCTCATTTTTTTGTGTTCTGATTCGTAGCAACATCGGATCTTCCCGTCTTACTCTATTAGAGGACGGTTACTCGCGTGATCGCCGCCAGCCTGGTTCTACTAATGTATTTCATACTGCATGCTGGTCGCTAATCCGCCCCGTGGCAAAATTCAAAATTCAAAATTCAAAATTCAAAATTCAAAATTCAAAAATCCCAGGATACCAGAGACGCCGGATCGGGAACAGATCTCTCTCTCCACGTACCTACGTACACTTACCTATAACTGAACTCAACTACCTAGTTATAGTAACGACGCCAACCTAAATTCGCCGGATGCTGGCTCCACACAATTAACCTCGTCACCAGGGTAGTATCACAGAAACATTGCCGCTGTAGAAAACCAGTAAACGGGGGAGACAGAAAGACCCTGAGGAAACACTAGGGCGGTTACGGTTGGGTAACAGACGAGGATCCAGTCAGTAACTATGTAATTACCTATGCAAACGAGGGAGAGTAATGTGACGACCGCACAGTGCTGTTTTTGCCCCTACTAACTACTCCGTCCGTATCCCCCCCCTTCTTCTTGTCAATACGTATCCCGGCCCCCATTTACCTACGTGCGTACTTCTTTTCCTTGGTCGAACTGCTACTTCTCCCGGTACGTACAGACTACACGTCCCCCAACCTATAATGCCTCTCTGGTGTAGTATCAACGCGGAGAGAGAGCGTGATTCAGCAGACAGATGCCGCTCTATTAACGCCCCTACGCACCTAGCACTGCAACCAGAAACCCCACACCTTATGCGCCGTCGTCTCCTCCCCTACCCCGTCTAGGTATGCTGCACACTAGCGTGCTCCGAGCGTATTTGCTCCAAGTACTGTGCCGTACTCCAAGCGGCGTGCTCCTCTTCCTCCTCTTTCAGGGCTCTGCAGGGGAGGGGGGGCTCCGAGGGAACGCCCCTCTCTGTTACGGGCTAGAGGCACCATACTACGTTAGATGGCCCCAGAGTCTCCAAGCAAAGCCCCTTGGCTCTGGTCGCGCCGATAGTGCGAGACCCATCCACCCCCTACCGGGCTACCTGGTGCGTCTATACACTACTGTGGCTAGCCTCTAGCGGCCCATTCTTGCCTAGCCTAGCAGCAGCTAATCGGGTAACTATCTACAGTCTAGAGCTTTCTCTCGGCTCGCCAGTATCTTGGTTGAGGGAGAGTAGCGATGCTGTGGTGTTGGTATACGTCGATGTTCCCGCCTGCAGAACTGGCCCGTTGATGGCTCGCCTGAGCCGTTAGCCTCTTATTGGACCAAGCCCATCGTAGCCGGCCAAATCGAATAGCTTCACGTAATAGGGAAGTGAATATGATGGCAAGCTCTGACCTTAGCTCAAGCGCGTGTGTGGCCATGCCCAGCTAGCCCTGCTACATGGTACGTAGCACGGCCATGTACTTGCTGTTCAGAGCCGGTTGAGCGAGCGAGCACAGCGCTTTGTACCTCCCGAGTACGCACAAGCAACGGCCCTGAATCTCCCATCTACTTACATACATACAGTATATGCAGGCGGGCGAGCTGGCTGACTAGCATCTGTCTGTCCGGGCTAATGTAGCACGTACATGAGTGACGCCGGCCCAGAGAGCACAGCACAGTCTCTGCTCCGTCGTATCTACGTACGTATCTACGTATCTACGTAGCTACTTGCCCGTCCGTACATGCACAATGGGATGGGCTGCCAGCGTTGTCATCTCATATTTGATTTACTGTACCCGGCAGTAGGTATACTACAAGTAATGTTGGCCGCGGAGCACTAGCAGCCTCCCCCTGCCATTATACCTACCATGCTCGCTCGGAGTCGCATAGGTGGGTATCGCAGACGTACATGGCGTAACATGCGTACATACATGTGTTGTATGCAACTTACATTGGTGTCCCGCACATGTGCAAGTCGATGACCTGCCCTCCCTGCCTGCGCGCTAAGTCGATTCAGAAATTACCTACTTAGGCAGCTTAGCCTCCTCACGCAGCCTTCTCCATAATTCTAATTCACCTCGAGTACCTGCTTGTACGCTGCCATGTATCGCCCATTCGACTACCTACCTTGGTAGTATGGATGAAGCCGTGTAGCTTGGGTAGGTGATATCGAAAGTTGCCCGCAATGGGGTCATATGGATCATATGGATCCATCGCCTATATATCCATGCCTCCTCTCCACGGGGCCTAGGCCATATATCTAGACGTCTCGACAACCTCCTTTCGTTACCGTCAGTCGACGATTCCTCCTCCATCCCCTTCCCCCCCAGGGCCTGTTGTCTATACTCTCCACGGTCCGGTGTCCCTTTTGCGGCCTGTTGCCTCTCGTGTTGTAGGACCTCGTTCTCTTGGATCGATCCTCTGGGCCGGTGGCGCATTGTGTACTATAGTTTGCGATTCCTCTCCCGCACGCTGTCCTCTTCAACGCTCGCTTGCGGCCTCTTCCTCAGGTGAAGGCAGGCAGTTCGACTTCACGATATCACAATCACACAATATCGGCACCAAGCCATCCATTATTTCATGACCATTATCCGTCAGCCCGTTAATATCTGCCGCCTGGGAAACCCTCCACGTATACACACACACCGCGACCTTGTCTGCCGTGGCATCCATATATATAATCGACATCATTCCTCTCAGCATTCCGCATTCAACTAATCAACAACACTGGTGGCCAGCCCGCCCTTGCCCTCTCCTCACCGCCGCCGTTCCCGCTGTCTGCTCTTCTCGCTCTCCTGTCTTCTCCTCCCTGCCTCTACGTATAACTGTTCTGGAGAGCTTTCCTGGTCCGTGACCGGCGTTGATCCAGTAGGCCTGCTCGATAACACGCATTCCCCGGGTTCCCACTCGGCTCCGGCAGCACCGCGCGAAAACGCCACCAATTTCTAGGTCTCGGGCTGTCTCCCCTCTGCATGAGAGACATTGTCAGCGTGCTTGTCTGTGCCCGATCCCGTTGCACCCGTGCCTGGATCCCGGGTCGTCGTCGCTCGTCGTCTATAAACCGCCCCGAAGCTCCCTACCTCCCCCCCCTGAGACGCTGAGCCGTCCCCGAGCCGGACACCAGGCAAGATGACGTTACTCAGCTATCTCGAGGGCTTCCTCTCGTCACATCTCCAGTTCCTGTCCTCGGCCAGGTTTTGGTGGTGCACTTTCTGGATCCTGTGGTAAGTAAACGGCGCGAATTGGGGTCTCCCATTGGCCCAAAGACCCCAGAACGTGATGTCTGACGGATGACCAGGGTCCATCGCTACTTGCGCCTCATCGGCCACACGTTGAGTCACTGGCTGTACCGGTCCAAGCCCATCCCCGACAAGCCCGCCTTCACGGCCGACGATGTCACAGTCATCATCCCCACCATCCACGGCGTGTTTGAGGACCTGCGGCCCTCGCTCGAGAGCATCCTTGCATGCCGCCCCGCCGAGCTGATCCTGGTCACCACCGTCGATAAGTATGCGGGGCTTGAGAAGCTTGCCAAGAGCCTGTCGACGCCGAACGTGCGCGTGCTCTTCACGCCCATCGCCAACAAGCGGCTGCAGGTCTGCGAGGCCCTGCCCAAGGTCAACACGGCCATCACCGTCATGGCCGACGACGACGTCACGTGGCCGTCGACGCTGCTGCCCTGGATCCTCGCGCCCTTCGAGGACCCCAAGATGGGCGGCGTCGGCACCTGCCAGCGCGTGCGGAGGGAGCCGGGCGCGTCGTGGTCCACGCAGGTCTGGAACTGGCTCGGCGCGGCCTACATCGAGCGGCGCAACTTCGAGATCTCGGCGACGCACAACATCGACGGCGGCACCTCGTGCATGTCCGGCCGCACGGGGGCCTACCGCTCCGAGATCCTGGCCAGCCACGACTTCCTCGAGGGCTTCAAGACGGAGCGCTGGCGCCACTACATCCTCAACGCCGACGACGACAACTTCGTGACGCGCTGGCTCGTCAACCACCAGTGGAAGACCTGGATCCAGTACGAGCGCGCCTGCGAGATCGAGACGACGCTGGAGAACAGCCACAAGTTCCTGTACCAGTGCTCGCGGTGGTCGCGCAGCAACTGGCGCAGCAACTACACCAGCCTATTCCGCGAGCGCTATATCATCACGTAAGTCCCCGATTCTTCTTCTTCTTCATCTTCAAATCGCCCGAGTCTGCCGTTGCCTGGCCCCCGAATCAACCCGACTGACCACATCACAAACAGCCAGCAGCCGTGGTGCATGTACGCCCTGCACATTGCAACCTTCACGTCGCTCGCATTCGTCGTCGACCCTCTCCTGCTGCTCTCCCTGTGGTGGGGGACCGAGGGATGGGACGCCGACGCTCGGCAGCGGGTGTTCTGGGCCCAGTTCATCTTCATGTTCGCCTACAGCAAGGTCGTCAAGCTGATTGGCCTCTTCCGCCGGCAGCCAAGCGACATTATATTCCTGCCTGTATCTATTCTATTCGGCTATTTCCACGGTCTCATCAAACTGTACGCCCTCTTGACCCTGAACATGGTACGTCGCCACGCCCCTCCTTCTCCCACCCCTCTCCCTTATACCCGTATGCTCCCCCGAACCCGTGGCGGCTTTTGCTGACCCCCCGCACCAGACCTCATGGGGTAGTCGGCCGGACGGCGACACCAACGATGCCTTGCGCATGGCCCCGCGTCCGCGCAGGAGCGACAGCATCGCGACCCCATCGCCGCGATATGATGATCTGGATCGTTTGATTAACCCTAGGATGCGCAACATCCACAACATCCAGCGCGGATTATCCGAGAAGGGGCTCCTGGTCGACTCGGCGGCAGAAATGTCATCGATCGCCATGGTTACCAGCTTCCCGTAAAAAAAAAAAAAAAAAAAAGGCAGAGATGAGGCGTCATTCTATGCACAGCTGTAATTCTCTCTGCCTCGTCGCGTACCGACATGATGGACGCGCGGGGCGAGACGAGAAGACGAAGTTATGATTCACGATTGGCTTGTCACTCCGGTGCATAACTTTAATGCTTTTCATATCGACGGGCCGGGGAAGGGTCCAACAGTACTTTCCCGACAGGCAAATGGTACTATCACTTTTTGGTCGTGAGAGGACTCACGGGATGGGTTTTGATGGGCCTAATATGACTCAAGGAACGGTGTGGTATTTGTCTTGCAAACAAAAAGCGCTTCCCTTCAACGGATACTGGGACGGACGGAAAATATGGCCTTTTTCTCTCTCTATCTCTCTCTTCTCTCTCTCTCTCTTTCTTATTTTCACTTTCTTTCTTTCACCTTTTCCATTCTTAATGGGAATCCGGGGTGGATGATAATGGAGTTATCCAGCATCGTCCCAACTTGATCGGGTCCGGTCGATCCGGTCCAGTTGGCTCAGCAGCTATAATCCGGGTAATCACGGGCTTGTTTTCGCTTCTCGAGGGATGGCTAGAAGAAATAACAACGTCTCTTCTCGCATGGGGATCAGGTGAGGGGAGCATGATGGAGGTGGGACCCGGGCGAATAGATTGGGATTCTGCGCACATTCACCCCCAGACTCTCATAGACTTAGAGAGACACAAATACAAGCAAACCCATGGTTGATTGGCAGTCCACATCCGGGAATTGGCCAGTACGGTGGCATTGTTCTCTAACCGAGCACCGCTTGACGCCTGATACCATGGCACCCAACGCCGTGGGGATTCCTCAGGTGTCGCGAAGTCAGCAATCGGCAAATGTACGTGGTCCCTACGGCGGATGACCATTTACAGCGCGCATATGAATGTGTGTGTTCAGGTAGCCAATGCACTTCGCCGTCCTGGCTACACAAATCTTCCGACCCAGTCGGGTGGCTTGACGAGATGACATCTCCCCTCGAATTAGGGGCCCGAACCACTCACACACATTTTCTCGTGTCCCCATCTCAGCGCACCATGTCACCTCACCTCGCTAGGTGACGCAACGCACTCTGAGCAGTGACAAGGTGATGGCCTTGGTCATTACGTAGTACTATCGTGTCCACGGTGAGAGGTCCTCCCCCCGGGGCCCCCCCTACCCCCCATCCACATCCACCCCCGATTTATTTAAGAATATGGAGACGACGAGTGCCGTCGTCGCCTAGGGGTCCGTTAGAGAGCGCAGCCCTTCAGCCGACTTACGTAGAGCCTACCCCAGAGGAGCTACCTGCATGCTTGGCATATCGAGATGAGTCCCAGCACACAATCATAGTTCACGGGGCTATGCCATGCCCTGCGGTACGGAGTACATGCTGCTTCCCTCCCCCCCGGGAGTAGCCTGTCAGGGGGCCGCATTGGTACATCTCTGCCTATCAAAGGCTCCCCAAGCATAAGCAGGCCTTTTGTGAGACGAGTCCAACTCTGACGCCAACGCAAGATCACTTGCATGGACCAGGCCCAAATACCGAACACTCCTGCAGCCTTCTTTTCCTCTTGCAGGTCTGGTGTGTTCCGGCCGTCATCCTACTACCATGTATGCTGTGCGCGTCCCAGCGCTTATTACACATACACAGTACATGTAAAGTTATAAATATGTATACTTTACGTATACATTTATATATATATATATATATATATATATGCAGGCGCCTCCGCCGGTCGTGGCCCTCGGCTTGCATGACGTCCTATACCCCAAAACAACATATCACATCTCATCGAGACGACTTATCAGACGCCACCAATTCGTATCAGGCCTATCGACCAAGACTATGCCCTCGACGGTTGGTACCACCGGCTTCTCTCTCTGCCCTCTGACTAGCGCCGAGAGGCTTGAAGCCACTAATGCGGGGTTTATGACGGCGAAGGATGGATTGGTGGGTAGGGCCCTGCGATGAAGCTGCACTAAGGGGGGCAGGCAGGCAGGCTTAGGACGACGACGATGCCTCCTCTCTCTCTCTCCTGCGTGTGGGGACCGAGCTGGGCTGATGCTGCTTTCCCCCATCCGGACTAGGCAAACCCGTACCAGAGACCAGAGAGAGAGGCGGCGTAAGGGCATCGGCGCGTTCCTCTTCGGTCTAGCTCTCACGCAACCCCAGAATCCAGCACGCGCGCGCGCACGCTCGCGCATCTCCCCAGCAAGGGCAGGCAGGGCATGACACGAGCTTGCAGCCACTCGACTCCACGACAGACATGACAATGCTCCCGAGCCAGACGGCGGCATATGACTCGTATACGCCTCTCGTTAGCCCGTATCCCCGATGTACGAGCACTTTTCGGGGCAGAGAGAGAGGATTCAAGGGGCCTTTTTACGAAGACGAGTAAAAGACACGGCCTCGGCGTCACGCGAGCAAAAAAAAGCGTCGGATGAGCCAGGGGCGCAGCCGCAGAGCGTCCAGTCCGACGAGCCAATTGTTCGTCGTCTCGTAGCGGCGGCTCCCTTCCCTGCCATCACACTCGTGAGAGAGAGTGAGCGGTCGCCCGGTCGATGGGTGACAAGAAAGACGGGTGCCGGATTGGCCAATTCGTCAAAAGTCTTTTTCAGAAAAACGCAGACGCCGGCTCGCTCGACACTTCCCAGAACAACGAAACCCCCTGCCCTCATGCCCGCGGGTCTGACCACGCCCTCGATTCATTCGCCCGTCCGCTTCGTCTCATCTCGCCAGGGCGGGCTGGCATTCATGTGGTGCATCGAGATGGGCTTGGCCGGCGCGGCGGCAGCAGCAGCAGCAGAGGCGGCTCGTTACTAGCAAGACCGCCGCCCTGTCCCGTCCCTCGCTGCCAGGCGGCTCAGAGAGCTAACTAGCATCTTGGTATAGAACACAGCATACTAGGCCGGGCGCAACCGGGATTCTCGCGTCGTCGGCCGCATCACGCCGTACATAGTCCCTCCCGTACACGGCCCTGTGCGTGATTGGTAATTGGTGATGGGCCGCTTTCGTCGGGACTGCAGAGGAAAAAATCACTCCACTCCAAGGATGTCGGCTGGCGCATTCAAAGGCCCAGAGAGGTTAGGTCGTCGAAGAGTCGACGGGCTTCGCGCTCGTTACGCTCGTATACTCGTACGCGTCCGCCCTCGCTCGGTCAGCGTCTCGGCTAGCCAATGGTCGCGCCATTTATTATCATAATAAAGCGGCCCTGATTTGCTTCGAGGAATATGGAACTATCGCTAATTACTAAGTACCTATCAGAGCATCGGACGAGGTCCTGTAACGGCGGTCTTTTTTCTGGGAACGCACCCCACAGTGGGCTGCTAATCCATCGCCCCCCCACTCCACCCCACCCAGCTCCGTACCCAGGTAACCTGTAGGCTGTACCTAGGCTGTAGGCTCTAGGCTATGCAAGTGGTAAGGTACATAGTAGGTACGTCGTACCGTAGGTAGGCTCTATTATCTATTCTGCAGTGTACTATCTACCTCGCCGAGGGTTTATCTCAGATAGTTACTTGTAACTTAGTAGTTACTTCGAGAAGCGAGTTTGCAATGTATCGAAAACTGACAATCATACTGACAAAAGTCCCTTTGCGCCGTTGACAACTGGATCTGGAAGCTATGCCAATATTCCAAGTGCAACCATTGGTTTTTTTTGTTTTTGTTCTTCCCTTTTTCGGATTGTAGGGTAACCTGGCATTATGTCGTGCACCCAGCCCTCTGACGTTCGGCAAGACGAGCCCCGTCTTTCCACGATCTGGCAAGCAAAAAAACGTACCAGCCGCATCTCTACTACGATCCAGCCATCGCGCAAACCCTGATTACATAGTACAACTTAACCCACACACGCACCATGCCTACGCCATACTCGTAACGCCATACTCGTTGCAGTATCACGGCAGTCCCACCGGCGATTTGCTGCAACTTGGCACACCCCACACCCTCATCCTCATCCCATCTCGGGGACCCTGGCACGACATCCACTGGGTACGTACATGGTACATGGGTACATGGTACTCCAGCCCGCCCGCGCTTAGCCACATTTTCTCGGACCTGCATGCTGCACGATTCTCCCCTCCCCTGCTAACCAAACTTGTGCAGGTGCTGGTTGGGGGAATGGTATGCATCTCCGGTCACGTCACTTATTCAAGATTATGTGGTGTACCGGTATCTGTCTCTGCCCTTCAACGGCCAATTACCATCGTCATGATTATGATTGATAATCAATCATTTGCGAGTCTGGTAACCGGCCGTCCCAGATTCTATCTATATGCTACTACTTACGTCAAGCAGGGACGTAGAGCTATCCCTCAATTCCCCCAGCAGGCTTTTTCGATTTGATGTAGGTCGATGAATGCGGTTGTGCTGGTGGGGTCCGCCAATACTATGTACGCGGGTCTACCTACTATTACTATGTGGTAAATACCTACTTGATACATACAGCATTATCTCGGACATTTATTTACTTTAACCACAAGGAGACAAGTGTGGGCTAGAAGAGCCCCCCCCCCCCCTGCAACCGTGCAAGTCTATCAAATTCCCGGCTGTCAACTGAGAGTGATGCACCATGCAAGACAAACCACGCCGTCCTACGCTTGCTCGCTGTTGGGTTGCGGCACATCTGGAGACAAGGTGCTATGTAAGAACCACGGGCTAAGTTAGTTGAAGGGCGCTGAAAACTGCCCATACCCAGTATTTCGACCGCCGCTAAGGATCGATATACCCAGGTAGGTAAAGTACCTTGGGTACGAATTAAAACACAGTGTGGTCACAAGATAAAGATACAGTACGTACTACTGAAGTCACTCCATATGAAGTACCTTCTCATCGAGCTGAACTACGGAGTATACAAATAGTAATAGTCGTACTAGTACTACCTACTTGCTAGCTTCGATGGACTTACTGAGATGCGTGGCGGTACCAGCTCAAGTACCTAGGTACGTAGTACTACTATCAAAGCAAAGCACTTACACGAGAATTCAAGTTCCGGTGAGCTCACAATATTCTGGCAGAAATTGTCAGAATCTAGCAAACATGCCATATCTCCATTGCGATGAACCCGAATAGGAGTCTTCTAACAACGGCTCATGGGAGATACCCAATGGGTTAGTTAGCTGGTGAACTTGTACACACTTACTCACAAAGCATCGGCGCGCCACCGCAATCGACGCTGACCCAACTTGGAAAAGCCGGCCTCTCGTTAGCATCCCGACGACTAGGTAGAAGGCGGATCGCAGCTCGCATCGCAGTAAAATCAGTCGATACGCACAGTAGCCAAACGCGGCGTCCATCATCTCTACGTATCCGTTTCGTACGCGAACGTCGACACGGAGCCTTTCCGCAACCGTCATAGTCCCGGCGCAGCCATGAGTCTGCGTTGTAATCCAGAATCAAGGCAAAAAGGGCTTACATGGCATGAGGTAGTTGGGTAAGTTGTGTCGCAGCTGGACTGCGGTGCGACAATGGCGAAGCATCGCTGCCACCTTCGATATAAGCGCAGCCAACGGCAGTAAGAGCGCATGTATGGGAACCAGCGTACATACGGTAGTGCATGGGGAGCGTACTTCTGTTATACATACATAGTACCATATCCGTACTTGTACCTTGACAGGTGTCTGAAATAAAAGACCTGCCTTAAACCCGACAAGCCAGATAAGGCCCAGCGCGGTACAGCAGTGGTCCCAACGCCGTCAGATGCAACGGCGCGGGTTTTTGTCGCACAGACGATGCGCTTCAGGGATCATGGCAACGGTAAGTCGAGGTCGAGGGCCGTAGTACAAGATAGATCTTCAGGGGTCATATCGCTTCGTCACCGTGACACCCCGTTCCCAACGTCAGTACAGCACTTCGTATTATAGCAGAGGCTGATTTTGCCGATTGGACACGACCAGAACTGAGGCTGGATCCCAACACCACCGTCTCCTGCTATCTATATTGTACGCAATACTTTGCGAGGTCCAAAATACGGTACGTCGACTTACAATAATAATACACCACGCATCCGAATCGGTACGGCATGATCAGTCAGTTGTACCAGATTAGACATGCCACTCCTAATCCAATCCTGCCTTATACCCTACCATGAGGCCACATCGACAAGTGCCAACACAACCGGATGGCAGAGTCATCGAATGATACCGGCATGGGACCTATGCAACGCGAGCCGCTATCAGGAGACAAGTACAAGCCCTCTTTTTTTTCCGTCGTGGTGGGCATCTCGGCTGCGCCAAGGCCTTTCCCCAGAACACCACGACGCAAGTATCTCAATGGACGGAGCCAATCTCTCGCAAGAAACAGCATATCTCTCTAATGCAGGCGGTGCTGGGAAGGACATAGTGAAGATACCTCTCATAGCCGGCATTCCAAATTGCACGTAGAATCCTGCGCCGTTGACTTGTTCAGACCTGCGGCTTCCCTTTCAGGCGAATTGCGCATCCCTGCCCTCTGGTCTGTGTCCCCAGTATGTTGCACATCTTAGTTCCTCCTGGCTGGGAACTTCGTCCTGGCCGTTGCGGGATACCACAGAGAGAAGATGGGGCCCACTACTCTGTACTTCAGAGATAAAGAGAGTGGAATTTCGGGCGGGACGATACTACGCACGTACGAACTTCACCGGAAACAGTCTAGTAAACCGGCACCAGGGCGGTAGGTTCGCAGATTTCGTCAATGGTTGTTGATCATAACCATGTAGTAGTAGCGCGCTCGGAGGTTAATCCCCGGGTTTTCTTTTCCATATTTAGGGTTTCCGTCCTTGACCAGGATGGGGAGTACACTATGTACCGGGCCTGTATCCTGAATCTCGACGCCGTTCCGGCGGCGTGTTTCCAAGATTCGCAGCCGCAAAACCCCGGATCTACACACACACACACTATCTACAGATCACTCAAGAGTCGAGCACCACTTTTTACTCTGCCAACACGCTAAACAAGGTAGTTGTAGATAGCTCCCATTTTCTTCTCCACACCCGGCCCCAATCCCGGAGGAGCCCTAGCCACCCCCTTTCTCGTCGAACTGCAGGCTGATTATGTCGAGATCCTCTCTCGCAGGAGGGGTATAGTAGATAAAAAACCTGTGATTTCATGAAACCCCATCACCTCACTGTGACGCAAGCGCGCCGAATCTAGTATTCCCGATGACGCAGATGCTGGGTGCTATTCTAGGCGTAGACACCCTTTCAAGAATCAACGTCGTGTCGCGAACCAGGCGGGTAGAGAGACGCAGCAAGGAGGAGAAAAATGCCATACAGACAGGCATGCCGGTAATTGAAATCGTATGACGACGGCCTGCTCTACGTACAGTACCTAGAATACAGTACACTTTACACTCGTCATATCTCCATACCTACGTACTGCATGTGTGCGCGCCTGTCCATAATATCTGCTTACATACGTACCTACATATATATCCGTACAAGGACAGCTTACGGGGAAAAAAAGCACGGCGACCTGTTTCCACGCAACATCGACGCCGACGCATGCAGAACTGGAAGCGAGGAACGGCACAACATAAACGTCCCAAGCATATCATTGTCACTTACCACCACCCTACGTGCCTAAGCAGCCGATGGTCCCATCCGAACTCCCAGCCAGGTCGGACCGGCATGGGGGAGCGAGGTCCCCATTGTTTCATCATGCAGGACCGGAAAATGAAATGAGACGGGAAGCAGGCTATACTCGCATTAGTCTAAGTCCCTCGGACGCATCGAGAGGGACCCAGATCGAGATCACTTGCGGGTTGGGTGTGATTTCGAAATCGGGTTCCAGAAACCGGCATGTAGATTGCTGTACGACGCTCAATCGGGAACGCCTGGGGGTGATGATGATGTATCTATATTTCCCTTGGCTCGCCGCGTTCGAAGCTAAGATAAGGGTTACGGAATTTCGCTCGAATATAACGCAGCAGCATACCACCCAAGAGGACGGGGGCGGGAACCCCACCACCAGCCCGTTTCTGTTCGTCATCGAGCCCTTGCAGAGTGGTATATCCTGGGGAAAGGGAGAAAAAAGAAAACAAAAAAAAAGAAAAAGAGGTTATCTCGAAGGCGTTGCCTCGAGACTAATGCCCGTCGAGGTTGGAGCGCATGGGGGGGACCCTGACGCCTTGCCACCACACCTTTTACTGGGGGACATGCAACACATTAAAAGTCCTACCTACCTACATACGGGTCCGGTCACTACCTAGGGATGTAATGCACGCAGGCAATGTGCGTGCGTTATGTATGCAGTGTGATGTCCCCAGAGGAAGCAGGTAGTAGCACCTTGAGGGTAAGGTATGTATGTATGTATGTAGTACGAGGGGAAGGTCCAGACGGTGGATGCGGGTGGAGGGTGAGAACTTTAAAAAAAATATAAGATATTTAAAATATAAAATAAAAGAATAAATAAAAGAATAGAATATTAGTGGAAACACCCACGAATCGAGGGCCTCCCTTTTCGAGCCCCCGGTCATGCAGCCGCTCCCCCATGCGCGTCCCGCAGCTACCGCATGACACATGTTGCGGGAAGTGAGAGACAGACGTCCCACGATGAACCCTGGGAACACGAACTTGCTCATCAGGATAGCATCATACCATACGATATTTCTCTCGCGGAAATGGAGGGGCCAAGGGCGGGGAGGGGGAGAAAAAATAACAAGAATAATGAATTATGAAACCGTGAAAGATAGACCATGCCGAAGCCGAAGAAAACAAGCCGAAAAGGGCCGGTTCGGCTGTGTCTCGGACACCGGAGTCCTACCTACCTAACTCTCCTCCTCCCTCCCCGCTCCCTACAACGCACCCGCCCACCCCTCTGGCCGGATGCCGGACATACCGGAACTGTCGAGGGGGGGTCCCTCCCCTCCCCTCTCCTCTCGCCTGTGAAATTCTCCTATTGCAACCTCTTTTTTTTTTTTGTGGCGGCTCCTCTGGGACGACATCCCGCGCTAGCGGAGCCTCTCAAGCACGCAACGAGGCGCCGGATAGCTCGGGGTCCGAAAACATCTCTCGTTCTCCCCCGCCCCGCTGCAGATAGTATGTTTTCTGTCCTTTTTTAAACTGAGGGTATGGCGCTTAGATTTTTTTTTCTCCCCCAAACCAATTCTTTCTAGATAGTATTTTTTTTTTAGGTGTTCCCTCTCTTGCTTGCCCTTATTTAACGCAGATAAGACAGTAGTACCCAGACCGACGACCGGGACGTGACGTGTACGGGCAGAGGCTGGCGTTGCATCATATGCCCCCACTCTACCTACTCCATAAAGGTAACGACTCAAAAAAAAAAAAACATGAAGCAAAGCGTATGGGGATACCGAAAGGGCGAGGGGGAAATGCTACCCTTAGGAGGGGCCTTTTTTCCCCTTTTAAAAATTTTTTTTAACCCATACCATACTCGGGCGCAAAACTGTGTCGCTTCTTTCATTTTTGCCCCTCCTCGCCTGAATGAATACCCGCCGTGTCCGCGCCGACCGGGGGGGGATCCTCCCCCTCCACCAGGGATGGGGATTGGGGATGGGAATGGGGATGGGGATTCAGGACCAGGCGCAAGCTTTCGTTGGAGTCGGGCCTGGAAGCCGAGCCGAAGTGCGGCCTGCGCGCGGGTCGCGGCTGGTCAGGGCCGAATTATTCTCTTCGCGCGCCCGCTCTCCCCCCCGTCCTGGACTGGAACCCTCCACAACTATGCGAGATGGATGACCCTCTACTCGCATGTTTCGGCCGTTCGCGGCGGCGAGGTCGCACTGTTGTGGATGTTATGACGTCTTTTCCCATGAATACGATGGGAGATGAAGTGGTGGCGGCATTGGCACTGGTAGGTAAGGAGGTAAGTAGGTCGCGTTGTGCGTTTTTTCTTCTTCTTTTAGATGGGAGGACGTACGGCGATAGGCGTTTGGCTACCTACGCCCCCCGTCGAGGTATGCGTTGCATTTTCCTGGTGATTGTAGTTATTAGATGTGCCGGAAGAGCTGCTTTCAATTCGCGGTGCAGAAAAAAAAATCCTAGATGCTGGTGGTATCTATCTAGGCTATGATATTTTTAGCCTGAAATGAAATCGTGTCGTCTTTTCGGTCTACGAAAGAGCAACGGCGTTACATGGGTGGGATATTGGTCTAGAAGCAGGATGATAAATCATAACCCGGTCTTATAACCCGACGTTATAACTTCTTTCCTCTAGGATGTGTGAGAATTTCAATGACAAGAGAGAAGAGGGACATCGTGTTCACATACTCATTTCTCACGCAATGAGTAGCTAGCGAATTATTTGGAGATGAAAACTAATACTATTTGACACGGTACCAGTTGATACTAATTCTCAGCAGGGTACCTAACTGAGCTACCATTCTCCTGTTTTCTTGCGTCAGGACGCTTCGGGTAGGTAGTTTAATGTGGCATGGATTGCCTCTTACTCTCTTACTGATCTTGATTGATTAGATAGTCCCGACGTTATGAGGGCTCCTAATCAGCAGGGCTATTATGTCACTAGCTTGACGATAATTGAAATCTTAGAGTTTGCATGAATATTATTAGCTTTACCCTTAAATCCCTTGACTTGCACCAGTCGGGAGTGAAGGAGGTGATGTAGAATCTAACAAACTCACTCAAATCGAGCGAGGCCCCTCCTGTGACTGATCTCAAAAGAACTGGTCGAAATAAGCTCAATGTCTCAATGGCGATTCGCTTCTGCTGGCTTCTAGTCATAATCAAAATGAACATCGCCGTCTCAGAAGCTATCGCTTCGTCGATTAGGTCTAGAATCACACAATGTGCCCAACCCGTTAGTGTGCTCCTGCGCGGCTATGCTCTGAGATGTTTAGCATTCAGACAGTCTTTCATAGTTACCTTGGTACGCACACATTGACATAGATAATTTGGCATGTCCCATACGGTCCTACGAAGGCCGAGCCGAGTCTATAAGGAAGGAGGGAGGGGGCGCGTAATTTCGATCACTAACGTAACACGGGCGACATGAGCTCAGCCTACTCATCTCACCAAGTCTCCTACGAGCAAAACCCCATACCTAATACCCGTAGGGAAATACCAATGCTTCTTTTCCTGAAACAAGGTGAGCTAACCTACCATGAGCATTACTATCAATCAATGATGGCACACGAAGGGGTTAAGGAAGAAAAGTAGCGAAGAGTATGAGTTAACTTAGGCGATTATGTAAGGGATATTTATATTTATGTGATTGAACCTAAGATGCAATGTCTTATGACCTCATCGTGACGGAACACGTATTAGCAGTATCTCATCATAGCAGCAACAACGGGCGTCTGTGACTGACAAGCCAACAAGCGGCATGTGTGCCTATGGATACACGCGGCGAGATGCGCCTCATAGCATTACTTGACACTCATCAGTCCCAAAGCCGATCATAGCGATATAATAAGAGGTCGGCTCCGCTGACGAACACCAAACATCCGCGCTGTCCAAAATCCTGGATCACCTCTCACACAGGAGTTTTAGCTTCATCTCGCCTTCAACCAAGTTCACATTCTGAGTTAGACATGCTGAAGTCGATAAGACTGGATGAAACAGAACGGGCAGTTGAATAGGCTTAGCGAAGGGTGTAGATATAACACCTAGAAGGGTAATGGCTAGCGAAGGCGGCTGAGGCTATTCAGGCTATTACGGCCCAGCGAACATTGCCTACCTAGATGAAGAATAGAAGGAAAAGATCTTGAGAGGTTACCTTGATACCATATAAGGCAATTGCGTCAAATAGAAGACGTATTTTCAAAGACTTGATTACATGCCCTTGTTACATTACTCTCCCTTCACGAGCGCTGGCGGCGCTGACTGAGGCTAAAATATTCGGGCTACTTACCGCCGCCTGCGGACCTCCTTCACTGTCCGCATCGGGGTTGTGCTCGAAAGAAGAGCTGAGACGACGCAGGCATATGAAATACAACTACATTCCCCGATAACTCAGAGGGAGAGGGCGAATCGGAAACCATAAGCTATCATTCGACGCCTTCATTTTTAAAATAGTCTGCATTATCTACCTAGACGATGCGTTAGGCAGGTTATTATGAACCCTTGGGTAACTGTCATCGTACCTTGTTCAAAAAGTGACGTGTTATGTAATGTGGTTCTATAGTTGGACTATGAGTCCACGTGCCACCCTATCGAGTGATGCCAGCAAGACACATGCCGGGCCTTGATTTAACCTTCTAAGGAGTCCATCCCCTGCTTGAACACTCAAAACAAGATGAATGGTCGGTAGTGTCAATTCATTTACAAGGGGCCATTGTGTAACTAACAATAGCGACAACGGCATTCATGTTTATGTACATGGTTGGCCAACACCGAGTCTTTATTTGTACCCGGCTAACAGTTGGGGCTCCAGCGTTACTGCTTTGTCCCCATTCGATTGGGGTGTCGCAGCCCAACCCGCCTTTCAACGCAACTTACAACAGTATGAGAATAAATATAAAGCCATATAGGGGCGGCCTGTGAATGTCTTAGGCTGGGTAATTCTTACAGTGCATTCTCATCTCTGCTTTCTACCCTTGCACTGCGTGTGAGGGCCACACTTCGACTTGTTACTTTCTACCCATTACCCTCGTCGAAATTCCTTCTACTCACATACAGATTCCTCAGCATCCTTGAATATTGAGACGGAGAGCTGATTCGTCAAGATGTCTCTGCGTCGGATTCTCCTGACATACTTGAGTGTATTCCAAAAATGCAGTCGGCTCTCCAAGCTTGTCAACGGGGGCACACGCAAATAGCTGTAGTTTTCTGGGCCTGTGACCCGTCAACATGCTCAGTCGCCTAGGTCCCAAGTATATGGTCAATGAACATTAGTGTTGCATAACTGGTCATAGATTTACTAATACGCTGGGTATCAAAGTAGGATTATATGTGTGTCTGTGTTTGTAGTCGCCGTTGCGTCATCTAGGATGGTCGTTTTGACTTCGACCTCGTTCCCTACGTAGCTCCCAAACTCGCTCGGGCACCTGGGGCGTGGTAATCACAGTCCTCATGCTCCCAACCGCGTGTAGCAGTGTATGGTCGTACCTGCAAAGGTAGGAGTCCTTCACATGTTTGAATCCTTCGCCTGAACGCCGATTTCCCAGCCAAGTCCAGAAGTAAGTCAATTATTCCTCGCTAAGCCCCGTGCGTAGATGTTGACGCGTCGATTCGTCCAATCTTGCTCTGTCGGTCGTGGAGGCCGCTCATTTGTCGCGGTCACCGCCGATTCGCTCGAGCGCTTCTAACATGACGACCGAATTACCTCGAATGACCTACGGGAGCGGGTTAGCGCGGGCTCTTCTGGCTTGCGAGTACTCATGACGCAACACCTACAACCATGCCTAACCGTTCTTTCTCACCACCATCCTTCTCTTCCACGGCGTCGTCCAGCACGATATTCAGGAAGACCTATCGAGCTATCAGTCCATATGCACTCTTCAAGCGGCATTTGATGGGTAGCGCCGTACGTCATAGCCACGGAGGACGCCGATGACTTTGCGGCTACCGTTTAACTGGACGAAGAGTCTCTTGTCGAGGTACTGCGGGAGCGTTAATGAGTAGTTCAGCAGCGGTTTGTTGATTTCCCCAGTGAGGCTCACCTTCTTGAGCTCTGGCTGCGCGGGAGGCATCTTAACAACAGCAGAAAGAGTGTCTACGCAGGCGGCTTGTACGGGCGGATGTAGAGGACGAGAGCGTGGAGGGACAAGAGGCAGTGGGAAGCTTTCTAGCATGCATCTCCGCGTCCAGGTACCTAACAGGGTACCTTGTACACAGCAGCCAAGATAAGATAAGGATAAAGACTCTATCGATTAACTTTCCCCCAGATCCACCGGTACCTGCCTAGGTACTTCTAGGTAGCTCTCAACAAGCACCAACGATGACACCGGCAACGGCACTTCTACCAACAAACCTGGGCAACGCCTAAAAGAGTGCAATCACCATGAGTTCATTTGCCTCAAAGAGAAAGGCGCGCAAGATTACGGTCCGAGACGAGGAGGAATCCCCTTCCATCGAGTCGTTAAATCCCCCGCCCGAACCCCAGGAACCCGCGCTACAGCCTACCTTCAAGACTCGCAAACCGTTCAAACAGTCTTCGCTGCGGAAGAGCATCAACTTGAACGACGAAGGGCCTAAGGAGGAAAACAAGATATCGAATAGTACGGATGAAACCGAAGACCAAGAAGATGGCGGCGCACCAGTGCGGATACGACCCTCAACTACCAAACCAGGGCTCGTCAAGCCCAAGAAGAGACAATCAAGCTCACGGCTTTCCTTCGGGCCGGGCGAGGCCACGGCGGATGACGACGATGCGATGGTTCTAGGTGAAGAAGTATTCACACCCAAAAAATCTGGCCTCGCAGCAGCCGCGACCGAGAATAGCGCCTACAAGAAGGGCATTTCCAAAAACCTACCTCTCAATCGGCTTCCCATGCGTTCCATGGAAGGCGACGATGACCGGCCCAGGTATAGCAAAGAATACCTATCCGAACTCCAGTCGGCAACGCCAAACATGCCACAAGATTTGTCGAGGATACACACGTCAGAAGAAGACGAAATGTCCCTCGACCCCTCCGAGCTTGAAGGCGCTATGATTGTCGATACAACCACAGCCACATCCCTAACCACTGGTCCGTCGGCAGCGGCCACAACAGCCGTGTTGACAGAGGCTCAAGTCCGCGAAAGGAAAGAGAGGCGGGCACGCCTTGCCAAGCAAAAGGGAACTCGAGACACTGAAGATTTTATCTCGCTATCCGACGACGACAACGACGACGAGCGACGCGCGGGGGACTCGTACCTAACATTATTATCGCGAAAGGGCGGCAGTAAGGCGGACACGCGACTCGTGCCCGAAGACGAGGATCTGGGCGAAGGCTTCGACGAGTTCGTGGAGGACGGCGGGTTGTCGCTGGGCAAGAAGGCGGAGCGCGAGGCGCGCAAGCGGCACCGCGCCGAGATGGCGTCCCTGATCTCGGCCGCCGAGGGTGCGGGCTCGGACGGGGAGACGGCCTCGGACGACTCCGAAGCCGAGCGCCGGGCCGCGTTCGAGGCGGCGCAGACGCGTGCCGGCATGGACGGGCTGGCCGAGGAGCGCGAGCAGCAGCGGAAGCGGCTGGGCGCGCGGCAGGGCGTGGTCCCCGTACCGCCCAAGATCACACCCCTCCCGGATCTGAGCGTGCTCGTGGAGGAGTTCAAGGCCCGCATGCGCCAGAAGGAAGAGAACCTGCTGCGCATGCGCGCGCACATCGCTGAGCTCAAGGCTGAGCGGGAGGGCATAATTAAGAGAGAGCCGGAAGTCCAGAGGCTGCTGAACGAGGCCGGCGAGCGGTACCGTGCCCTCATGATGCCGGGCGCTAGGACCGGGGCCGAGAATGTGCAGGGCAATGACGGAGGCCTCGCGGATAGCGCAAACGGGGAGAGCACCGTTACGGCGGCGAGGACGTTGTTGGGCCAGTTCAGAGATGGCCCTGGGACCCCTGGTGAGAGGGGCCTTGAGAGTCTCGGGACGACGCCCGTACGGCAGGCGCAGATGGAATTATGATACCCCCCCCTTTATGTTTACGAGAGACGTAGAGCATGAAGATACGCTTGGAAGCATAATGTGGTTTGATTTTTTTTTTTCTATTAATTGTGAGAACTGAAATGCCGTGATCCCATGTATTCTCGAGACGACAGGAATTACCAGCAATGGATGCCTAAAGTCACCGCCTCTATCGGTACATAATGATACACCCAAATTACTATTTCCGAACAGACTGTGTTCTGACTCCGAGGGCTTCGATGCCTACCTACTTGGAGTCCCTTATTCAGCACATGTGTCGCTACTCACGAAGGCCTTGCCTTGGGCTCGAATAACTTTACGAGAGCTTGGTGTATACTCCCTGCCGTTCTCTCTACTTAGATCTTGACACGCCAGCTCCGATGACACCGGGCAGCTTCTCCTCGCCGACGCTAAACAATAAGCCGATGGAGAAGGCAACCGTGCCGACGAGAGCAATGGTGACGCCGACGAAGAGCCAGAAGGGGGTGCTGATATCCTGCTTCTGGCAGGTGGCGCCGCCCCAGCGGTAGACGTGCTGGCCCTTGTCGTCCTTCTCGACCGTGGTGCCGCAGTGGCAGAAGAAGCACGAGTTGTCCGTGTCGTCCTTGCCCCAGCGGTCGACGCAGACGCCGTGGCCCGAGCACGAGCTGGTGGCCGTCTCGCAGGCGTTCTGGGACGCGAAGCAGCCGGGCACGGTCGTGGGGCGGCCGGCGAAGGCGTCGAAGGCCTTGTTGTTGTCAGCGGCTGGCTTGTGGGTGCTCGACACGAAGGTGGTGTCGGCGGCGGACGACTCGCCCATCACCCTCTCTTTCTGGAACTGTAGCTGGCGGCGGCGGAGCCCCTCGTCGTCGTCGTCGTTGGATGTGGATTCGCCGAGGAACACGATGGTCGTCTCCATCAGCCCATCGTTGGCATACGATTTCAGCGAAGCGAGGTTGACGCTGAGCTGTTTAACGATGTCACTGTCCTGTGAAATTCTGCGCGTTAGCGAGTTTGCGTTATCCTATATGGTTTCCTTAGCGCCCATACCTTGACCGCATCGTAGTGCAGGTATTGCGTCTTGCCGCTCCAGCATTTGCCGGACTTGGGATTGATGGATGGTCCAAAGGCGCACTTCGAGCTGGTCTCGACAGGCAACCGACCGAGCGCGGGCGCCGTGAAGGCAAGAGGCACGCGAGGTATAGCGGCCCTCAGCTGCTTGTGTTGCTTTGGGGTGATGCCTGAAAAGGCGATGACGAGCTGCTTGGGCTCGTCGGTGTCGGAGCTGTCGAACAGGGGTCGGGGGGGCTTGGCGAATGCGTTGATGTACGAGACGGCTTCCTCTTCGCCTAGGGATTGCGGGATCTGGCCGAGGGCCGATGGGTGATCGGGCGAGCTCAGGCGCTGGAGGAGGATGGCCTCGGCGAGGGCAGCCGGTATCGAGGGAGGGTTGGATATCGTGGTCTGCCTGGTGTTTCTGAGCATGTATGCTTCGGCATGTTGCGGCGAGTCGGCGGCGGCGACGCCGGCTAGTGCTGGTAGCAGGAAGCCGTGGAGCTTCATCTTCAGCGGACTCAATCTATGTGACCGCGGGTTGATGACGTGGGTATGGACGAGAAGATGGGACAATCCAAGGCTGTTCCAGCCTCTGCTCTGCTATGCGATATCCAGGTTGTAAGAACAACGGTCATGCCGGGTAGCTCAGATACGCTACGGAGCACAGTATTAAACGGTTAGAACACGTAGGTACGTACAGTGACGTAGACGTGTACCGTGGGCTACTACCCAAACCAAGGTAACTAGATGTACATAGATACTTAGGTACAGATCTGGGAGCATCGCTGTCAGATTTGCCAGTTGCCTGTCTGATATATTCGCCATAGAATATATAGTCACGTGCACTTACTCGCTTCTATTATTTGGGTTCACAAACTTAGTAATGCTTGTTGTCTCAAATCAGGACTACAAATTACAATGCATATAGGGTACGGTATGCCTTAATAACGTAAAAAGCGCCCCCCCCACCCCATATAAAACGGTCCTGCTTTCTAAGCGCTTCCACCCTCTGCCGACTAGCAAGCAAGCATACGCAGGTACGTACTAAGAACAAGTCTACGCTAGGCAGGCCACCCTGCCTTGTACCTACGTCGACTGAATTGTTCGCCGTACCTGAAGGCGTATCGATCCCGTTCGAACAGCAACCCTGTGGCCGCCAGCGACAAGACATATCTATATAATCGTTCATTTAAGAAAGAAATAGCCGCAGACGGCGACGCGCCCTACCGACCCGACCTGATCGCCCCACGAGAGCCCCGAGCCGCCTCCCTCGCCGACAGCGCGGTTCCTCACTGCGCCCGCACGCGTTGAACAGTTTCCCCCTGCCTCCGGGCACCGGCACCGGCGAGTGGCCTGCCTCCTCGCTTGCCCGCCATGCTTCGGCTCCTTCGTCTCCGGCAGAGCCTCCGCCTCCCGTTTAGGGCCAGTTCGAATCATGTGAACCCCCCGCAGCCTACCGTCATCCGGGTACAACCGGTCAGGTTCAGGAGAAGAAACAATCTCTCGTATGCATATCGACCCGTCCCCTTCCCTCCGCTTGTTACCGTGGCGCTTCGTTTGTTCTAACAACCGGCCTGCAGTAGTACTCTTGTCATGGGAGCCACTGCCACTCTTGCCCTCTATGTGGTTCTCACACAGACCCAACTCATCTTCGAGGACGACGAGGACGACGACGTCGACGATGAATCAGAGGGGGACGGGCCGGACGACCAAGAATTTGAGGAAGACTTACAGTCTTTTTTTTTCATACCCTTTCCGGGCTTTACGCAAATGATCGAGCCACCGCCCTACCGCAGTACCGACCCCGAGTGGCGAGTTTACCTGCAGATCAACAGGGACCGAGAACTGCAGGACTCGATACGAGGTGGGCATGCGCAAGACGCCATGTGAATCCCTTACGCCTGCTGACTTCTTCAATAGCCAGTCTTGCGCAGGTGGCGCTCAATGCTATTGTCAAACACCCCCTGCTCGTGAAGCAATTTGGAAAGGACGCCAAAATCTTTCAGTACTGGCTTGAAGTGTACTTTCCGCTGAAGCCGCCGCCGACCTTCTTTCGACAAGGGTACACCTCTTCTCCGATAACTCAGGGAGATTTCGCCGGCTAACCCTTGCGTAGGCTATCGTGGAGTGGCGGGGAGGGCCTCATTTGGGCGGAACAGCAAGTCGACCCTGATGCTGTGTTTCGGACAAGGTCAGCTCTCTGGCCCTTACCCCTCGCGACCGCTTTATGGAAGTTTTCGGGTGCTCTAGCGATGCAGAACGTCATGACTATTGCGAGGTACTTCGGCTACGAGTCCCGAGAGGACTCTTTGGCCAATATGCAAGGAGCTATAGACAGAGTCCACCAGCGGCTCAAACAGCAGTCGGAGAAGTCGGGTTCCGCATCACCATCGCCGCCTCAAAACCAAGCCAATGGGGCATCAACTACTGGTTCCCTACCTCGCGTGGAAGGGGGCTCTGGGGGGTCGACAACAACGCCCGAGACTATAGGTCCAGGCGCTGGCGTCGGCCGTGCATTACCGACTACGCCAAGTGCCAAAGACATTTATCTGGTTCGCACGACACAGGAACACGCCAGTGGCCCATGGGATAGCTTCAAGAAGACTTTAAAAGAGAAATGGCAACCGATACCTGCTTATCCCCCCAGGGGCTCGATACGGGTGTCTGGCCTGGTGTCCATCCATACTCCGGGAGCAATCCTTACCGTCGATTGTGTCGGGTGGTGGGATCCCCAGACTAGGAAATTTGATCCAAGAACGACGTCCCTTAAGCTAAGGACAGTGCGTCCAAGGATACAAACCCCGCTTAGGTAGTTTACGGTTTGGCACAAAATGGGATATGATAAGCACCAAGTGGCGTTCGAATTCGGTGGCGTAATACAACTGGCGTTTGGAGAGGCGGCATTCACGGCGGCGCATTGGCATAGCGCTCTGTCTAGACGGGGTTGGCAACGGTACAACTCCGTACGTACAACCGTCACCCAACCGACAGTCGGCTTTTGTTATTTTGTCATGAAAATATACCTCAACGAGCGAATCCCACGGAGATGGAGGAAGCGTTTCATAATAGAAACATAGACTTGGCCGGCGCAACGTATATTTTTGCCAAGCTAGCTGGTATATCTAGACCTTGTTCTCAGATCTTTGTATAGTAGGATACCTTAACGTATAGCGCGTTGATCATGACCAAGCTAATTCGCCTTCTACTCGCGTTCCCCTCATTATAGGGATTCGTCCACTAGGCACATTAAAGGAACATCGATGAAGAAAGAAAAAAAGGTAAATCAGTCCACACCCCCCAAAATAGATGGTCCCAGTGAGGATTGAACTCACGACCTTCGCATCACCAATGTTACAGCACGGTGGTGTGCCATAATATTAGTACGACGCTCTAACCAAGCTGAGCTATAGGACCGGTTGGCCGGGAATGGGCTTCAACATGACTCAGCGGGCTGCAATCGGGCTTCATGAGTACCAGTAGGCGGTATAACTAGATAGTATTCCGGTACCTAAGTAGGTACGTAGAAGGATACCCTTGCTAGCGCCCTGGGTAAGGGTTGATTGCGAGCATCCGGCTACGGTGATGACAGGGCTCATGGGAGACGTGAATACCTACTGTAAGGCAGGGATGAGGCTCCTATTTGGCCGTAACCCAAAGGCCTGTTGCGTTCATGCTCGCATCGTCTAGGCACTGCTGTAACTAGCAAGGTGGTGGTCGGGGTACAAATGACAACGCGGCAGCGCTGCTTAACATGCATCTAACCCCGTGAAGAAGGAAGGGGAGCTGCTGCTAAAACCGTGAGACTCAAGTTGGGATTGAAAACAGTTCCCAAGAGTCATCTGCGTGTAACAGTAGGTATACGATTATTACAATTGAGTATTAGACGTTTCTCTTTATATACAATATGACTGCCTCATCTCGGTGGCATCCAGGCTAAGTTGAGACGGCCTGACTCTACTCAGTCATTGAATGAATAGACGTGGAGTATAATTTAGTAGAGCTTAACTAATGAATATGAATGACTTGTGTATCGCGATATCTAGCCTTAAACTCGCGGTGTGTCTATTCGCATTCTGACATATCAGCTTCGTGTCTACCTTCCCGTCTTCGTAATCCCTGCTTTTAAGGTTCCAAGTAGAGTGCCATTACCATCAGCACACAAGAGGCCCCAAAACAGAATAGGAAATCAGAAATCATGCAAGGTTTATATTCGATGGTCGCCTCGCAGCGTACATGATGATGTAACTCTCGATAGCTAGGAAACTAGACAAGGCAACGACATGTCCCGCTCCTCATCATGACATCCACCCCTCCTCCACCTCTTCTTTTGTTCCCCTCATAACCTACCCTTGAGCTTCATGTGCTTCGCCGCGAATCGGACCGCGGCGCTGTACCCGAACGTGCCCAGGCCGCAGATGACGGCGACCGCCTTGTCCTGCAAGTAGCTGCGGTGGCGGAAGGGCTCACGCGCGTGCACGTTGGTCACGTGGAGCTCGACGAAGGGGATGCCGACCCCCAGCAGCGCGTCCCGGATGGCGACGCTCGTGTGCGCGAAGGCCCCCGGGTTGATGACGATGGCGTCGATCTCGCCGCGCGCGGCCTGGATCCTGTCGACGATGGCGCCCTCGTGGTTCGACTGGAAGCTCTGCAGCGTGGCACCCAGGCCTGCCGCTTCGGATTCGGCTTGGGCGATCACATCTGACAATGTCGTGTTCCCGTATATTTCTGGTTCCCGGGTGCCGAGGAGGTTGAGGTTTGGCCCGTTTATCAGGAGTATGGTACGGGACATGGCGAAGCTTTTTTTTTATTCCTTTCCTTCTCGTTTCGGGTACGTGATTGAAGCGTTGGAGTGAGGAGTGAGCGGGCGGATGACTTGAGTACCCGGCATCGGGTCGCCGTGGCCAGTCGTCTATAGTCTATATACCTAGAGTACTACATACTTTTACCCAACTAGAAGGAAGAGGCGTGAATTTATTTCCGGTAGGAAACGAACATTTTCCACCTTTGGTTCATGTCCGGAAAACACATGGGCCTGGTAACTGTTTTCCCAATGATGGACCAGGGGCGAATTGTGATGGTGGTTGCTCCACCACTCCACGTTAGTAGCGCGGAGAGAATCTGGGGATAAAGATTAACCCGTAAACGCCTAGCTAACCATCGCAATATGTGCACCTGATTACAGGTGGTTTAACTTCAATATTCCGTAGGAACAGAACGTGGGAAGCCATTATACAATAACTGAGCGACTCAAGAAACCTACCAACCTACTAACCTTGGTCACCCAATGAGTACCTAAGTGGGCTGTGTCATCTCCCTAGCAGGTCAGGGACAAACATCACTTGAGAGTAAGTCAATAAGCATCACCAAGGTGGCATTTACTCGTAATTTGAATATATAAAGCTATAGGATAATCCTAAATCGCCCAAGTTGAGAAGACCTCACTGAGACTTGGTATTGGATCCTTGCCTCTATGCTAATCCTGACTAGTAACACCCGGTGACTTCATATTTACAGTAACATGGCTTTTAAGAAGGTCACTATGAGTTGCAAGTCGCTCTTACATAGCTAGTGGTTTACACTAATAACAATGTCAATTATGCATGGCATATCTTATGAGATATAGACTAGGTAGCTTTGAATATGCCTGTCAGTCATCGCATCCTTTGCGCTTTTTCTGATCTAAGCATAGCTCATTGTACTGGTAGGTAATGGGATTCAAACTACGTTAGCTACTGTAGTGTTATTATTGTATAGCGGTGAAGACTGACGGCCCAGTGTGCGAATAGTATGTGAGTATCAGGATCAAGTTATCCTCGCCGATGATAACGAAACCTGAGTTCAGTCTCCGCAAGATCTGTTGATCTTGGACACTGGCAAGTGGTGCCATAGCTGTCGTCGTTTAAAGTCCTGTGTGACAACCAACAAAATCCCCACGATAAATAACATTAGTTGTGACTCAGTTACCTAATAATGAGACATGATCCTCTCTCGGGACCGTAAACGCTTCGTCTACAGCCCCTACAGGTTTTATGGCGAGTGGCCTATACAGAACTTACTACTAGCGCCGGCAATTGTGTGGGCCATGTTCCAGTAGTCTATGACTTCTGGGCTGCATGAACACCCCTGTCGCCTTGACATGAAACATACTGCTGTCTTGTTTCACTCAAGAAGACACTGTTGAACGCCCGTAAAGTTGTCTCTGGCGTTACCACTCTGAAATGTAGGAGAAGGCTCCTCGAGGCTCGTGAATAGGTAGGTATCGTTCACTCTTTACCCTCTGAGAGCAACGAGGCAGGGGCTGAAAAGCGTATGGTGTAAATACCTACTGGGCATGCAATGATCTACCCTACTTGGGACGTTGATGGCCGTTTTGGGATGAGACAGGCTACATGCGAGGGCTGAGATGGGGACAGTGGGGAATATGGTTTGCTTTTCCCAATTCTGTACCACACATGATGTGACATTTCCAGACATTAATGAAAAGCATAGCCATTCGATAGGGGTAGCAATTCCCCTCTTTCCCCGACGTCGTTATTCTGGACCACGCGGGAGCGGTTAGCATTGGATTGCTCAGCGGGTAACGACGTTATTGGTCGCAGTCGAGAACGCGGGGTGCGGAGTCGAGCCGAATAAAGAAGCCGGCATTTTAACCATGCAAGGGGGTGAATACCAATTCGATAACGAATAAATAGGTAGGTCATCGATACCTCGGTCACTTTCCCGTCCCCTCCACTTTCGACTTAGCAACCAGAAGCGAATTGCAGCTGTATTCGCCCAAGATGCCCACTGCAAAATTTCCTGGGCGGCCTCTCCTGTCGTACCCGGTCATCAGCCACTTCTACAAGGTCTTCTATGCCGGCACCATTCTCATCCGTCTGCCGATATGGATAGCCGGTAGCGCTCTCTTCAAGGGCGCGAGGCCGCTCCCCACGGTAAGCAGCCCTTCGTGTCGCCCGCTTGAGTACGGGGCCCCCGAGCCGGATAGAGCACGCAACGATCGGACAACATCAGATCTCCCGCTCAATATATCGTTTGCTCACTGACCTTGAATGCTACAGTGGACTATCAAGCAAGCTGTCATGGTCCGGCTCTTCAACAAGATCCTCAACATACTGTCCAGGACGGAGACGCCGGTACCGCTACCCCTGGAACCGGGGAAAGAGAAGGATAGATGGGTGACGTTCGAGCCCTTCCCGGAGGACGTATACCGCGGGCCGCTGGCGAGCGAGAGCGTCAAGCCCGCCGTCATCGGCGGCACGTGGTACCCGCAGAAGCCGGCGGACGCGGCGGCGGCCGGGACCGTCCTGCTGCACCTCCACGGCGGCGGGTTCGTCATCGGCGACGGGCGCACGGGCGACTCGGGCCCCATGTTCGACCTCTTCCTCAAGCACGCCGGGGTCGGCCACGTCTTCGCGCCGCAGTACCGGCTGTCGAGCCGGCCGACGAACGCGCCGTTCCCCGCGGCGGTGCAGGACGCGCTGACGAGCTACCTGTACCTCGTGCGCACGCTGGGCGTCGCGCCGTCCAGCATCGTCCTCTCGGGCGACAGCGCGGGCGGCAACCTCGTCATCGCGCTGCTGCGGTACCTCGCCGAGCACGGCGGCGCGCTGGGCCTCCCGGCGCCCAGGTGCGCCGTCGCCGTCACGCCGTGGGTGGCGCCGCACAAGCACCTGTGGCCCGCGGCCGTCATCACGGGCAACCCCAACTACGGCAGCGACTACATCGGCACGGCGCTCTGCTTGTGGGGCGCCCGCACGTACATCCCGCCGGCGTCGCCCGAGCACCCGTACATCGTGCCGCTCGGCCAGCCGTTCCGGCTGCCGGTGCCGGTGCTCGCGACGTTCGGCGGGGCCGAGGTGATCCTCGCCGACGGCCTCGAGTGGGCCGGGGAGATGAGCGTCGTCGAGGGGAACGAGGTCGAGACGTTTGTCGAGCCCGACGCGCCGCACGACACGGTGCTCGTGGGCCACAGCATCGGGTTCGAGGAGAGCGCGGCGACGGTGGCGGCGAGGATGGGCGAGTTCATCACGAAGCATGCGTGAGCTTCGGGGTTGAGCCCGGGTCAGGAGACATTGGGGGGGCTCCACGGCATGGGATGATTACGTCGTGGACAATGGCGACAGGACGGTTTATTGTGGAGGCGAGCCCTGTTCCGCCCCATATTACGTGCGATGGATTGATCGTCGTCGTGACCCGATTCTTTGGAACTATCGAGCAAGCGTACTGTGTTTGTGTTGGTGTATCGTCTTTCTTTCTTTCTTTTCCCCCCTCCATAATGCTTGTAACTTCTCGAGGTGCTAAGTGGTGTTAAACTGGGAGGAACATTGCTCACTACTCTGGTAATATTCAAAATGAGGAACAAGAATATCGGCATCTACATAACGCCGCCTCAGCCCAAGAACCTTATGTGCCATGTTGAACTACCCAGACTTAAATTAAGTACCTCGTCAGCTACTGGCACAGGGAACACGAAGCTAGTTTGGCCAATAGGGTGTCTCCACTGATTCTCGTCGTCGTCTTGGCCTTGTATCTTTGTCCGTTATCGGGGATGATAGGGATTCAAGCCAAAATGGTCTCGGGTTCCAAAGATTTCAGGACATTTAAATCTTCTTTTACCACGTAGACTGTAAAAAGCCCGCTCAAGTTAAAACCATCATCCTTCTACACGTGGGCAAGAGACGGCGGGAAAGCGAGGAAGTTTATACCGCCCCCGGTTCCTCGGTTGAGCTTATCAGGCTGTTATCAGCACTCCGTTAGGTAGGTACCAACCCTACGGTGCCTAATCTAAATTGCAGGAATCGGGAGCTACTATCTAGATCATACCTCAAGTTGGTAGCACGAGGGGAAAATGACGTGGCGGACGGGACATTGAAGGAAACTTCACCAGTTCCCACCATCCCCGCAATTCCATACCGTAACAGAATGACAGACAGCTTTAAGCCCGCATTGATCGTTGTGGACCTGCAGGAAGATTTCTGTCCTCCGGTGTGTACATCCGACTTACCCGTCCGGGCGATGCCGGTCCGGTCGAGAGCCCACTAACGGGAGAGACAGAATGGTTCGCTGGCCGTCCCCGAGGGCCGGGATGTAGTAGCCCCAATCAACAAGCTGCTCGGCCTGCCCTTCGCCCTCAAGGTCGCGTCCAAGGACTGGCACCCGCGCGACCACATCTCCTTCGCGGCGAACCACCCGGGCAAGCGGCCGTACGTCGACTCGGTGACCATCGTGAACCCGCGTAACGCGGCCGAGAGCTACGCCTCGCGGCTGTGGCCGGTGCACGCAGTGCAGGGCACGGCGGGGGCGGCGCTGGTGCCGGAGCTCGACGCCGGCAGGCTGGACGCGGTGGTCGAGAAGGGCACCGACGCGCGCGTCGAGATGTACAGCCCCTTCTACGACCCGTTCACGTCGCCGCGGGGGTGCGACAGCGGGCTGGCCGCGCTGCTGCGCGACCGCGGCATCACCGACGTCTACGTGGTGGGGCTCGCCGGTGATTACTGCGTCAAAAGCTGCGCGGAAGATGCCGCCAGGGAGGGGTATCGGACTTACCTCATCGAGGAGTGCACCCGGGCCGTCGACGCGGGCAGCTGGCCGCAGTGCAAGAGGGCCATAGAAGGATCGGGCGCCAAGGTCGTAAGCATGGAGGGTCCTGAAGTCCTCCGATTGATGACTGCGCAATAGGTACGTAGTAGGTATCTAGATCGGAGAGACGATTGAGGGTATCCCGCAGGCACCCTATACGGCCCTATACCTAGTGCGGTACATTACCCATTCAGGTGGGATCCCGGCACACAGTCTAGATGTGTGTTGGGGACCACTGTGGTCAAATGAACAGAGGTACTCTTGCCACTATCTACTCTTTTGCCTGTGCCAAGTCCTGACAGGAACTCTTACTATGTACGTAATCTGCTCTTGAGTGAGGCAGGTGAGGGGATTTCCTGTAGGGTCTGTACTACATAAAATTTCTTATTAAAGTTAGGGCCCTACTGACTGCCGGTGAATGGGTTTTCTCGGGATCCTCGATAAAGATATGGTAGTATTTTGAATAGGTACTAATGTAAGTAAGTACGCATCGGGGATGCCTGCCAGGTTTCAGTTGCCAAGACAATCGTGGTTCGTTATCTATTCCTCTGATCCGAGCATGGGTTTGTGTGTCTACCACTGGTGCTGTCTGGCGACTCTCACTGTTTGTTAGGTGGCTAGCATGGGTCTGCAAACTGCAACATTGCTAGGTGAGCATGTACATACGTAGAGGTAGCTGAGGTATGCCTCCATAGGTACAGTATATCCACCGTCTAGAAAGAGAGTTTGAGACTAGAGCACGGGTATGCCCGTTATGCCCGTTCGTGATCTAGGTATACCACGTGCAAAGTAATAGGGTTCACTTGGGTAGGGGATGCTGAAGACTGAAGCCATGCGAAGCAGCCGTGCCAGTAAGGATAGCTGAGCTAATGCATCGTATCAGCGTGAGATAACAAAAGACCAGGGAAGAAAACGAGTTGTTGGTGGGAATCTCCGTAAGCCAGCTCATGCGAGGCGCCTGCGTGGAGTCATTTGTTACAGTCGTGTGGTGTAGCTTACGTCAGAAAGTTTTTGCTTTGACCTTGTCAGATTGATATCGGTGTACGTGGGTAGCAATTAGATAATATTTTGCCTCTACCTGGGTTTTTGTGTGAATGCGTGTGCCCACGCGTCCATCACCTGGGGAGAACCTGGTGAAAGGAAGCTTAACGGCCGACATTGGGACACCTTTGTGGCCCTTCCGTGTTTATGGCGAGCTCCTGACGTGTATTTTATTTCTATTTTCCGACAACGTCTGGGCTTGGTAACACCACATTTAGCCTTACTTCGACCCTGCAGGGCGGCGTTGCGACAGTGGTGACGTTGGAGAACACTGGTTGCTAGCGCAGAATTATTGACCTTGTTTTTGCGGTGTGTTTCTTGTCTAAGTCAAGTTAGTGCAAGTGAACAGATCCTATACTATTCAAAGTAGTATAGGTAGGTACTTAGTTATACGGTAGTTAACCCTTACTGGTAGATGCAGGTGGCAATGAGAGAAAAAAAAAAAAGAAAGCCGAGTTGAAGCAAGCATCGAATTCGCACGTGCATCGCGAATACGCGATTCACATGGGAACCCTCTTTAAGTCCCCCCAAGTTCCAGTGGTCGGGAACGTGCTATCTAGATAGGCTACGGAGGGAAGTGGAGTTAGCTCGCCATTCACTGCCAGTACCATAGTATGTAGAATAGACGACTACCTCAACACTACATTGGTTGTGAGTTGCAAGCAGCTGTGAGATACACGGTAAGCTCAGGTAATGGAAGTTTTTTGCAAGTACTGTAAGCTTGCGTGTGGCCCACTAAAGCTACGATGGGTGTGCCCCTCCTAGCCTATTGACAGCGCCCCGAGCCATTGGTGCGGGCCTAAATTTGTCATTTTAGTAGGTAGATTCTTGTCCAAGCTTCCGAGTCCAGTGCCAAATTTCTCCTCACACTCCTGGGTCCATCTAAATCTCAATTGTCCTCTTACCCCCCGTCAAGGACAGCCCTTTCACTGCCTTTCACATTCCTTATTCCTTCTTCCTGCGCTCCTCTCGTGTGCCTGTCCCCTCTTTGGCCCTCCTTGCGCAGCCTCCGTTGTCACCAGTCCTCGGCCACGCTGCAGCTCGAGCTCACAAGTGTCAATCGAGCAGTCCGTGTTGTTGTCCGTGTTGTTGATCGGCTTCGGTCCCCACATCGCGAAAGGCCTCTACCTGTGAAGCGCCTCCGACAACTCGCCGATGACCCATAACTCGGTGTAGCCAAACCACCTAATTTCTTTCACCTGGCACCGAGTTACGCAGCGTCCTTTCCCCCCTACCTAGCTTTCTGGTTCTCGCGGCTCTCCCACGGCCTCAACGCCTCCAGTACGATATCCGAATAGGTACGGCACCCTCTCTGGACTGCTGCAAGCCTCCCCGTCCCTGTCCGGATCTAGTCGTGCAAGTCGTGCAAGTCGCAAAGAGCAGATCCGTGTTGAATTCTGTGCGCTATTTCTATTTGTGCTGCTAGTGCTAATCTGCCTTCCGTGGAATATAGGGCGACCTGCAACCCCCGCCTAATGTCGTTGATATAGTCGCAAACATGATTGCTGCGTCTTCGTTTCTCCCCTCCCGCTTTCGCGGCGGGCAGCCGAGCGATGCCCAGGCGCCCCCTTCCAAGGCAAATAAAAAGATCACGCCAATTTTACAGTTTTTCTCGAGACTCGCCTGCTCCCATCCGGTCCATACTATTGTTGTTATCGCCTTGTTGGCTAGCACCGCCTATGTTGGGGCTATGAGAGAGAGCTTATTGGACGCGACGAGGAATGTCAGGAACGCCGAATGGTCCTCGCTGGCCGAAGGCAGCCGGATCTTGAGAACTGGCCCCGAGACCGGCTGGAGATGGCAGGCTTCCGACCCCAATGCAAAGGTTCCCAAAGACGCCGATCACCAGGCTCTGATTACCCTGGTCTTCCCCGACTCGAGTGAAAATGCGCCCCAGACAGCCCCGATGGCGCATATCGTGCCTCTTCCTGACAATCTGACCGTTTCCCATCTCCCTTCCACGTCGAACTCGATCACTGCATACGCCCAGGATAGCGCTTTGGCCTTCGCTGTCAAGTACAGTGACGCCCCCCAGTTTGTCGCTGCTGTCCAGGAGATCCCGAATGACGGCCCAAGCCAGGAGGTGCGCCAGAATGAGCTTGGTCAGAACGAGCAGAAGATGTGGATTATGAAGGTAGCTCGCGGCAACTCTGGGAACAGCCTCGTGCGCTGGGTAAAGAACGCCTACTCCGAGTTTTTGGATCTCCTCAAGAATGCCGATACGCTCGATATCGTTATCATGGTTCTAGGTTATCTTTCTATGCACCTGACGTTTGTTTCGCTCTTCCTATCCATGAAGAAGCTTGGCTCAAACACCTGGCTGGCAATCAGCGTTCTCTTCTCCTCAACCTTTGCATTCCTCTTCGGTCTCAACGTCACAACTAAACTGGGAGTTCCCGTCAGTTTCGTTCTCCTATCAGAGGGTCTACCCTTTCTGGTGGTCACAATTGGCTTTGAGAAGAACATCGTCTTGACCAGCGCCGTGCTATCTCATGCATTGGAATATCGAAAGCCTGAGCAGAATGGTAAAGCAGGCAAATCGGCCAAAATCTCGAGCACAAATGATGGGGTGATTCAGTATGCTGTTTCGCGGGCCATCAAAGACACTGGTTTTGATATCGTTCGCGATTACCTCATCGAGATCGTGATTTTGATTGCTGGGGCTGCATCCGGCGTACAGGGAGGTCTGCAGCAATTCTGCTTCCTGGCTGCTTGGATTCTATTCTTCGATTGCATCCTTCTGTTTACATTTTATACCGCCGTGCTTAGTATCAAGCTCGAGGTCAATCGTATGCGCCGCCACCTTGAAATGCGCCGAGCTCTAGAAGAAGATGGTGTCAGCCGACGCGTTGCCGAGAACGTTGCCTCCAGCAATGACTGGCCCAGACGAGACACTGGAGATCGGGCGAGCGAGGCTCTCTTTGGGAAGAATGCCAAGAGCGGTAGCGTACCCAAGTTCAAGTTCTGGATGGTCGCTGGATTCTTCGGTCTTAATCTTCTCAACATCTTTACCATTCCTTTTAGAACTACTGGTCTATCTGGCGTCACCTCGTGGTCTGGGGGTCTGGGAGGTGTTGTGAGTATCCCTCCCCTAGACCCTTTCAAAGTAGCTTCCAATGGTCTGGATGAAATTCTGTTCAATGCCAGAAGTCATTCCAAAATCACGGTGGTGACTGTCCTCACTCCTATCAAGTATGAATTGGAATATCCCTCAGTACACTACGCAGTGCCATCTACGGAGGGAGAGGATCAGCAGGGCGAGCATGGCTTCACACGACTGCATCAGTACGGCGTAGGCGGGCGCATGGTGGGCAGTATCTTCGAAAGTCTGGAAGATCCGATACTATCAAAGTGGATCGTAATCGCTCTCGCAATGAGCGTGGCGCTCAATGGATATTTGTTCAATGTTGCACGGTGGGGAATCAAGGACCCGAATGCCCCAGATCACCCGGTCGACCGCAAGGAACTTGCAGCGGCCGAACGATTCAATGATCCCCGTGATCAGGCTACACTTCCACTCGGCGGCATCCAGCCGCAGCGAAAGCCGATACTGCCTGCTACGCCGGCTGAAACCGACGATGAGAGTCTCCAGATGAAGGCCCCCCCGAAGCCCGCGTCTGTTCTTTTGGAACCACCTTCTCCTGAAACCATGCGAAGCCCTGATGAGTTGAACGTTCTACTGAAGGAAAAGCGTATACACGAGATGAGTGATAGTGAGGTTGTCGCTCTGTCTTTGCAGGGTAAAATCCCGGGCTATGCCTTGGAGAAGAGTCTCAAGGATTGTACACGTGCTGTTAAGGTTCGGCGGTCGATTATCTCAAGGACACGAGCGACTTCCAGCATAACAAGCCTTCTGGAGCAATCAAAGTTGCCATACCAAAATTATAACTGGGAACAAGTTCTAGGAGCTTGCTGCGAAAATGTCATCGGTTATATGCCTCTTCCTGTGGGTGTGGCCGGCCCCCTGGTGATCGATGGCCAAAGCTACTTTATCCCCATGGCTACTACTGAAGGAGTGCTGGTCGCTAGCACGAGCCGTGGTGCAAAGGCTATCAACGCTGGGGGTGGTGCAGTGACCGTCTTGACTGGTGATGGCATGACCCGCGGACCCTGCGTCAGCTTCGAGACTCTAGAACGTGCTGGTGCTGCCAAGCTCTGGCTTGACTCGGACGAAGGCCAAAGTACGATGAAGAAAGCATTCAATTCGACATCCCGATATGCTCGGCTCCAGACCATGAAAACATCTATGGCTGGAACCTATCTTTATATTCGCTTTAAGACAACTACTGGTGATGCCATGGGTATGAACATGATTTCGAAGGGTGTGGAGCATGCCCTGAGTGTGATGGCCAACGACGCGGGATTCGACGATATGTCTATCATATCAGTCTCTGGAAACTTTTGCATTGATAAGAAGCCAGCTGCTTTGAATTGGATTGACGGCCGTGGTAAATCGATCGTAGCTGAAGCTATCATCCCTGCCGAGGTGGTAAAGGCCGTCCTGAAGAGCGACGTTGACGCGCTTGTTGAGCTTAATATCGCCAAGAATCTTATCGGATCTGCTATGGCGGCATCGGTTGGTGGTTTCAATGCACATGCTGCTAACATCGTTGCGGCTGTGTTCCTTGCCACTGGACAGGATCCCGCTCAGGTGGTTGAGAGTGCCAACTGTATTACCACTATGAGGAAGTAAGTCTCAAAATTTGCGCGGATACATAAGCACGCAGTCGGCTAATGATTTCTAGTCTCAATGGCTCTCTTCAGATAGCCGTGTCCATGCCATCAATTGAGGTCGGCACACTCGGCGGTGGTACGATCCTGGAGCCCCAGAGCGCCATGCTTGACATGCTAGGCGTTCGGGGATCACATCCCACCAACCCCGGCGACAATGCTCGCCGCCTTGCTCGAATCATCGGCGGTGCTGTCTTGGCCGGTGAACTATCTCTTTGCAGCGCTCTCGCTGCTGGCCATCTCGTCGCCGCGCACATGGCTCACAATCGATCCCAACCTTCCACCCGTTCCACCACACCTGCCCCGGCCGGCCTTACGATGAGCTCTGCTGGCAGAAGACCGTAACTCAGTATGCGCTTTCAGTCTTATGATTAGTCTGGCAGCAACACTGTCTCTGTCTATTTCATTGCTATCGTAATTACAGCATTGTGGTGCAAAATGTCGAGAGCGTTAGCTTGAAGCGCAAAGCGGGCGGGCGTTAAGGTAAATGCGACTTGTCTTCGATTCACCTACTTCGTGAGCATAAATTACATCAACTCTATATATAATTGCCTACTACGGGGGCGATAGACAAGAAAGAAGCCATTATGATGACCCGTTACGGTTACCTCTTTCAATATCATTAGAAGGGATGCCACTGAGCCTGTGTCTTGCATAGAAGGGACGGATACAGGCATATATAGTTTTTTCAATTCAAAAAGAGTATTGAAACCATACTTCGCCATAACTCGGTCGATACTTGTGATAAGCCCCGTGACTTGTGAGTGCGTCCATACCGAAACCTATATGAACGTCTTCGTAGCTACAGCTAAACCGACAGTAGTGGTATTGGTTGGGGTAGTCAAATTAAAGAAATAGAAAAGGAAAACTGTTTCAATCCGAAACCTTGACCACTAATTTGCCCCTCGTGCGCCCCGTATTCAGCTTCTCATATGCCTTGGGCGCCTCCTCGAAGGGGAAGACGTCGCCGTCGACGACGGCCCGGATCGTGCCCTCCTGCATCCACCGGGCCAGCTGCTCGAGGTCCTCGCGCCGCGCCTCGGCGAGCATGAACGTCCAGGCCCGCCGGCCGCCGCCGAGGAAGCCCGGCAGCAGCGCGCGCGACAGGGCGATGCGCGCGCCGGCGAGGCTGAGCTGGCCGCCGACCTGGACGAAGGCGCCGTCGGGCACGAGGTAGTCGTCGGCGGCGGCGTACAGGCCGGCGGGGCTGTCGCCGACGTTGTCGACGACGAGGCGGAAGACGCGGCCCCGCGCGCGCAGGGCGGCGACGACGTCGGTCGCGGCGTAGTCGAGCACGGTGGCGGCGCCGAGGGCGCGGCAGAGCTCGGCGTTGCGGGCCGAGCACGTGGTGGTCACGACGCAGCCGAGGGCGCGCGCGGCGATCTGCACGGCGAAGGTGCCGACGCCGCCGCTGCCGCCGTTGACGAAGACCTCGTCGCCGGGCCCCACGTGGCCGCGGCGGAGGGCCTGGTAGGCCGTCTGCGCGGCCGTGCCCAGCGTGCTCGCGTCCGCCGGCGACACCGAGGGCGGCAGCACGGCACAGCCCGCGGCGGTGGGCTGGACGTACTCGGCCAGCGTGCCGAAGGCGGTCGGCCCCACGCACCCAAAGACGGCGTCGCCCCGCGCGTAGTAGCCCGCGCCCGCGAGGCCCCGGCCGACCTCCTCGACCACGCCGGCGTAGTCCAGCCCCGGCGTCACGGCGCCGAGCGACCGCGTCATCAGCAGCGTGGCGGCGCGCCCAATCTCGGGGATCTTGTGGTCCGCCGGGTTCGGCGACATGTGCGTCACCCGCACCAGCAGCCTGTCCGCCGGCAGCGGCGTCGGCGGGCGGCGGGCGCTGCTGCTCAGCGTCAGGGCCGCGGCGAGGTTGCTCCCCGCCTTGGTGTATGTCCAGGCGCGCATCGTGTTCGCGTTCGCGTCTGTGCGCGGCTCGGCTTGTTTCTCTGCGGTGCTCGCCATCTTACTGCTGGTAATGTTCTGAACCGTCGGCTCGATGGGCTGGTAGTCTTATATCTCCGATGAGGGCTTCGACTTTGGCCTATTGCTCTCCCGTGGATTTGTGTGCGGAACCCCTGTTTGATTCCGCCTAACCCGATTATATTTGGTGGTCATGTGTGATCCGACATGATGCGGAGTGGTGAGTGTCCAATCGGCCTATTATGGTCTGCTATCTGCTATCATGTTTCGCCGTTGCCCGCTTCTAGGCTGAGCTATGGTGACGTCAGAGGCTTTTGTGTCGTGCCGACATCTCCTGATCAGCTCGTTTTCCCTGCTACGTGCAGCGCTGCGATGGCAACGTCCCTTGTTGGGGCCGTGGCGTCGGAGACTTTTGATGGCAGATGGCACCGACCGGCGCAACAACATGGTGGCTTCGGGTACTTTTGATAGCAGATTGGAGATTGGCGACTGGCGCAGGATGGCATCAGGCGGGATATATCGTGTTATCGACTGTTATCAGAACGATTGCGAACTACCTAGTTCAATGAATGTTCCACTGAGAAACCCAGTACGTTGAGTAAAGCGATGGTAGCACAATTTGACTCCGTACTTATTTATACCTACTACGGTCGAGTAGGTGGGCTATCATGGAAGCCTGTCCGGAGGCGCCCGGAAGCAGTAGAGCGGCACGACGAGCCATTGTCAAAGATGAGCCGATGGACATTTATAGAAATGATAGCAGTGGTTTAGAAAGGTTCATCAATAAGACAGCGACTGGAATATTCAGATATTTCACATCAAGTATCATTTGTCATTGAGGGCGTCCCCCCTCGTCATTGCCAGTCTTCCTAGTCTACATGCAAGTACGCCGGAACCAGATGATTGGCTGCGTCATGAGGTCGAGAGAAGGTAGGGGGGTATATAGTGTTCGGAAAGTAAACGTGAATCATCCCAGAACTTTTATCTTTACCCCATACACATATCATGGCATCTCAACATCAGACCCTATGCCATCGAGATGTGTCCAACCACACATATGAACGCTTCGTGTGTGTGTGTGTGGACGCCGCCTTTGCGCAATCTAATCAGCGCCCGTTTATGTCCCAACAATGAAAACCGGAAAAATCATTAACGCGCTTATCGTGAAGACATAGCCTTAGTCACCAGTCTCTTGAGAGCCAACTCCTTCTTCTTAAGATCATCGGCACTCGAATCCTCAAGCTCCAGCTGGCCCATGGCCTCGCTGAGGGTCTCCTCGATCTTCTCCTTCTGGCCACGCTTGAGCTTCAGGGAGAGGGTCGGGTCGGAGATGATCTCCTCGACGCGGCTGATGTAGGACTCTAATTGCTGCTTGGCCTCGAATCGCTTGCTGAAAGCCTCGTCGGCGTTCTTGAACTTCTCGGCTTCTAAAATACATATTAGCAGGCTGTGGCTTACTTAGTGCTTCCGTTGGACAACTTACCGCTAACCATGTTCTCGATCTCAGTGGTCGAGAGCTTGCCAACCGAGTTGGCAATGGTGATGTTGGCACTGCGGCCAGAGGTCTTCTCGGTAGCAGTGACCTTGAGGATACCGTTGACATCCACCTCGAAGACGACCTCGAGAACAGCCTCACCAGCCCGCATGGGGGGGATGGGAGCGAGAGTGAACTCGCCCAGCGAGGTGTTGTCCTCGCAGTTGACACGCTCACCCTGGTAGACGGGGAACTGGACGGTCTGCTGGTTGTCGGCAACAGTGGTGAATGTCCGCTTCTTGATGGTAGGGACGGTCTGGCCACGAGTGACGACGGGGGCAAAGATGTTGCCCTCCATAGCGACACCAAGGGAGAGGGGAACGACATCCAGCAGAAGGAGGTCGGAGGTATCGGCGGAAGTAGCCTTTCCGGAAAGGATACCAGCCTGGACAGCAGCACCGTAAGCAACAGCCTCGTCGGGGTTGATGCTCTTCTCGAGCTTCTTTCCATCGAAGAAGTCGCTCAGAAGCTTCTGGATCTTGGGAATACGGGTCGAGCCACCAACGAGGACGATCTCGTCAACAGCGCTCTTCTCAACAGCAGCATCCTTAAGAACCTGTTCAACAGGCTGGAGGGTGCCGGCGAAAGCCTTGCTGTTGAGGTCCTCGAAACGGGCACGGGTAATCTGCATGAAGAAGTCCTCGCCGTCGAAGAGCGAGTCAATCTCGATGGTCGTCTGGGCACCGTTGGAGAGGGTTCTCTTGGCACGTTCGCAAGCAGTTCGGAGTCTGCGAAGAGCGCGGGGATCGGGAGACAGACTATTGCCAATTCGATTAGAGACTGCCAATTCGGGTGTGCTGTGCATGGGGGAAACCATGCTTAAAACGCTCCGGGTATTGCATTGTAGCCCGCAAGGTTTTAAACGCCTGGGGCGTGTGGAAACGGGAGTAAAATAGGCGCAGGGAATACTTACTCCTTCTTGGTCTTGCGCTGGAACTCCTTCTTGCAGTGGTCGAGAAGGTTGGTATCGAAATCTTGGCCACCAAGATGAGTATCACCGGCAGTAGCCTTGACAGTGAAGACACCACCCTGGATGTTAAGGAGAGACACATCGAAAGTACCACCACCAAGATCGTAGATCAGGACATTGCGCTCCTTGTTCGACTTGTTGGAGCCGAGGCCGTAGGCAATAGCAGCAGCAGTGGGCTCGTTGATGATACGGAGGACATTAAGACCGGCGATGGCACCGGCGTCCTTGGTGGCCTGACGCTGGTTGTCGTTGAAGTAAGCGGGGACGGTGATGACGGCCTTCTCCACCTTCTTTCCGAGCTTGGTCTCGGCAATCTCCTTCATCTACACGGCGCGTGTCAGCTAGAGCGCCACGGGCTACAGAGCAGCCTGGAGACGGCTTACCTTGGTGAGGACCATGGCGGAGATCTCCTGGGGGGAGAAGGTCTTGGACTCGCCGAGGTACTCGACCTGGACGATAGGGTTGCCGGAGCTGCCCTGTTCAATGACCTTGAAGGGCCATGACTCGATGTCCTTCTTGACGATGGGATCGCTGAAGGGCCGGCCGATCAGGCGCCTGTGGTAAATGCACATTAGAGCTGAGTTCCCGGGGCGGACGGAGGCCTGGCGGGTGACCTACTTGACATCGAAGACGGTGTTGCGCGGGTTCATGGCGGCCTGGTTCTTGGCGGCCTCACCGATCAGACGCTCCTTCTCGTTGAAGGAGACGAAAGACGGGGTGGTGAAGCTACCCTGCTCGTTGGCAATGATCTCGACATTGTTTCCCTCGTAGATGGCGACGCAAGAGTAGGTGGTACCTGTGAAGCGCAAGAGCACGTCGTTAGCCTGTTGTTCCGTGGTATTCAGAGCGATGAGTAGCCGGGCAGCCGCGACATACCCAAATCGATGCCAACGGCACCGTCGTAGACTTCTTCGGCCATCTTTGCGTGGTTTATGGGGGAGCAGGAGTGTGAGAGAGGGGTGCCGGAGAACAGGAAAATTGCAGCGGACAGGAACTCTGCGAGGAACTTTATTTGTGCAAATATCGCCCGCTTTGTGGAGGGGACCATTACGAAAAAAAAATTCTGCCTCTCCAAGCGGTGAGCGGTGTATGGAGAACCCCACCTCTAGCTTGCAGATTCCCGAGTCGGCCATTCGATAAGCTGCGATAGCTGAATCAGGATACTGATCAGGCAGAATCAGGGTCTTCGCCTGCCCTGTCAGCTACCTGCTATTAGTAGGCACCTACCTGGCCTATAAGATTTAGTATGCGAACACTCTGACTTGCCACATGCAACATGCAAACATGCAAACGCGGACTACTATCTATAGACTACAGCCTTCGAGGCCTCGACAGTACGCACCCTAACCTAGGTACTATGTGGTAGACTAGCCGAGGCGTATATTATAGACGCATTTCTGTCATGCATGCATCATGTTTCCCCTGCACTTTATTCAAGGCCGTCTCTTATGTGGGGTACCTTGTCTTTCGATATCACCTACAATGAATCAGTGGGTTTCGGTAAGTCAACATCTCTTTGGATATTTGGCTGACAGATGTTCCCTGAAGGCGTACTTTCTGCCGCTTCGACTCTTGTGTTTGTCGACGAGGGGTGGGTGCTCGAAGTCGTTTAGTGGCCGGGATGCTTCCCAATCGTGTTTTAGATCCATCGACAGACACATCTTGCGCCCTGTCTTCTTGCCACACCACCACGACTCGTCGTCCCGTTGAGTGCGTCGTCGTTCTCTTGGATCCACACGTACAGCCTGCCTCAGTGATGGCTATCGACCTACCTATTTCTGCCCCCTATTCAGTTTGAGCCCACCGCCCACCCGTAAAGACCTTCTTGGCCAGGTAGCCTTATGCATAAGAGCTAGGTACTCTTGACAGATACCCTTAGGACTGCCCCTTCTTGGGGCGAAAGGCGGCTAGTTTTGATTCTCCTAGTCCGTATATGACCAATGAGGCTGTGTGTTGCCAGCCTACCAGTTTGACTCAGTATACATACTAAATCCGTCTCTGTAATCCCGCCATTCAATGACTGTCTTGCACTACTTAGAAAAGATTTAGAGTATGCCACCTATTCGTTAAATTATTTGGCTTTTGTAACTAGGGCACGAGACTTCCCAGTTTCGGGCTGCTCTTCATCTTATATGCCAGTAAGATTATCTATCGTTCGGTGAGCAACCTGACATCGGGGTCAAATAGGTACCATAGCATGACCCTGAAAGTCGCTTGCATTAATAGTTTCCTCTTTACTTCTACACATCGGAATGGAAAATGTCCTCGGGAAGCTGCTATAATCAAACATGAGACTATACGACCGTGGCACAGCTTAACGCTGTATATAATAAAAAAACACAGCCTGGCAAGGCACTACAAGCTATATTGAACCGCGGTTTACTTGAATGTAACCCTTAGCTGCCAAGCCTACTTCTACTTCCCTAGTTGTAGGCATATCTATCGCTCCGTGGCACAACCACCTGACATCTATGTCACGGAAAAACGACGCCGTTAATACCGTGTTGGTATTAACGACTATACGCGACAATCTAGTATCTACGATACATATTCTCACATAGGAAATCCTCATCACTGCTAGTAGCACACAAATTCTAACCCTTTTGTCCGTGAACCAGAGCATTGTAACGCCGCCTACCAGGCTTCATTGTGTTGCCTACGCAATGGGAGATGCCGTTCCAGATCCGTAGACCGCTGAAAGGGTGCCAATGATTATATTCAGAATTTCTGAACACGAAGATGCCGTCGGTGACATCTTGGAAGTCCTTTCGAAGCGAGATCCTCGGTTCATTTTCATCAAAGAGTCATTCGACTAGTTTCTTAACGGACAATACGGGCTGCACCAATTCGAAGCCCCGAAGCTTTTCCAAGATTCCGGTGGCCACGAGGCGAACGACGGTGAGTATCACACCAAATACCTTCCCCAGAGAATATATCGAAGTACTTATCACAACTATTTAGTAGCGAAGTTATCTATTGACACTGTTTCTAGAGATAGTCTCCTCTGCTATTTACCAGATCCTCAACGTATTCCACCCTGATATCACCCCCGAGGAAGCCCCATAAGGGCGCCCGTACATGAACCAGACAGTCAAGCTCTTAACATCTCTATACGAGAAGTCAAAAGGCCTTCATCCGCATTTAGCAACGATAAGACCGATGAACCAATCGTTTTCGAGTTCCGAGAAAAACATAAATATCGATATTCAAATAAACTTGAATTATCGAACATCCGTATCCTATCTTTACAACCCGATGTTAAGGAAAACCCTATAGAGTGCAAACTCTTCTTGCGCGATCTTAATAGTGACAGTATTGAAGAGGCTCTCTCCTACGTCTGGGGCAAAGACCCCGTCTACAACGAAAGTGTTACAATTGATGGAAGCGCATTTGATGGGAGCGCATTTAATACTAATAGCTTACTGATCGAGCAACAGGATGGTCTCCGCGATACCCAGCCAGGTCCTTCTTGGGTATTTGACTTCACATACTCTGACGCAGAAAGGCAGAGCTCGAACTTTGTGCAGTCGACGCTTCACGGGCGCCTTCTTTATGAAAAATTTCTCCAGCCTTTGTGGGATAATGACTTGGGCAATAAGGTTTAGCCGGTATTTTTGCAACTCCAGAGACTCTTTTTTGCTTGGGGATTTCTGTGAGCGCTATATACCACACGAAGCTGGGTCTAAGATTAACCCGGGACAATTATAAGATTTATAATCAATCCTTTAGGGTTTCCTTCAGGAAGCACGTCAAGAATGGGATTAGATTATTGTTGCCGACAAGTTGCTAGAACGGCAAACTCAGAGTCTAACGGCAGGCAATGCCACAGTACCTAGAAGAAGCAGAGATACAGCACGGTCAACGGGCTTAGAAGAAGATAGACTAGGTATAGGCCGCCGGATAAGCTAGTCAATATGTCGGAAGGTTCCTAGGGATATTCAAGCTAATATTTGAGGGAAAGCAGAAGTTAACCGCTCTATACAGTGGCTAACCCTTGAAGAACTGGTAAATCTCGGTACCCTTAGTAACTCTCTGTGGAAAACCGGTTCATCTTATAATAGCAAAACATTTAAGGAATGGTTTATTGTTCTTCGAAAATGTTTCTAAGACCTATTTATTTGCTGCAGAAGACGGTATCATGGGGCTTGCTACAGCACCTGTACAAAAAGATGACATCCTCACCAATATCCATGGTCACCCTAACTATGTCATTCTAAGGGAGATTATACATGAGAGTGGTACATCACACGTCGAGAAAAAGCATTGAATTGTAGCGCGTGCAGCCATTACCGAAAACTATGAAAAAATAAGAGGTCGAATGAACCAGAGGCTCTAACGATCTCTTTTCCGGATTATCTGAATATTTAAGGGTGTGTATCGTAATACACTGGCGCAACCTAGCATACATGTTTCTATTTTCTATGCATAATCTAAATTTGGATGTTTAACATCTGTAGAAATGGCTTAATGCTGGTGTGTAAAAATATAATGAGACACTTTTCAAGGGTCTACAAGGCGGCCTTACTGGACTTGGACAAATTAGTTTATGCGAGATTGGTAATATATCCAAACTATAAACTAGCTTATACATAAAACGTTCTCGAATTTTCTCTTCCTTCTAACGCCAATAAGCCATCTACAGCATGTATTCGTCCAGCCTAATAGCGGCTACGCCACTGAATCGGGAAGCTACAGCTGAGTACGTATAGAAGACTAGCTTCGCTTTGGCTTGCTTATTCCAAATGATATCCTTTTTCAGCCGTTACCTGTAATATATATATACACTGTCCCCCTGTATGTGGCTTGCTTACCGTTTATTTCGGAAACAGATAGCGAGGTCGAAGGCATATGTATCACCGTGTACAATGCTGCCTATTTTGAGTACACAATTCTGTCGAATCCTCATATCCTATCTCTCATTAGCTTAAAGCCTGACCAGCACTCATGCTCACGATATATAAAGATGCGTGCTGTAGGGGACTGGGCAGGACTAGGAGGCCATATCTCACACGTACACCGGCTGAAGGAGCTGAATAGGCCGTGACACTCGATATTACGGGTAGGTTGAATACGGCCTCAGGCAAGATAACCGGAGGTCGGAGGTCCCAAGCGAGGGCCTTAGACACTGGACCTAAGAGGAAATACCTAGCGAAGGAAGTGAGGCTATTCAAGAGTATTAGAACTAAGCCAAACTCCCTCACGAAGGGCCAGGAGATGGATCTAGACAGGTCACCTTGACCGCTTGGAAAGAGAGTGGAATAGTGAGATTGGCCAGCTCCCGGCCTATGCTTTAATTAAAATGCCAGACGGGCAAAATGGCATATCCTTGTGTCGCGTATAGTCGTTAATACCAACACGGTATTAACGGCGTCGTTTTTTTGTGACACCTTGGTTAACACGATGCCTTGTTTGGACGCTGGGATTGTCGAAACTCGCTCGCTCGATTGGTGGACAGCGCCAGACTGGGAATATAACGATGGTTCTTGACTGAACCATATTACCCCTCCATAGGGTCAAGGGAACTAGGTAATTGAGATTCGCATTCCGCGCTATCTTACTGAATTGGAAGCTAAGCTAGGAGAGGGGTGGCTCGCGATACGGATTGTCCTCGACCCTCTCTATTACGTTACTATCGTCAGATCAAATGGTCTCATATCCCAACAGCAATGGTCGCCCTGTGAGCTTACCTCAAGGGCTTGAGCCCCTATATCGGAACCCGCGCGTAGCGAACGGGGTCTGCTAGTCTCCTAGCCCAACATATAGTGAGGAAGGAGGCCAAAAAGAGGAAGTCGATATTACACTCACCATGACGGACATCCACTCATCTCGGTAACGACCGGCCGCCCCTGAAATCATATTGACAAGCACCCGTATGTCGCCTGCAAGTGTCGACGCTGGATCCGAAAGGATAGGGTTCCAGAAGGACAACTAAAAGCCATGTAACTAAAAGCTATTGATGGAGAGGCCGTAACCGGATATTCGCCTATTAGGAGTCTCAACGAGCAGTCGACAAAAAGTGAAGTTCATCAAAGCTAGACAGACAAATAAATATCATTCAGCGCCGAGGGATGTTCTGTGATTGAAACGACGTAGTTTAAGCAGATAAAAATGCTGTAAATGACATTCAAACTGCCGCAACACAACTATATCCAAGTACTATGGCGTGGCACGCATTATTAGTGAGGCGAGTGGCCACGTAGTAGGGCGTTCACAAGAGGGATATTCGAATACCTAATCCTACGTATTGATCGGGGCGGGGGGGGACGGGTGCACCATTGTATCGTGAGGCTCACAACCACGGGAAGCTTCCGAATCTAGGTATCGTGAGCTCCATAAACTAGCAAAGGGACCTACCTGCATACGAAAACCAAACGAGGCCCCCTGCTTCATGGGAAGAAGCAGCGGTCAAAAAGTCCACCGGGATAAGCGGGCTTCACCTAGCAGCCGGTCTGCACGATGAAGAACTCCCCGTCGCCCGCCTCTGCCTGCACAGCCTCTCTCTCTCCAGTGATGTCATTTCGGGGAATCATCAATCTGGACCCATCCATACACCAAACTCGGGGCTTGTTTGTGGGTTTGGACCAGTTTGTTCCCCTGTCCATTTTTGCCTTTGCGCCGACCCCCTCCCACTGTTAACATGCAGTTTTCTTTGCGCACCGTCGAGGATACGGATCGGGTGTGGCGTTTTCCTGGCATCTGCAAGTCGGACGGATTCGGAGGGAGAGAGGGGCCTGACGTTTGGTCGATCATACGGCCGGCCCACTGATCGCGCACCCAACGAAATAGGTAATCTCACACGCGAGCAAATCTAGTTTGCTGGGCAGTAAAAGAAAGCCCTTCGGACTGCCAATTGTGCCGAGTCACTCGGTCCAGTGCAGTTATTTGGGCCCGAGAATGATGAGATGCGGACGCGGAGGGTAGGTTAGGTACCGGTAACCAACCCGCTGCGACCGGAATTGGCAGTCAACCCGAACCCCGATCATGTGCTCCCCCATTCGGTACATAGTATGCAATAATTGACTCTTGATATCGCTTCATTCAGGATAACACTGTCAATCATTTTATGTAAAACGTTTTTTGTCGAGAAAAAACATAGTTATTCATCCTGTAACGACAAGTTTAAAGCCTATCCCACTGTAGCGTCAATGAATTATGATGGCCTTTGAGCGGCGAGGCACAGGATCGTTATCTGGGATAGTAGGATGCATTGAGTATATGATCGTCGCCCAGGCCGAGAGGGATTGCTTCCGATCTGCATGATCGATTATATCTCTCATGCATAACCTACTTTGACTGCCGTGCCAAGTGCATATGGCAGCACGTGAGGATGCTGGATTCGAGTTCCGCGGTGTTTTTTCCGGTGTGAATGTCCCTGTAGAGGATATTGCATTCCGTCAAGCCAGGCCGCGGGCACGCCTCCGCGCCTGGTTGCCCAAGTAATCTCGGTTACTCTTCTTCATACGAGGTAGTTGAAGAGTCCGATGATACCTATGCATCCATTTGCGTTCCAACACAGTTGACAGGCCACACACATAGGTGCATCGATGGTCCGGCAGCAAATAAGAAGTACCGACATGAATGGTGATCAGATTACCTGGATGCTGGTAGACAATCCCCGGTTGAAAGCCAATGAAGTCAGCATTGATCCAAGCTGGGGGTCTTGGATGGGGGTCATGGAACTGGCAATGAAAGCCGATAGGCCACTCTGGCGGCTGGCGTCAAGCAGGATGCGCAGCACAGCACAGCCCAACCGGCAGATCCAGCGTTGACCCGGCGCAAGAACTGCAGGTTGTCTTGGCTATAGTGCGTGCTTCCGCGAGTCGAGTCTCGTGGTTTGGTGGTGAGTAGGGGGGGTTGCCCGCATCCCGTTGTGGCATGAGATAGTCCCGTGTGTCTCCGATGCCGGTTGGGAGGTCGTCGAGTCGGCCAGTCAGCAGGCCCCCATCGCATATTCGCTCCTGCAGAGGAGCCCCTTGTGCACAGCCAAAGCCGGCAGAACGTGTGATTTCAATGGCTGTCGGCCTGCAACCTGGAAATGTGTGGTGTAGGTCAGCCGGTCTAGATAAGTGATTATCTCGCTTCACCTGGCGGTATGCAGGTCCGCACTCGCCCCGTTGGCAAAAGCAGTCGTGGCAGAAAACATTTCCGACGTTCAATGGGGAATGGCCCCCGTCGCCGGGTTGGCGGGCACGCAAGATGTTCGGTGCAATATTTCATACTATGTAGCTTGATTATGCAAATCCAGAGAAGACAAGCTTTTGGCTTCCGCTGCCAAGGGTTCCAGACCGGCCCGCCTCGAGCGATGCCGAGCAGGGGAGTGGCCAAGTTTTGGTGGTTTTGGTGGTTTTTAGTGCGTCTCACCCTGCTCTGATTCGAGCACCGCCTGTCGCCCGCATCGGTGCACTGCAGTCAGCAATTCGGAAGAAAGGATCCTCACTGACAAGCTGGTTACTGGCTGGGCGTTTCCCGGCCCACCAACCCGCCGTTCTGGTATCTTCTGGGGAGTATGAACAGCCCAGGTGAAATCGTATACCGGTAAGCCTACGATAGACCGTACCTGGAAGAGACGCCTACCGGTGCCGTTCGAATCCTGGTTAATAGAGGATCGGTAGGTTATGCCTTGTGTACCTGTACTTAATAGTAGTATGAAGGATGCGGGATACGCTCCGTAGGCCGGAGTTCGCCAAAATGGGAAAGTGGGGAAATCTCGCGCAGAGGTTGTCTACTACTACTACTTAAAAGTACCTAGGTACCTAAGGATATCCCAACAGCCCGGTAAACAGCTTTGACGGGCTTTGGCGGCTGCAGATGTATTGGTGAACGTAGGTTCTCTCATCATCTTCGGTCTACCTGTAAGCTGTTATATAGGTTGAGTAAGTGACGTTGTGAATGGTTTCTATATATCTAGACTACCTCTAGGTAGTCCCTGCTCTCTAAGAGAGGATGATCTTTCAGTTTTGACCGTATCGGATCTGGCTGGGCACTTAGCCGCACCTGGTGTGCCGACGTATAAGCCACATCGAGTAGACACATGCTGTTGCTTTTGGAGAGGCGACATGTCATAATATAAGGCGTGATGTGATGATGCCCGTGCCTAATCACTTGCCAGTCTATCCAACGGTCAAGAAATGAAGGCAGGTTACAGGTGCAGCAGCATCGATAGTACCAGGCCGGCTAACAAGAGGTTATCGACCACGCACGCATGAGCACTATCTACTCCGTTAAGTACTTACAGATAGGCTATCATAATGCAGCGTACTAACCGCTGCCTAATTCCTGCCACTATGGCCCAAAGGGTAAGGGCAGGTGTGTTCGGCGGTCCCAGATATCTACTAGTACACCAGCACGCTAATGCATCACAAATAAATCGGCACACACTACCCGTAATAAGGTCGGGTTGGGTCGGTTGGGGTGAAGCTTAGGTACTCAATTAAGTACGTACTTGTAGGTTGTAGGCACATCACAAGACTCGGAGGGACGAAGATGAGCATAGCCTTTTAGGTGACCTAACCGAATCGGGCACTGAGCAAGTGCTACCATTGGCAGTCACGGATGGAAAAGAAACTTGCCTGCCTCCTTTTCACACCACCACGTACGTACGTAACCGCCGTCCCGCTACTACCTAGGTAATATAGTATTGTTCCTGCACGTGTGATAATGGTACAGGCTGATGATAAGTAAGGTCCGCGTACCCGTGTATCGGTACCTCTCCTGCCATGCATCGTTTTACGGCCGTCCCCTCCTTGTACGGAGTATGCATCCAACTCTACCCAGATTAGACACCTACATACAGATACCTCCAGGGCTAACCCCAGCGGACAGCTCGGGCCTCCATCAGGTTCCTTTTGCACGAACCAGCACCCCATGATTGATGGGATACTTACACTTACTTATACTGGATAGCCGATATAGGTAGCCTCCCATACCTACCCAGCTAAGTAGTACCCAAGGCAGAAGTAGTAAGTAAATTAGATAGTCCACACGCCGGTAGCACTATCAATCTGCTATGTACATGTAGTACTAGATGCAAGCATGTACGCAGCACGCCCTACCCAAACTCGCCGCCGTGTATCCTGCCCGCCTGCCACCCCCCCGGTCGTGCACAATTTTCAGCTGAATGGCCCGGCCCAGCATGGCACTGCATGGGCAAACCAGCGATCCCAGGCAATCCCACCTGCAACCTTGAACCCCAGTCCTGCCCCCCGAGGACCCCGTCCGCCCATCCCATGCACCATCCCCCATCGTGCCATCCAGCAGCCGGCTCGTGGCCATCGCTGTTCGTTGCTGCTCGTTGCTGCTCGTACTTAACCCGCTGTGTTCCCGCCTCCAACCAAATACGACGACACCCCTGCACGCCTGCAAATGAGCAGTGCTCAACAGTCTCACCCAGCCAGCGCCATCCCGTGCCATCCCCCACAGTCGCCCCCCGTCATCACCGCCTGACAGCCTGACAGCCCTGAGGCCCCGTCGGCATCGCATCTCGACAGTCGACTCTGTTGGCCCCCCCCCCCTCCCCAATAAACCCCAACTTGCCAAGAACAAACATTTTCGCCCTTCTCTCGCGGTCTCCCTCGCTATCAGCACCCGCCTGGAATCGCGCCGATTCATCGCTCAAGCTCCTGCCGCCCATCTCGATCCCGCGTCTCCCCACCTCCCGTGTATGGTGGTGTATGCGTGCGCGCCCCCGTGTGCCGTGTGTTGCGTGTCTGTCTGTCTCTATCTCTGTCGGCTGTCTCTCCGCACCGCACCGCTGCCGCCTGTCGCCGTCGGTGTTTCAGCGACTGTGTGAATGATGATTCGGGAGCATGTGTATGTCGCCCAGCGTGTCTTGGCTCTCCTCCCTCGCCTGCCCGCCCTGTGTGCGCGCCCCGGGCCAGTGCCGGGAATGCGGCGTGGACTGGCACAAGTGTCGTGGTTCTTATTCTTAGCTCAAAGATCGCTCGCTTCGCCCGTCGGGCCCGCGTGCGCCAATGATTTCCCCTCCTCCTCGATCAAACCTCTTGGCGCCAACCCAGCCCTCTTTTTAAGCCTCCTTGGCGCCGCGGCAACTGACGTGATTCTACAGCACTTCAAGCCATTCGGAATGTTGTGTAGGTTGCCAAGCAAAGCTTCTTTTGTCTCCCACCGCGTGTCGCAAATCTACCCACCGTCGGCCACCTTGGGGAAAAGCTTGTCCACGGCCCGAGCCCTTGGGGCCAAGACAGCCGATGACACACCGTTGGGACGCTGTCGTCATTGCCAAGCCCAAGTCCTGTTTGTCCACGGCATCAGACATTACAGCCTTGCAGGACACAATCAGCGCCTGCCGGTGAAAGCCGTCCCGTGGCCTGGATTGGCCCCTCTTTCCCGTGCCGGACATGACTTTCTCCATCATGTCGCCGACATTGCTGCCCCGTTGATTTGACCGCTACGCATCGTCTCATCGAGCTATTCCTCTTCTTTCTTTCCCCCCTTGCTAATCCGAAAGACAGTTTATTGTTCAGCAATCCCGCACGGTCCAACGGTCATACTGTCCCTAGCACCATTATTAGAAATATCACTGCTCTCTCGGTACGTTCCCAGAGATGCTTTATAAAACTTTGCTTGGCCTAACGGGCTTCTTGATCAGAGCCGACTAGCATACTCGGAAAATGTCGTCGAAAATATCACCACTTTGTCTAGTAACTATGTGTCAACCAGCGAAGGGATCATCCAAGGCCTATTATACGTGCCTGATCTTTCTTCGGACGACTCGTGCTTTGAGTTGTCAAGCCAATATGTCCCCGGGAATGCCACACGACAAGCCGATCTCCCCCCTACTGACTATTTCCTCATCGCCCTCGTGCCTTGGATTAATTCCAACTGTACTAGATCATTTCTGACCGCCGCGGCTACGGATCCTTTACACGCCATGCTTGTGTACCGTCCAGACGATGAGGACGGCCAACCGCCTGCCGCTGACTCAGATGCTTGGAAATTAGATGCGGGGGGAGCCTGGAAGCAGAACAACCACTTCCCTGTCTACGCCGTTTCGAGTGGTTCCGGCGAACGTATGATGCAACAACTTAGTTTGTACTCTGGAAAGCTGTCCGACGTCCCCTTCGCCGACGAGATTAACAAAACATACTCGCCAAACCCTTCGGACTATGTGCGAGTCTGGACACAGCTGTCTGTGTCCCCTGAACCTTCATTGCTGGCCATCTGGGCCCTCGTGCTGATTATCCTGGCTGTGATTTTGAGCGTCGTTGGTGGGATATCGTTGCTCATGCATTATGTCCAAAATCGCCGGCGAGCCTTTCTTCGCCGTCGTGTCATGAACGGCGACGTAAACTTAGAAGCTCTAGGGATCAGAAGACTTACCGTGCCACACAGCCATATCCGAACATTCCCTTTATTCACATACAACTACAATCCTCTGAACTCACCCCCGAATTCGCCGCAATTCCCTCAACATCCTGGCGGGGCATCGTTTGACTCCGCCTCTCCGTCCAGTCACAACCGAGGGAAGCAAAATGACCGGCTTGATTACCAACCCACCTGTCTGATCTGTCTGATCCCTTTTGAATCGAGAGTAACAATCATTCGGGAGCTGACCTGCGGCCATATATTTCACCCCGAATGTATCGATCAATTTCTGGGCGAGCTGAGTTCTTTGTGTCCGTTGTGTAAGGCGTCAATGTATCCTCAAGGTCATTGCCCCAAAATCACCAATTCGATGGTACGGCGAGAGCTCAGCACCCGAAAACTCAGGTCGCGCCACCCCTTTCCAGCGAGTTTCGGGGGTGGGTGGTGGAGATTGATCCCTCGAAACGGGAACGAGAACAGGCCTCCGCACGGGCAAGGGTCGACATCCACAGAGCTCGGCACCTCGATTCAGTTACAAAAACAACCCGACGCTTCAAATAATAGAAGAGAGCGGATGCACGAGTTAATCACGCCCATAGATGAGACGAACAGTGATGATGGACGGCCTCCATGTCAGCACCCCCAACCTTAGTCGTATCGCAATACCGAGACATCTAACCTCCTTCCAGGGCAGCGCGCTGCACGGGCTCTGTTTCCCGGGTTCTCTTGATTTGGGCAATTTTGCTTAGACAGCATTGGGGGAACGGATCCCACGTGGGTGGCAGCTGGTGAATTTTAGCATTGGTTTGGCGTCGTGATTCGGCATTGGGCATTTAGGGTTTTGTATTGGGCTGGTTGCAAAAGCGAGCATTGGGCGTTAGGGGGGTATCTTTCTCGGCCCAACAACGAGCAGAGATTATGTTTTATGAAAGGCGCATTGGTTGGATACTTATATACCCCCAGTACAAATGTATAATGGCACTATTTTACCCGTACAACTGACTCTTATCCTGCCGGCGTGACACATTTATTTACCCAGTTCATATGCAAGGGCCGGCCATCGTGAGGGGTAGTCGGCGTGACACACGTCGGCCATCGGTGCCGATACGGCTAATGTACAAGTGCCCCAAGTCTTGGCCTGCAGGGCATCTTGGACTGCTTCTTCTCTCAACACTGAAATGGCAATGGCAAATATAGGTAAGCATTGCCCCGGTGCCGAAGATTGCCGCTTAGGGGGGGCTAGCTTTACTAGAATGGCGAGCAAACAGCTCTCGCAATCCGCATAGTTAGCCGGTTACCCTAGTTATTCTCATGGGCGCCACTCTGGCTCCGTCAGCCTCGATGGTTGGCCGAGCGAGAGAGCCGTGACATAACGTAACGTACGAATGAATGATGGAGTCTGAGAAAGCCCATTGCATTCCCCATCCCCCCATCCATGGACGGCGCTGTGGAAAGCGTGAATATATATAAGATGTTTTTACACTTAGATTGACAGTAACTGAATGAAATTCATCTAGACTAGCATAACTACATTTTCGCGAATCGGTTGTCCCTTTTTCTTTCTTTCTTCTCTTTTCGTAGTCTATTCCGTAAACAACCCAGCCCCCAAACCGCCGTAAGCAAAGTCACCGCATTTTTTCTGCCCCTTTACCCTATCAATAATGGGTGTGTGTTCAGCACAAGGGAGGAAGGGGGATGCAGAGCAAACGTTCCTTTTTTTGAGGGGAAGGTTTTTTAGAAACAACAACAGCGGCCCGTAGTAGACGCGAAGGAGAAATTGTTCACGACGGCAGCGGCAGCGGCGGCGGGCGCATCGCCCTCGCCGGGACGACGACGCCGCAGCACGAACAGGCAGACGAGGCAGATCTGCAGCACGGCAGACAGCGCGACGACGAGCCACTGTAATGCCTGCAGGACCTCACCCTCCTCGGCGGCCCCCGGGGCGACGACGTCGAGGAGGAGGCGGAGGCCCTCGCCCGCCTGCCGCGTCGCGAGCGCCACCATGAGGCCCAGGGCGAGCCCGTAGCCGTTGGCCACCGCCGCGGCCGCGAGGACCGCCCTGGAGGCGAGCGCGCCGCCCGTGGGCGACGGCAGAAGGCACCAAAGGAGCACGGTGCTCAGGGCGAAGAGCGCCAGGTAGATCACGGGGGGCGCCAGGGGGAACACGTCGGTCTGGAGGGCGGTGGTCAGGGTGAGGAGGGTCTGTAGGGCTGTGTCCGTGGTGTTGGCGGAGGGTGCTGCTGCCTCCGTTGGGGTGCCGTTGGTGGTGTTGTTGGTGGTGTTGCCGTTAGATTGGTTGGGGTTCAGCTTTTGCTCGAATTGCGATGCGAGCGGCTCGTCGTCGTCGTAGTTGCTGTGGGATATACAGGCGGACGAGTTCATGGTGCGCACACATGTTCCTATTCGCGAGCCGAAGGGGTCAGAACACATGCTAGGGGTTGATGTGGGTGAGTGGGCGGGCGAGTTAGTGATACGTACCAGCGTATCCGAGGCTGACTTGTATGGGACTGGAGTGATTTGAGCTGAGCCGGACGATGTATAGGTTGTCGTTATAGATGCAGCCGAGGCCGACAACGGCTGCCATTCCGAGACGTGAGTGGCGTGCCGGATTTTCGTCATGAGAGGGATACACTCACTTCCAACGGCCAGCACGGCGATCCAAAGGGCAACAGAGAGATAGAATAGCGGTGCCAAGCGCCTCCGCTTCTTGTCTGTGACAATGTTAGAGAAGAGCTACGAGGAATGATACATATCAAACGCACCGGAACTGTCCATGGGTACCCGAGCGATATATTTGCGTGTGTATAAGCTGGGTTTGTTTGCTTTCGATACTACCGTGACAGATGCGTAGACAGACAGTGATGCCTTGTCACTTGATATGAGGAGACGTTTTCGGGTAGTTCTGGTGACGGCCTATTCGATTGAGACTTAGAGGTTCGCGTGATGTGACTAGAGGAGGCAACCCCGGGCAACATACCTTACATATATATATATACTTCGCCCTGAACCTCAGGGGGAAGACTTCGAACTATGCGTAAGGCTGCACGAACCACTTGTTTTGAACCCCATCACGGCCGGCCTAAGAGCACCGAGACATTGAGGTTCTGTGTACACTTTGGGATCCCGGTCGAGGCTACGAGACAGTGCAGCCGTATATAATATTTCTGAGTAACTCTCGTATAGCCACACCTCTAGAAATAGAAGCAATATATTTCCCTTGCTCGTCGGACTCTCCGTTTATATGAGCTCCCAAAGCATGTCTTGTTTGGCTGGAGACTGACCTTTTTCACGCATTAGGAGTCACACCGCAGCGGGGAAAAGGGCCGTTTCGCAGTCATCCCATTACCTACCTATCCCCCGGAGGATAAGGCGGACAGCATAGTAAAAACTACCAGAAGAGAAAGTGATCCCCGCGAGGCTGGGGACTTAAGTCGAAATTTCGCTATATACTTAGCTGCTCGTGGTCTCTTAGCCTAAGGGTATGCTTCTCCAGAAACTCGACCAGCTGCTAGAGGAGAATAGTCGGACATGTGTAGAATGAATGTCTCCGAAGCTGGACTGTCTGCAGAATAGAGTGCGCAAGTAGTAAAGCGCTGAACTAGTACATGTGATATACTAGGTAGTCTGAGCACTTGCAAATAACTATACAGAAGAAGAGACATCGTACTCATGAATACTTTTCTTAACTTTACGGAACCTAGTAGGATAATTGGCAAGACTCAGTAGTTTTAAGGGCTAGGTTACTTGCGTCAAAAGACCACCAAGGCTGTGTGTGCCGCCAAATGTAGATATGTGTTGAGCTATAAAGGCCTCGAACAGAGTGGTGTTTCGGCAACGGACATTGATAGTATCAGTGTCATGCATGTTGCCGGTGTTTGACACAGGTGATGGGTTAGCTATGGACTTTAGCCGACCGATATTCTTGGCGGGTTACGGCGCCATCAGCTGCTTGTACTGAATCCTCATGATTAGGAGTGTGAATAGGATCTACCTCCCGGGCCTCGATCGGACGAGTGTTCGACTTTAGCGAGCCGAACTTGCGGCTCTTTATAGCATAACTAGATAGGCACCTAACCTTAGCTACACAAGGTACTCCAAAGAACCCAGTATTACTAAGCAATCTGCAGCTTGTCGGATCTGTATACCAGGTACACAGCCTGCCTCATTTGCCATCTTACACGTGTGGGTAGGAGAATCGAAGTAACTATCAATAGTTATCCCGATGAACGCCCGGCGCGGGGACCTGGGTCTGGACCATGTACGCCAAGCAACTGTCTTCATATCTCGTCGCGAGAGCCGGGTTCGCTCGGTACGGCTCACCGAGACACACATGAACGCCACCGCGCCTATTATGTGCTTGAGGCAGCACGGAGAGATAAGCCGAGGGCTGGGATCATGACCGGCCTCCCATCTGGGGTCTGTCCCGCAATCGGCAGCCCGAGCGCCAGGCTTCTATTACCCGACCACGCACCACCCACGGGCTCCCACTCCTATGCCCGTGGCGGCGAAGGGGCTGGGTCCCCGCTGATTATCTGCTTCCACGGCTCGGGCGAGACGTGCTCGCCGGCGTGGGATGAGCTGGCCGCCAAGCTCGCTGCGGAGACACGCTGTCGCGTACTGCTCTACGACCGTGGCCCGGGGAGCTCGGCGGCCGCGGACATCGCCGCGCGCATGTGGGATTATGTGCGCGGGACTAGGCATCTGGGGAGCGAAGGCGGGAATCGCCAAGATGAGTGCGGGCTGGATGGGCCCTATCTTCTCGTTGCGCACTCATCCGGCGGCGCGTTCGCACGCGCCTTTGTGCAGCATGAACTCGAACTCCCGCGGCGGCGGCGGCACAGCAAAGGCTCGGCGAGCCACGTCTTAGGTCTCGTGCTCGTCGAGACCGGGCAGGAAGGCGGCCTTGACCCGGCGCTTGACGAGCTGCAGATCCGTCGCCGGGTCATGGGGCGCCGCCCCGTGTGCGTCGTGAGGGGAAATACCTTCATCGGGAAATTGAGGTCGCTCGAGGAGAGCGAGAGGGCCGTGGCCGCCCCCGAGATGAGAGCGGGGGATCACGCGGCGGCGCGGAGACGGGTGCTTGCCGCTGAGCGTGAGATGCTCGTACTCGCTGACGCTGAGGATGAGCGGCTCAAGCGCAGACAGCTCGGCCTCTCGAGGACGAGTCGATTCGTGCAGGTCCCGGAGTGCGGACACCATGTGATCCGGGATCGCCCTGACGAAGTCGTCGCTGCTGTGCGGTGGGTTCTGAGCAATGCGGTGGACGAAGAGGGACAGGGGAGTCCGTGGAAGCAAGCTATGGAGGCTGTGAAGCGGTTTGGACTACGGCGGTGAGGCATTTGTATCGATTACGGAGCTCGAGAATTACATGCTAGCTGGCATTCATGTGTTGGGTCTTGACTAGGTAGTCTCTCTAGGCTTCGTCTCTACTCTCAGATAAAGTGGACTTTCTTTACGATGCTACGCCGTGTGTAGATGATCTAACCTGTAAGTATCATAATCAAAAGGGTGCAATGAATCCTCTCTATTATACCTACTGTATACTAATTACTCAACAAATGCACCATGTTAAAGGTAAGGATGGTGGTGAAGTAGAAACTCAACTCCTCGATAGCAACCGCATGTTTCTATTCATAGGTGATGCCAAAAGGGTTGACTTACCAGCCTAAAGATAGTATTGGATTCACCGCATCTCTTAGCCACCCAGTTCCAGGACAACTACTATGATGCTGCGTTTGCCACCAAATCCGCTTCACTGGTATATACCCGATCATGAGCTAGTCTTCATAGCGTTTGTTGCCAGCTACGAGGGCGACATCATGGCACTCGGAGGTGCGGTGGCCAGAGCCGTATCTTGAATGGGGCAGCCCTTCCTTTACATTGCCACTTGGGGACTGGTCAGGGGATGCAAACACACAGCTGGATCCTTGGAGTTTAAACCTAAATATACAGACTCCGGAGCTTTTACAAGTTGGATTGACTTCATACACGACCTTCGTGACGTATATCCCTCCTCCTAAGTCTCCTACTACACCTGACCTCATTGCTTTTACTGTGAGAGACATGTATCAAGCTGTATATTTATAACAAGAGAAGGACTAGTCATAGCGAACGGTCAGTTGGAATCTGCCATGTAACACATCGGATACGTGGAGCCAACACGGAGCCAGCTGCATGTTGCCATGGTGCGTCGGCATGGTGCCGAGTCGCCTTACCTGTATCGTCTGAACATCACACAAATGCAATTTCTACGGTGCTAAAAGGGGCGGGTTGCGTTGTTGCTTGTGGAAACTTGATCCTTCGTTTGCATGCCCAGTGCCTGCCTTTTCTAGCAGGGAACACCTCTCTGACATGAAATAAACCTATCGTCCCGTCATATAAAGCCCAGCAAGTTTTTTTTAATTCCATCAGCCAATTTTTGTTTGATACGGCTTGCCGCATGACATTAGTAGTGAGGCGAAGATCTGTTACCATCTACACACCATCGGGCACGAAGTTAAGAAGAAGGGTTGAGAGAGAGCGTGCATCTCATATTGTGAGCCGGACACAAGGCATCTTGAGGCAAAAGAATAGTGGAAGCCTAGTGGCTTCGCGGAGAAAGAAGCCAGAGTTGTCATACTCCCTATTAGAAGGATGAAAACAAAGTTCTATGCCCGTTTTTAGAGCATGCACTGCCAGTGTGCCTGATAAGAAAAGCTAATGCATGACTCCGTCGCCAGATAAAGGACTGCCGCTATTCAAACGGCGTCGTACTGGGTAGCCGCAATAACTCGCAAACAGACACCTTAAGCTGGAAGGGGGATGGGGTCGTCCCCCCTGCGATCTCATCAATGTTAAAGATATATAATGGTATTTCCACAATCCTATCTCCTATTTTCCTTTTGTGATGACCAGACTCAAGTGGTGACTGTGTATCCTTTACTACCATATTAATACCATCCTCATTATCTTCCAGCACAAACAAGTGACCTTGTTCAGTATGGAAGGATTCCCGTCCAATCTGATGAACTCCGACCTGCTGGAGAAGATCGATGGGCTATTTGCTTGCAATGCTGGTCATTATGTTGACCTCCCCCAGCTTGTTGTGGTCGGACATCAATCCAGCGGCAAGAGCTCCGTCCTGCAAGGCTTGACCAACCTTCCCTTCCCGCGAGATAGCGGACTGTGCACATGTTTTGCCACGAAAATCACTTTTAGACGGTCCAACGTGGAGAGCATCGTAGCTTCGATTGTCCCAGCTAAGGACGCATCGACAGAGCACCAGGCGCACACGAGAGAGTGGAGAAGAGAGCTCAAGGTTCTCGACTCCCCTTCTTTTGCTATCATCATGTCCGAGGTACTACACCGATCTCCCCACGTATGAATCGCGTCTGTGGCTTACCAGATTAAGGTCGCTTCTGTCATGGGTGTCGCATCGACCGATAATCAAGTTCCTCAGCGCGCCTTCTCCAAGGATGTGTTGGTACTCGAGATAGCCGGCCCTTCGCAAGAACATTTCAGCGTGATCGATGTCCCTGGGACGTTCAAGAGGAAGACCGAGGGCGTCACAACAAAGGAAGACATGGCGCTGGTAGACGACATGGTCCGATCGTACATGTCAAATCCACGATCCGTCATGCTGACCGTTGTGTCAAGCAACGTCGATATTGCCACGCAGGAGATCGTTGAGCAGGCGGAGGATCTTGATCCCGAGGGGATCAGGACCTTGGGCGTCTTGACGAAGCCAGACTTAGTCGATAAGGGTGCCGAAAACGATGTAATCGAGCTGATAGAGGGTAAGAGACATCGGTTGAAGCTCGGGTGGCACGTAGTTCGTAACCTGGGCCAGGCCGAGCTAGACAATCAGACCTCGTCGCGCCGCACCATGGAGGATAAATTCTTTGAAACAGAGTCACCATGGAACACGCTCGACAAAGATAAGGTGGGCATCGACTCACTGCGTTACCGCCTCCAGGAGATCCTCGCCGCTCACATCCACCGCGAGTTTCCAAAGGTAAGTAAGAAGAAGAGAGTGTTTAGGCCATCCACCACCTACCGAGTCGTTCGCTGATCAGGTTCCTCATTTGGCAGGTCAAAGCGGAAGTTGGTCAGAAGATCAAGGAGGTACAGAGACAGCTGAACAAACTCGGACCCAAAAGGCAGACGCAAGCGGAACACGTTCAGTTCCTGATGGAAATCGCACTGCGCTTCCAGGACGCAGCGGCGGCAGCAGCCCGCGCTGATTATGGGCAGTCGAGCCTCTTCGGTGACAAAACGTTGCGTCTGGCGACCAGTGCAATTAACCGCGGCGAGGAATTTGCGCGCCTCATGGGCACTAGTGGCCATAGGTATAAGTTTGATAACTCAGACATAATGAAAGATATCTCCGATCTCGAACCTGAGACCTCTGAGACCTCTGAGACGGGCCTGGATGGACAGAGCACAGAGGGATCCTCGTCCCAGTCGAACACGCGGAGAGTGCCGAACCATGTCGACGTTGAGGACCTTATGCATAACGCTATAGCCACGGTCTCGGCGCCTCGCGACCACCAGATCTTATCATGGCTGAAATCCGTCTATCGTCAATCCCGCGGATTCGAGATCGGTACCTTTGACGATAAGCTCCTGGCTATTACCATGAAGGAGCAGGCTGCTAAATGGCATGACTTGGCCTTGGGGTACACTAGCGATACCATCGTCATGGTGCACTCCTTTATATCTCATTTGCTGGGGGATATTGTAGCAATCGACCGAGTGCGGCGGGGGATTATGGCATTGCTGATGGAAGAGTTTCGGACCAAGTACCAGGCTGCGCTTGATCATACTAATTTTCTTCTCAACGTAGAGCTAGATGGGAAGCCAGCGACGCTCAACCATTACTTCAATGACAACCTGTCCAAATGGTACGTCCTAGCCGCCCTTGCCCCTATCCCCCCCCCCCCCCCCCCTAGCACCCACGACTTGCCTAAGGACCAAATAAGCTAATCATGACATGCATAGCCGTAAGGAGCGTCTTCTTCGGTAGATCCGAGATAAATCGTTCTCGGACTGTAAGCATGGCGAAGTGGTCCGCGTCCAAGATGTCGCTCAGAACCACCCTCTGGGAAACGTGGATCACGTCATCTTCGAGATCCACGACATACTCCGGGCGTACTACAAGGTTGCCCTGAAGCGCTTTGTAGATAACGTGCGCATGCACGTCGCCGATCACATCCTGATAGCCGGGCCCGAGACGCCCCTGAAGCTGTTCTCGCCGACCTTCGTGACGGCCATGACGGAGGCACAATATTTTGATAGAGTATGTCTTCGATTCTATCAGATATCACACATCACATAGTACAATTAGAGGAGGTGGCGGGCGAGGAGCCCGGAGTGCGGCGGAGGCGAGCTGCTCTGGAAAAGGAGCTTGGCCTCCTAGAGCAGGGCCGAAAGATTCTCCAGTAGATGTAGCTAGCCCCCAGTCATGTGCGTATCAGCACGGTCATGTAGAGCAACTGTGGTAGCGAGGTTGTTAGAATTTTCGAAAAAAATCCCTTCTCCAAGCAGAACATAAGGAAAGGGGCCAAAAATGAACAAAATGATACAAAATAACTGGACGAACGGGGAATTGAACCCCGGACCCCTCCCAGACACTTGTGACTCCGGAGAGTCATCAATGCGAAGGGAGTATCATACCCCTAGACCATTCGCCCTGTTACGTGAAAATCGAGTTCGATTATGTGTCTATAACCATCAACTTTTGCGCTGGGTCATAATCACAATTCTCTATTGATGTTTACCAGTCTCAGGTGAGGTGACAAGGTTGCTGATTAATATTCCGTTATTCTAACATTGTGTATCCGTGACAGCGTTCAAATCAAAGTATCGTCGATAACGAGCGAACCCCGCCTTATCGTGTACTCATTGTAAACAAACCCCACATCCTGAGCATGCAAGTCTAATGGATAAAGTACCCTATCTATCCGTACTAAGTACCCAACCTCGTATACAGGTAGGTACCTAAGTTAGGTAAGTATACCTGTCTCTCATTCGCGGGCATATGCACCCCACAAGGATGGCATGTCTTGGCCGCCCAACCAGCACGTTCCCTCGGCGGTCCCTCGTCTTGGCTTCATTATCGTACAGCAATACTATCGTGTAGATCCCCCGTATCACTCGAGATCGCCGCGGGTCCGTGGTCCGCGGTCTCGAGCTGGTATCTTTATTCACAACCGCAACATAATCATAATATCCCGCATCGATGCGCCGGCAAGAATCATCTCCGAGTATACGACAAGGCACTGCTGGAGGGACAAGAGTCAAACCGGGATCATCGTCGAGAGGTGCGCGCGAAGGCTCGCCAGCATCCCACTGTCGTTTTCGGCCAACTCAGCACCGCCTTCGCCGCTGCCGCTGCCGATGCTCCCCGAAGATGGCGCATGGCAGCTTCGAAACCACCCGCTTGATGTCATGACGCCCCTGCTCCGCCGCAAGTCACGCATCACCGCCGCCGTCGTCTTGCTCCTGCTCCTGTATCTCCTCGTCGGGCTCGTCCCCGAGAAACACGACGTCCTCTGGGGCTTTACCTATGTTCGAGAGAGTTACGACTGGTCGCAACAGAAGATATACTATCCCGTATCCGAATATACTCCGTTGCCGACCGGCCGGCCCCGGTCACTGCCCCCAGTCCAGTATGCTTTCAAGGACGACAGGAGCCCCGAGGGCGTCGCGCGGGAGGTCGTCTTGGCATCGCGGCGCGCCGAGGTGAAGGAAGCCTTTTTGAAGAGCTGGCAGAGCTACAGAAACGTTGGCTTCGGGTACGACGAGCTCATGCCTGTGTCGGGAGAGGGCCGTGACGTCGCCGGCTTTGGTGGATGGGGCGCCACCCTCGTCGATTCCTTGTCATCTCTTTGGATAATGGACCTCAAGGACGATTTCCACGAGGCCGCCGCTGCCGCTGTCACCATTGACTATTCCAAGACACAGGATACGTCTTGCAACTATTTCGAAACCACCATACGGCACCTCGGCGGCTTACTCGGCGCCTACGACTTGAGCAAGGAGACGGCGTTGCTGGAAAAGGCGGTTGAGCTTGGCGACATGCTCTACATGGCATACGATACCCCGAATCGCATGCCTGGCTTCTGGTTCGACTTCCAAGAGGCCAAAACGGGGAGACAGGTTGCTGGGACCCACGACCCGTCGGCTGCCGTAGCTTCGTCGTCCCTAGAATTCACCCGTCTAACACAGCTGACTGGCGACAACAAGTACTATGACGCGATCAGCAGAGTGACGCAGGTATTAGACGAATGGCAGAACAGAACAAGCTTGCCGGGAATGTGGCCGACTTACTTCGATCTTCGAAATATCGATTTGGGAAAGGACAATAGCTTCACGGTTGGCGCACTCGCCGATAGCCTTTACGAATATCTTCCAAAGACATTCGCTATACTTGGTGGTCTTGAGCCGGTGTACGAGAAATTGTACCGCGGGGCGATGGATACAATCATTGAAAACGTCTTATTTCGACCTAAGCTGCCTGACCAAGCGGACATTTTATTCCCGGGAAATGTCTGGGTCACGGGAGACGAGCCGCGCCTGAGCGCTGAATCTCAACATCTCTCATGCTTCGCCGGTGGCATGTTCGGGCTGGGCGGAAAGCTTTTCCAGATACCGGAACACGTCACGATTGGCGAGAAAATGACCGAGGGTTGCGTGTGGGCCTACGATGCGATGCCGACTGGAATCATGCCCGAGATCTTCAGTCTTCTGAAGTGCGAGAGCCTGGAGCCCTGCGAGTGGAATCAGGAAGAATGGGAAATCGTGGGCGATACAAACTTAAAGCCGGGCTTCAAGAGTGCGCGGGACCCTCGCTACCTCCTCAGACCTGAGGCCATCGAGAGTGTCTTCCTCATGTATCGCATGACCGGTAAATCCGAGTACCAGGAAACAGCATGGAGGATGTTCAAGGCCATCCGCAAGGCGACTGAGACCGACTTGGCGTTTTCGGCCATCGAGTCGGTTAAGGTGACTGACACGGTAAAGGTCGATTCGATGGAGGTTAGTAAAACCAATCCCCTGTTTGATGTGCCCCTTGTCCGTATAATGGCTGACTCGCTAATGGCCTTGTAGAGTTTCTGGCTGGCCGAGACTCTGCGGTATTTCTACCTAATATTCTCATCACCAGATCTGGTACACTTAGACGAGTTTGTCCTCAATACGGAAGCCCACCCTCTTCGACGACCTGCCCCGTCAACGGGAAAAGCTCGCGACGACTAGATGCGTGAAGGGCACGACCGAAGTGAATTAGTGGTGAATTAATGGAATGATGATGAGGGGACCGGATGATGAGGCGAATTATTAAAGAATAATCTAATGAGTAATGATGCATAACACTGCGTTGGATCCCACCACACGCGGACGGCATTGATCCCCCGCGTTTTTTACAGGTACATAGATTATCGTTTCATACAGCAGAGCATGCACGTAATTCTAGTCACACGTGTTGTGTCCCAGTGCAATCTGTGCAGTGTTGCGGTGCATGGAACGCGACATGAACCATCACATACTTATTATACTCCGCAATGTTCAACTTGTATTATGCTTTTAACATTACACTGCCGCTAAAAAACACGTCACTCCTGTACCATGGGTTCGGGACAGTCCGGCCGGCAAGAAAGGCAGAAAAATACTTCGCCACGGAACGTTCTGGTTTAGGACTCACCCCAGCTGCTAAGCACTCGCCTTAATGGTTACGACCTCGGGTATACATAATATAGCAGGTTTATCCTCCATTCCGTTACATAGACTCTCGGTCAAGCTTGCTGTTTGGTAATCCGGCAACGCTCGGTAGCATGCAATAGAGTCTTGGGGATCGCGTAGGGTATCTGGCCTACCTCACGCTGATCAGAAAACGTTACACCGTATCACAGTGTGATACTACCGTAGGTGCCGGGCGTGACACCGTTACGAACGTATCGCGCCACCTTCGCATTTTAAGAACCGAGTCGAGGGAATGTCCGGTGGACTGACTGTGCCGCATACTTGCGTTTCCCTCCCCCCCGAAAGGTACGTTACCTAGGTCAGATTTAGACGGAAAGTTCGCTCCCCTCCTCGGATTGTTGGGGATTCGCTTTAACGAATTTCAAGCAAAGAAGGCCGTTGTGAGGCATTCGACGGGCGATCGCGATCGCGATCGTCTCGTCCCGTCTCATTCCCTTGCCCGGTGTCATCTCATGAAAGACGGGCGGCCGTTCCTGCAATCACGGCAACGTCATGATCTGTGCTTATATTAGATGGTGTGAAGGTAGGAGGTAGGTATGCGGTGCGCACGCTGACATGTCGTGCGCCCCCAAGCAGTCATTGGCATGTTGGTTTCACACAACTATCCTTCTCACTGCGGCGCGAGAGGGGGAGGCGGGGGGCGGACACTTTGCTGATGTCGCTGGCAGGTTTTTTCCGACTCGTTTTCACTCATTCTCCCGCGACTATGAGGGAGGGATTACGGGACGCTTGGGCCCGGTAAATACCTTTCATAAGGTTTTCGTTCAAATTCTCTCTTCCATGTAAGAAGACCCATTCAGTCAACCAAGGTGTGGTTACGACCTGAACTCAATGACCGGCCGGAACCGACGATTCACCAGAGGTCGTTCGTTCCGCGGCAATGAGATGTAACGATACACTACCTGCACGATGCTGACAAGCAGTTGAGCCCACCGGGGTTTCTCGCAGCCGACGCTTCAGCCACGGCGCGTCGTGGAATCGTTGGAGCTGGACGGGATTCAGACAGACCCCAGGGAAAAGAAGGCTGATACCTAACCGGGCTCACTGAAAGAGGAGAGGAGAGGGCGCCCTCTTTCTTTTCGGCAAGGGGAGCCCTGGATGCCCGGCACGTACCCCAAGTATGCATGTACGGATAGGTAAGTAATATTTTCAAACTTGTGGCGTGGGCCTGTGTAGTGCTGGAATCTGGGATCCTGAATTACGGCACATGCGGCCCTCGAAGCCGCTTGGCGACGCAGTCATCATTGCTGCCCGTCACAGCAAACAGGGACAGGCAGTTGATGCGTATGTATGTACATAGGCGCACCCTTCGTAAATACCAAGGGTCCGGGGTGTAATGGGCGAAGTGTTCGGGACGTTGGTACCATCCCCCCCCCCCAATCCCCCACCGGCAAGTCTTTCTAGATCGAATCTGCAAGATCGTTTCGCTCCCTGTCTACCAAATCTCGAGTATATCTGGAATGCGTCGGAGGTTGACGTTGCATTTTACTCGAGAGAGAGATATATATAGTACCGGCACTCTTTCTCTATCAACGTTATCAGAAGAGAAACGATAATGGGCGCTTTTGCGCTGCGAGTGGCTGTATTTATATTAAACGACAAGAGAGTAAGGTAGCCGGTACTGGAGTTAACGTGATGAGAGAGTCGCCAACGACCGGTTCACTCTATCTAGAGCACGCCTTACATACGGCCATGAGGGGTAAAAGCACACTGGAACAGATAATGCTTTAAGCGCATGGTGAGCCTTTTGTTCGATTTCAGTCTATTTCTATATGCCGTTTATGAGTTTTCCGGTCCTCGACGGCAGAGTTGGGATGACTGTATCGACTAGTGTGGGGGCAGGTAACGATAGATTTGACCTCTTTAAAGATCATGACATACGTACTCTGTACATGTACCTATAACGCACGTAAACAAACAACGGTGACTATCTAGAGTCCCATAGTAATCTTCACCATTCGTTCCCCAAGATTGAATAAGATTTTAATAAGCGTAACTCGATTTTTTCCCCCCAAAAAAGAAATTATCAGCCCGGTTTGTGACCAGACATACCCTGCTTACCGCCCCCTTGGCGTCAGTCAGCACGAGGCCAAGTCCATCCCGAACGCCATAGCGCCTTGAGCTCGAGGTGGCGTTCTTAGCTGGCTCTCAGACCCTTGTAGATGCCTCACTCACGGCACTTATCGCGTTTCTGCGAGCACAACTATTCCGGCGACTGACGCAGCACGGGAGACGCAGGGGGCAATCGGGTACGCTGCGAAGGTCGCACAGCGTCACGACCCAAACCCTTATCGTGAGAAAGTTGTCGGAGCAAAGAAGCAAACTTTCTGTGCCACGTTGTACGTGCTATCTGCTGGGTATATACGTTTCAAAGAACTCGTGGCTCGCTAGACCTATCAAGGCAGGCCATCGCGGGAATTCCTGCATCGTCCTTCCTTAGTGCCGTGATGCAGCTCCGATTTGGTAAAGATCAAGGGGTTAGGGCGGGAGCTGCTGCTGAAGCCTCAAACTTATTATTAGGTTAGTGTGACTACTCAGCGTACTAGACTAGGTTAACCACGGACATATCCGTGGCTAGCTGCCTACCAGAAATGTTTCTAGAAACTTGAACTCATTAGTTATCTGGTGATGATTCCGCTTGTAGCTAGCAAACCCGGGAGCCAAGAGGCATGCCTGGTGATGACATTACTACTACGTACAGCAGTACGTATGTGCGGGGATACTACTCAACTACGCCTATACCGTGCTTGAGGGGTCTTTTTCGATGGCAGAGGCCATCTCATCTGGCTTCGCGAGGGTGTTTGATCTTCCTCGGCCCCTAATTGCGACATTGCTACCCGGACCCGGGGCTCACGTACCTAGTCAGAATTGGCCATTTATGACCGAAGAATGCAGTTCTCCCAATCAGGTCACATCATCCGGGCGATTTTAAGTTCAAGGATCCTCGGTTACTAAAGCCGGGATCCCAACAGCTGGGTCGACGCAGTCCACCTCCACTGCAACCGACCATTTGGCTTACCGATGCCTGTCTTCAGTTTCCCTCGTCTCTTGTCTTCACATTAAAGAAAGTATACTAGTGACGGCTAACTTAATAGGAGTCGCCCAGTCAGAAATGACGCCCTACTGTCTAGTCCGAGTAGTAAGTTGATTAGTCCCCTTGTCTACTGCTCATTTGCCCTGGACGTCGACTACAGCACTTCGGGGTATCAAGTTGCGGAATCAGTGCAAGGTGGTGAAGCTAGCCCATTGAGCTGAGGGCTTGGCCAGAGGACGAGATGCCGCTAAGAATAGGGTAGAGCGTACTTACATGCCACCTGCAGGCGTGGTGTGATGAGCACATTTGTCAAGTAGGTATGCTTACTACCAATCAAGGGCCCAAACAGCAAGCTGCCTGCTTCTTGAAACTGCTCTGTGAAGGCTTACAAGGCACCGGCTTGGGCTCAGCTTGAGCTGGACATCCCGCACCTTGCGAACTGGTACCTATGCGCACTGGTCTTGCGTATGCATGCGCCATCTACTGCTACATAGTACAGCACGGCATACCATGACCAAAGCAGTATAGGTGAACTTCTTGTCACCATGGCGAGAGGGGGGGCCGCATCTCTCGTCGCCCTTAACCTCTCGGCCTGGTTTCGCCTCTGGTGCATATATCGTGATATCTTCTGCGTCCCGGTATTCCAGGATGGCAACCGATCTAGATAATCTCCAACAACGTGGCTTGCCTGCCGTGTTAGGTACCTACAGCCGTACATAAAAAACGTGACAACTCAACAGATACCGAATAGCAAACAGCAGACTCTCCACCACCTCAATCGACTCGAAACGGATTGTGGCTTTTTCCCCCTCCTTCTAGACTCTCCAGGTCCCTGGGGCTGGGCCGCGTCTCACATCACGCCACCGGCGTGGACATTCGACATTTATTAAATCCTCAAGAACACTTAACTAGGCCATGGGTTCACGTGGAGTTTAAGACAATTCTCTCTTATATCGCAAGTCTAGCACTCCCGACACTAGAGGCTGTATGGGCCTCGATGGAGCGTCTGCATGGCCTGCCCAAGGCCGCCCTGGAGGCCCTGAAATCGGTATTCATCGGTCTGGCGTTCATAGCGGTCTCGCTGCGACTCGTCGCCAACTGGAAGTATAATCGGAAACTCTTGGTCGACGACTGTGAGTAGTCCTGCCCGGTCGAACGAACACGCGGGAGTCATGGCGGCCCAGGGAAGGAGACTGACTCTTCGCTGCTTAGACATAGCAATATCGGCCATACCTTTCTTAGTCGCTGTCGCTACCCTCAGCGAGTTGGCTGGCAACGGTAACCAAGCCTCTGAAAACTCGTATCTGGAAACAAAGATGCTAAGAGATCCGGAAAGGCTTCCACGACCCGAATTCCTCACCGTACAGGATTGCCCAGGTACGTAGCTGCTGCCAACAAATATTTACTACTCCCAAGCCCCCGAGATGGATCGACCGGCCGCTGACATCGGGGCCTCGCCCGACTGTTATAGCTCGCCGTGGGCATATCCGTCGTCTCGCCCCTGGCGCTCTGGACGTGCAAGGCGCCCATCCTCTTCCTCTACCTCCGCGTCTTCGGGGTCAAGCGGTGGCTCCGGGCCGCGTCGCGCGCCGTCCTGGCGCTCACGGCGCTCATCTACCTCGCCGGGCTCGTCGCCGTCCCGCCGGCCTGCGCGCCGCCCGCGCGGGAGCTGTCCGAGGCCTTCATCGAGGGCTGCCAGACCCGCACGCGCATGATCAGCGTGTTCCTCGGCGGCGTCTCCGTCCTCGCCGACGTCTTCATCCTCGTGCTGCCGATGCCCGTCATCTTCGGGCTCAAGCTCCTCGCCCGCAGCCGCGTCGGGCTCGCCTTACTCTTCCTGAGCGGTCTCTTGTTCGTTTCTCTCTCTCCCTCTCTCTCTGTGCCCCGAGCTCCCTGCTGGTCCCTGCCGTCGACTGGCTGGCTGACGTGTGTCGAGAATAGCGCCATCGCGGCTAGCATCATATCCTTATTCTTCAAGGCGATATCGCTGAGCTCGCCGGCCACGTCCCTCGCCTTGTCAATATTAGCTACGTGAGTACCGATGGGCGCCCTCGAAATTATCTCGTGCTCGTCTGTGCTAATAATACCCCGCCCGGTCAGGATCACAGAGTGCTCCGTCGCGCTCATAGTCGGCTGCGTGCCGTCTCTCCGGGTCCTATGGTCCAGGGTCCTGAAGCCCGGCGTCGGGACGAGCAAGAGCCTGTCGACGGACCCGACGGGGGACATGACGAACTGCAGCCCCTCCCAGTACGTCGTCGTGGGGGACGGGGCCGACCGCAGGACGTCCAGTTCGAACAAGGCGCTTGTCGTCTCTACCGAGGTCCATACCTCGACCGTCACCGCAGCCGACTATCACCAACAGCAAGAGGGCCTGCAGAGTGTCTATACTGGCCAGCCTTATTTCGGACAGACGTATCAGCGGCCTGATCGCGTGCAGTTCGGCGAGACTGTGCAGCAGCCGTTCGGAGTATACGCCGAGGCGTACGCACTCCAGACAAAAAATCATGGCGTCTGGGGGCGGTAGACGGTGTTTTGAGGATATATATACCCATCATTATATACGTAAATTCATTGTAAATATATAGAATCGATATGTACATAGCTGTGCGATTCGGCAAAGGATTCGAGCAAAATGATACCCATTACTACTGGCGTTTTTCGCTTCTGGGATTTCAAGCCTTGTGTTGAGCCCAAGCACGGGAGAATCACACTATTGCTCGGGACATGAACGAATATTGCCATAGTGTCGTCTTATCCGTCCCATCTCACGAATAATCAAATGGGTTTCAATTTCAGTGTGAGGTACTAAATTAGCCATAACTGACCCAGTACCTAATTCTCATACTATCTCGCCACTTCATGGTTCGAGTACTGGAATCCAACTCCAAAAGGAAGATACATTGTAATATACCCCCCGCCCATATTCGGTAGCCACGTAAACCCCCCATTTTACTTATTTTTTTTTTTCTATTTTTTTTTCTCGGGCCTAAGCCGTCTGTCCTTCGAGCGTGCTGAGTCTGATCTCAACGGCCCGCCTATGCGCCTCGAGCTCCTCGACCTTGGCGAGCTGCATGACGGCGCCGCCGACATTCTTCAAGCCCTCGGCCGTGAGGTTCGAGCTCGTGATGTGCTTGACGAACGAGCCCAGGTTGACGCCCGAGTACTGCTTGGCATAGCCGTAGGTGGCTTTTTACAAATAAAGTGTTAGTTTGACACAACGGGGACTTTGCAAGAGAGAAAGGAAGAGAAAGGGGGGCTGAGGTGAGAGAGCAAACTTACGCAGAGAGTGATTCACGCCAGCCGAGTAATCGCCGACGCTCTCGGGCGTCCACTGCCCGATGAACACGCTCCCGGCATTCATCACCTTGTCGACGGCCTGCTCGGCGTCCTTGATCTGCAGGATCAAGTGCTCGGGCGCGTAGTCGTTGCTGATTCTCATGGCCTCGTCAATGTCCCTGGCGAGAACAGTCACGGAGTGGTTGATCGCGCCTCTGACGATGTCCACACGAGGTAGTGCCATGGCCTGCCCATGCACCTCGTCCTCTATCGCCTTCAGGTGTGCCTCGTCAAGATCCACCGCGATGCAGACGACCTGGCTGTCGACGCCATGCTCAGCCTGCGACAGGAGATCCGAGGCGACGAAGGCCGGATTCGCGTCCTTGTCGGCGATCACCAGCACTTCCGACGGGCCGGCCGGCATGTCGATGCTGACGCCGGCATTGGTGTCGTTGCTCACGTGCATCTTTGCGGCCGTGACGAATTGATTGCCTGGTCCGAGGATCTTGTCCACTTTGCTGACGCTCTCGGTGCCGTATGCCATAGCAGCAACGGCCTGGGCGCCACCAGCCAAGACAATGCTCTCCGCGCCGACCTTGTGAGCCACATAGACAATTTCTGGAGTAATACTGCCATCTGCTCGTGGCGGGGAGGCGAGTACGATCTTCTTGCACCCTGCCACCATTGCTGGTACACCTAACATGAGAGCAGTGCTAGGCAAAACAGCCGTGCCACCGGGTACATACAAGCCAACTCTCTCAATAGGACGTGAGAATCTACTGCATACAACACCTGGCATAGTCTCGACTTGGAGCGGTTTCTCTTCCTTTTGGGCGGCATGGAATTTTTGAATGTTGGCGAAAGAGACATCGATGGCCTTGATGGTCTCGGGGGCGAGGTTCATCAACTCCTGAGGGAACGGGGCCTTGATGACAGGTGATTTCAATGAAGTAGCCTTCTCGAACTTGTGTGTGTAGGATAGCAGCGCCTTGTCACCATTCTGCCGTACATCATTGATAATTGGCGTGACGATGCCCATGATCGTCTCCGCAGACTTCTGAGACGGTCGCCTCAGGGCGTCGGCAACTTCAGATTCGCTAACCTTGCTGACATCTACTCGCTTCATGGTAATCTTTTGGACCTCGGGTGCCGTGTGAAGATCAGATGCCGGAGCTGATGTCAACGGCGTGGAAGATTCCTTAGCGGCAGTCTCGGCCTTTTCGGCCGGCGCAACGGCAATGCCCTCTTTCTTTGCCCATTCACCCTTGGCATTTCCAGGCCGTCTCTTGACCTTCAAGCTCTTGGCATCTAGATTCTTCTCAATATCGATGAGACTGACACCGGCACCGACAGCCTTCGTCAACGCGAAATATATCAAATCAGCGGCTTCGAATGCGATCTCGTCAGGTGTCTTCGCATCGCAAAGTTCTTGGGCTTCCTCCATGATCTTTGCTCTTAACAGCTTCTCATCAGAAAACAGTCTTTTCGTATAGGAACCCTCAGGGGCCGACTTTTTCCTCGATATGAGTGTCTGCTCGAGCTTTGAAAGACCCTTAAGCTCGCCGAAGCAGCCAAATTGCTCCAAGTGACAGAATTTCCCGGTCTGTCTGACAATGAACTTTAACGCATCGTTGTCGCAGTCCATAGATATCCTAACCAGCTCCTGCGTATCCCCAGAACTCGCGCCCTTGTACCACAGGCCGCGCTTTCGGCTTTGATAGACGCCGGTTTGTGTTCTCAGAGACTCTGCTACGCTCTCTTCACTGCTATATACCAGCCCTAACGCGGTACCCCGCTCATCGCATACCACTGTTGGCAATAACTTATCCTCCCTATCTGTCTTCCAGGAAGCCGAGAACAGGGTAGGGATATAAAGCTTCTCATCCGCCTCATCCTTCTTCGTTGTCAATTGCGTAGATGGTATGATGGGGACCGCGTTGAGAGGAGAGCAGACATCAACGAACTGCTCATAATTGGCATCTGACGCGGGCTTGATGAAGAGCAGCGGGAGCTTATCAACCTTGCTCGACCTCAAATAGCCGGCGACATCGCAGCTCCGCTGGTCGAAGTCCTTGAGTAGCAACTGTTTCTCGGCGCCGCTTATGTCGTCCAGCTTGGTGAAGACCGGCGCAACCCTGTCGCCAAACTCGGAGAAGTCAGGCAGCCTCCCGGGCTGGACGAAGACCTTGCGGGCACCGTGGTCCAACAGCGAGACAACGTCATCCCGGGATTCCAGCGCAGTCACGTCAAAAAATGTCTGGAATTCGGCGTTGTGGCGCCCCAGGAGGCTGTGGAGCTTCTCCAAATTACCCGGCTTTGCTTCGAAAAAGAGACAGCCTAGACACGACACCTCATCTCGGCTTAGGCCTTCACTCGAAGCCAGTCCCGGCGGGACAGCTACGGAGATCAGGAAGGGCAGCGGAAGGATGGATTCCATGTTTGGGTTGGCCTGCAAAATGAGCAGATTGGGGGCCCGTACGCGATGTCTAGCCAGAAATAATAAAAAGGAGTGACTCAAGCCAACTAAAAAATAAAGGTTGAAAGTCGAGCAAGTTTATGATGCAACCCAGGCCCAAGTTCCTGAATCGGCCACTTGCTGCAGCTTTTGCTTGGTCGGATGATGGTGGGGTTGAGCATGCCCCTCCATGTATATCCGGGTACTTATGGAGCCCCTCGCATGAGGTTAGGTAGGCCTGTGCAGTGCGCTGATAAGGCGCGATAAGATAGTTCAAGGGTGCATGTGCAGCGTGCGTTTCGGAGTTTAGTGATTAACCAGAGCTTAGGCTGGTTCTCCATGCTCGAGCTTCGTCACCTCACACCTTCATCCTTATGACATCGCAACACCTCCATCATCGCTTCCCACGGCTCATACAAAAGAAGTACACGCAGCGACGGCAAAATTGGCTTGGCAGCGCCTCGAAGCATCTAAGACGAGGCGCTAGCTAGCTTCCAACACTCGTTTTCGCGCCAACACACGGCGATCTCCATCTGACTCGCACCCCTCCGCCAATCCAACAGCGCACCACGGCCGCCATCTAGAACCATGGCGACGACAGCACAGACGAACGGCGTGCCGCCGACCTCCTCGGCAGACCCGTCCCAGGGGCAGAGCCAGCCGCAATCGCAGCCGACACAGAACACCGCCACGAGCGGCACGACAACGGTGCCCAACACACAGGCCACGACAACGACGCAGGGCGCGTCGCAAGTGCCCGCTGCTGCCGGCGGCGGCGCGCCCTCGTCGCCGGTGACGACGCACGAGCCGCGGCCGCGCGACGCGCGCACCATCGAGCTCCTGCTGACCTCGCAGGGCGTCACCTCGTTCGACAACCGCGTGCCCCTACTGCTCATGGACTTCGCCTACCGGCACACGTCGAGCATCCTCAACGACGCCCTCCACCTGACGGGCGACCCGTACGCGACGCACGCCGGCGCGAAGCCGAGCGGCGCGAGCGGCGCCGTGCCCACCGCGCCCCCCGGCGGCGACGCCACCGTGAGCACCAACGCCGTGCACATCGCCATCGCCAGCCGCCAGGCCTACCAGTTCCGGGGCGGCTCAGGCGGCGGCGGGGTCGGCGGCGGCGTGGGCGGCGGCGGCGCCAGCAAGGAGTGGCTGCAGGAGCTCGCGCGCGAGCGCAACAAGGTCGCCCTCCCGCGCGTCCTCGCCAACGAGTGGGGCGTGCGCCTCCCCAACGAGCGCTTCGTGCTCAGCGGCCAGGGCTGGGGCCTGCGGGACCAGTGGGCCGACGGGGCCGGCACCGACAGCGACGGGGACGAGGACGAGGGCGAGGACGACGAGGGCGGGTCCGACGCCATGGAGGGCCTGGAGGAGCGCAGGAAGGACAAGGACAAGGACGGCGAGGAGGGCGGCGGCGGCGGCGGGCTGGACGAGTTCCTCGGCGACGACATGGGCGACGAGGACATGGAGGATATCGAGTAACCCGCGCAGAGGCCCCCGCCACTCATACATTCTCCCGGTTACTTTCTGGTCCATATTTTGGTCCTCGTCGTTGTTTTTCTTTTCTTTTTAACTTTTGCACGTCATTTCCGTTCGAGGGGATATCTCGAGTTCGAAGGGGGGTTATTTAAGCTTTGGCGGACATGGCGTTTTGGCGTTCAGAACAAAAATCTACGATACCATTCCTAAGAGGTTAGGAGTTCCCGCATTAATTAATCATGCCGCAAATTATAAACACCTACCAAAGAAAACGGGGAAGACGTGACGCACAAAAAAGATTCGCCTCCGTTCCCATGTTGCCGGAACGAATCAGTCATCAAGACAGTCAGGCGCTCCATCTACGACTCCTGCACTCACTCACCCTCACACCTATTGAGGCTGTGTGCATCGCCTATCACGACGCATAAACCGGCACGACACGAGATGAGATAGAGACGGTACTCAGTCAGTTGCGTTTATGGCACATTTGTACATTATCTGTCTAAAAAATGAATCCCGGTCCCTGACTAGGTATCACCGGTCAGGAGAACGGTCTACCCAAACCCAAAAGAGATTTGAAGTCCCAAAGAGAACGCCTTGCGCTATGCAAAAATTTACAGGAGAGGAGTCAAGCGAGCTGGTGATGCCTCTGAAGGCGCAGTATCAGCTCGACTTGACCAAGAAAGTCTAGAGTCGTAGATGGATATTCTAATGCAGAGACGCATGATCAATACATCATCCCCAACAAGTTGAACCGTCAGTGATGCGAGCTACGCCATTCCCAAGATTTTAAGCGTCTTGAACATCCTGTAGGGCAAATCGGATCGCCATCTTTTTTCAAGGTCGCTCGAATTTTTAACTCTTCTTCTGGACACCCAGGTTTCGTAAGCCGGTGATGAGCTCGGCGTTTACGTCCGGGACCGCTTTCCTCGCCTTCGCTGGCTGAATTTCCGTAGTGTCGTTTTCATCTTCGCTATACTCTATTTCTTCTTCTTCATCCTCGGACAGCTCGTCCTCGGCTCCTTCATCATCGGCCTCATCAGGTCTATCGTAAATACCAGATTCGGCCATACCCTCTTCATCCTCGTACTCGCCGCTTCGGACACTCTCATTCGCATAGGCGTCATCATCGTCGTCTCCGCGGGAGAGGAAACTATCCCCCATCTCCCCCACATCGTCTTCATCATCTTCATCTTCGTCAGCGTCGTCTTCCACCTCTGACCCACTAGCCGAAAACTCGTCCAACTCCAGCGGAGTATCTCGCCAATACGTGAAGTCAGTGTATTCCACTCCGCCGCCCTTGACCAACGTGCTCACCGGGGGGAAATAGTGATCTACAACCTCTCCCATGTTGACGTAGCTGAGCTTCAGTTTGTTTAGGCTTAACAAATCCAGAGAGACCTCTGCATTCGAATTGATGGTGAAGATACGATTCCGCGGGACGTCAACAGTGCGATAAGAAATCTGATCTGTCAGGCGGTTTCCGAAGCCGGCGTAAAAGCAGTGGTTTTCAGGCCCATACAAGCTTCGAATGTCGCGAAGTGTTGCCATCTTAAACACATGAGGCTTCCTGAGATAAATCTCGCGTCTCAATGCGGCCATTGTCCGGTCTGGGGAGAGGATTGTGGGGCCTTTCGGCAAACGGTAGCCGTCCTGGACAATGCCATTGAGATAGGCTCGTGTAGTATCAGACTGGCCGACTGAGCGGCTGGTCAGGTACATGATATTATAGCCGTTTGCCGCTATGTCACTGTACAGCTTCGCAACACCTGCATGTGTCCAGTCACGGCCAATCATATTCAACACGTGCCCCAGGGCATCAGATTTGGTAATTGTACCGTCGATATCCGAGATTACGACTGGGATGTCGTGCTGCCACAGAAACATGTTGGCGGTGCAGGTTGCCCGATTCACGGTAAAGCTCATGGAGTTCTCGCCCGGCTTTAAGTCGAGAGCTTTCAACTGATCACTAGTCAGACGAAGAGTCTTGGCATAGTTCCTTTGGTTGTGGCTTGTTGTTGACGCTGAACCCGGAGTGGTGGGTGGCGTGTGTACCGAACCTTGACCGACATCGGATTCACTGCGTCGGTGCATGGGACCCCGTGATGATGTTATTGAGTCGTCACTAGCATAGCCAGGATCCGAAGCGGCATCAATGGCTAATGTAGGCGCTGGTCGCAGTGATGCGACTGTCTTCTTCATGGCCGCCTCCTTTGCCTCCTCGCTGTTATATATCCAGAGATTGCCCTCCTCGTCCATTCCAAACAATGCGCCAATGTCGTAGTCACCCTGTAACTCCTCCGACAGAATTTTGCGCGCAAGAATTTCAGCTTTGATAGCATCTTCCTCGCTACCCTTGTAGGAGGCCATGTCAAGCATGAGATCCCCCGTATCTGTCACACGGGTCGGAATATTCACCTCTGCCAATTCCTGAGATAGTGTCATGGCACGCTGTATGGCTTCGAACGGGGCAAGAGGGGGCGGGCTCCGTGATCTCTGGGAAGGCGGCGGGCTGTCTCCATACGATCCGTCGACAGACTCATCTTGGTCGACGGTGCTGTGCGATTCGGACGGGAGGACCGACTCGGTGGAAACACTGTGCCTGTTGGGGACGTCAAGCCAGCCTCTAGAGCTTGGGCGGCCGCCATCTAGTTCGGGCGAAGAGACGGCAGCAGCAGGTGCCGAGATGCCTATGCTACGACGTTAGCCATCATGTCGAGTGTCTCGCGCCACCAGGTGATGCGAACGAACCTGAACGTAGCTGGTGGGCCGGCAGAATATTTATGCCCGGCCGTGTTATAGTCGATCCCCTCCGCCTCACATGCTCACCATCCAGCTGTAGGAGATCGGGCTCCTGCAGGTTATTGGAAGCACCCGACCGCTCGGCAGGAGCGATAGAGGGACTAGATTCGGGCGACACAAGGGGCGAGGTCTGCAAACTCTGGGGGATCGTGTCCGAGGTCTCGAAGACGAAGAAGGCCTCGCCGCCCTCGCCCAGCTTCATAGCATATTCCTGTTTGACGCCGTTGACCCTGAACTCGACCTTCTTCTCGTAAGGGCGCAGGAGCGAGAACTTGCCGAAGCGAACGTGGAAGGGGGAGCAGCACAAGTCGCCATTCTCGTGCTCGACTACTATGACATCGATGGCCCCGCTCAGCGTCGCGGGATTGATGGAGTTCCAGGCGGTGGACACTGAATCGCTTATGTTCCTTACGTACTGCATCGTTCGGGGATTTGCGAGGCGAGAGAGGCTCCCGACGTCGAGGAGTGAGGAAGGGAGGGAGCAAGGGAGAGAGGCAGAGAGGGCGCGAGAGAGGGAGAGGTGAGGAGAGACGATGAGAGAGAGGGTGGCCGTGAGACCGAGTGGCGTGCGGAAGCGCAACCGGGCAGGGAGAATGGGTGAAGGATGCGCTCGCTGTCTATGCAATATTCGCGGTATGAGCAGGCATCTACAGCATCATACAGAACGGGCGTGTATTATAATCGGTCCAGTAGGTAGTTGGGGATTGTTGGGGCGAGATGGGGCCGTGGGTTGGCGGCGGAATTGGTTGGTCTCTGGTTACCGGGTGCCGTAGCTGCAGCGGTAAGCAAACCAAAACAGATCAGGGCTCGTGTTCGACGGCGGCATTGCTTCGAGGAAATGAGACGGCGAGCTGGGGAATGAAGGATCGCGCAGTGTAAGAGGCGGTTTAAAGCGCCCGCCTGACCTACCAGAAGAAGCAGTTGTCAGCTGTCCAGGCGCGCCAACAACAGCGTCAAACGTCAAATGCGTTTTTTGCTGGGGTTTCCTGGTTCCGATGTACCATGTTACATGTACGGACAATTGTGACGTAGCTAGGCTAGTGGGATTACCGCGCACTTACCCCGAAAGGGAAGCAATAGATGAATGGCCAATATACGCAGTACCACCGTAGTACCTACTTAAGTACCTACCACCCACCCTCCGTACCGAGGTACATAGCAAGACCCTATCTTGACTGAACGTTTGCTTGGTTATTCCTCACTTTTTATTCGAGCACGAGATTACCATATGAATGGAGAGCATCTTGATTATTCTCCAATGTATTTTTTAGTTAGCTTCCCAGAGCCTTTTTGTTCTCTCGGAGAACACACAAAGTGTGGCTGCCTAGTATTGAGTACTAGAGCATCTGGCTGCCACATGTGGTCCTACACCAGTCCTAATTGGCCCACCTTGTACCAATAGTTGTCAGACAATTATTGATTGAGACAACTGTTGAACCGAACAGTCGCGGGCAAAAGCATGCTTGTGACTTAACCTTTCTTTATCCCGTGCTGACAAGGACGCAGATCTTGTACTCTGTAGTCTAATACCGCAACAAACCGAGCAAGAAGGCACCCGTGCAAGTAGGTACGTCCTACCAGATCTCACGGTCCCGATTTCGGACCTTTGAGCCATTGCAATAGTACGGTGCAGGTAAATACTATCTAAGTACTTACCGCCGTACCTAAGGTTGGTGCAATTTTCTCTTCACGCGGTACCTCGGCAATCACATGCATGTGCGCCACCAGAGTACAATGGGTATGTATTCAGGGCTACTTACGGTACATATACAAATAAATAGTGGTGCCAGTTCCCGACAGGTACGTAAGGCCCCATAGAACGATCCACAACGTGGCGCTATTTTGGTGAACACGATGGCCTCTCTTTTGGTCTTTTGCATTGGAGGACAGTGCAGCATGCATGTGATGCGGTACGTAGACTACCAATGCCGTAAGTACCGGTATGCATATAAAGTCAGACTACCGATACCTAGGCAATCCCAGGCAATCCCCGCCAACCGACCGCAAAGGAAACGGTCGCATTTGGGGTGGATAAATATACTTGTAGACTTACATCCGCTTGGGTATACCTGTATAGGCTACTGAACTGTCGGGGCGAAAGTTCACCAACGTCACAAAGTAGCATTGAACTTGGGGTAAAGCCAGTCTCTCAATGTCTACATCCTTTGGAGGAATTGAGTCTCAGAGCAGTAGTCTACTTGTTGCTTACCTGGTATGGTTCTCTATCCATGGCGCTTGGCAACTAGGTATTATGCGACGAGCGTCATACCTAGACGAATACTCCGTATAGTGTAGGTATGCCCCCAATTGTTTTGGTGCTGTTCATCCTGACCTGGAAGCTGACCTCAACAATAGAGACGGTCCAATTATCTTCAAGAATCAGAGAGCCCATGACGAGACACGCTCTATATCAGCCTGCTCAGTCGTCGCAATCTCTATTTTTTGTTTTTTCATCCTGAGCTATGTGAGATTCAAGTCAAATTCAAGTGCCTCCTAAGCTCACTACTTACTCTTTGTTGCAGCAGCGAGCCTGGCTACAAGCAATCTGTAACGCAATTGCCTAGTTACATATTTCCTTGAACTTGTAGAAGCTGAGTAGTGCATCTGCCTCTTGCTCTATCTAACCCACAGAACAAAGAGAGCCTTGAGCATATGTTGGCTACTCCGTTCAACAAATACAGTCACGCCCTCTGATCAAAAGTTTGATTGTAAAAATAAGAAAAGTAGTCAAGGCAAGTGAATAAGAACTACCAGCAACTGTCAATGTGCCATGCGGTAGGATGCGATTCTCAAGAAAAGGACAGCGGAAGCATGATTATCAAATTCCATTACATGACTAGCGCTGCGGACTGTTGGGCATCACCGGCTGATCTCGCTGTATCTGCACACAGCAGATATTTACCAATAACTGCCTACGTCCCGTTCCAACCTAGCATCGTGAAAGGTTACTTGCTAATTCACTTCGCACGTTTTCCCCCATACATATATCCCACGCCTCCTCCCATACACATACAATGTCAACCTAAGCAGCTGTAGCTTCCGGGACGAAAGCATATCTCGGCATCATGGCCATTCTCTCCTCCGGGCTGAGCTCGTCCTCGTATATCATCTGCACATGCTTATCCTTCTCCTTCTTGGGCTTCTTCTCAGGCGCCCCTTCCTCTGTGGCGGCGGCGGTTTCCGATTTCTTTGGGGGTCTGATGCCTGCCTCGGCCATTCTAATCAACTGGTCGATATCATCGCCCTGCTGTGGCGTGGCACTCGATGAGAGCTCCTCGGCCGCCGGAGCATTAGCCGGCCAGCCGGGCTGTCCAGGGCGTGGAGGAAGACCCGAGGCAGCGGGGACATTGCTTCCGGGCCGTGTTGGAAGATTTGAAGGAGGGTATGCGTGTGGGTATTGTGGTTGGTTCGGGTATCCGGGATATTGAGCGCCGGGCGGGTGGAAGGGGGAATTCTGTTGCTGAAGTTCAGTATGAGAACGGTAAGGAAATGTGGGAGATGACATACGAAGGCACCAGGCGATGCGCTCTGCGCAGGGCTATGGCCGTCAGGCAAGCCTTGAGGCGGCGTGTGTGTAGCGCCACCTCCATTTGTACCCTTTTGTGCGGCTATTCGTGCTCGGTGTTCTGCTAAGCGCTTCTTGATCTCCTCCGGCGTCTCGGGCTTGATCTTCTTAGCAGGCCTCTTATCGTTCTGACCGGGCGGTGGGTTGCCGGTAGCGGCATATCGCTCGGCCTGTGCCTGGTAGAAGTTCTGTATAATCCGCTGGTTGTGCTGCTGAACGATGTCCTCGGGAATACCCTCCATACCGAAGATCTCGACATCGAGGCCTTGTCTGTTGGGGAGCGCATTTTCGACGGACGACAGCGACTCTTTGTGAACTTGGTTCATATGGACGGAGAGACCTGGATAAACAGTTGTCAGTCGGATGCGCTCGAGGCTCCCGGAGTTAGCAGTCCAAATGAGGGCGCATACCTCCAGCCGTGTTCAACCGCCGACCACATCTGTCGCATTTAAAATGCTTCGCCTTCTGGTGTGAAATTAACAACTTGAGGTCTTCAAAGTCTCTTTCGCCTAAAAGCAATCAGTATTCAAGCCCGCAGCTACGCGACAGGAAACGCGTACAGTAGTAGCACCAGGGGCGGTTGAGGAGCTCCTCGACATCGGGGTGCTTGCGCTTCTTGGCTCCCATCTTGAATGAATACCGCTGCGCAGGAGAATCGAGCTGGCTTTGAATGGCTGGTTGCGGTGCTGGACGAGGGGGCAATGGCGCAGATTCCAAAGAAGCGGCAAACCTGGGTAGTATGGATGTTGTATGGCCAGTGCATTGGCTCTCGCGACGGACAGGCAAATTCCCGGACAACTGAGAGCTTTAGCCACATTTGTGTTGAGGCGGGTTGCTCTGTGGCGGTGCTCTCGGCTGCTCCTCCGTTTGGTTGTTGTACTTAAATTTGTACTTGTCCGTGCACAGAGTAACACCCAGCCTCTCGTTCCATCTCTACAACTAGCAATCCACTCCCGGTTGCTAGGTACTTTCCAAATGCACTTCAATGTTTATGCTCTTTTTCACTCGGTAAAAGAGAGTGTATCGGCCAGTTACAGTCTCAGTGTCATCATACCGTAAAAAGCGACGCCACTTCTATGATTACTGCCCCATGGTTCGAGTCCCATCCACCTCTCCTTCATGCAGACCTATTCCTCCATATATTTCATTCGTTTCCTTGCGGTTATGGACCCGTTCAAAGATTATCTTGTCCCTCGGGAACCATGATATCTCATGTATAGCTATATATCAAGACATGATATGTGAGCACTATTTGCTTCACCGGCTTAAGTACCGCCGCCTCGAAATCTAGTCTTGCCGACAGAAAGGCGCAGAGAACGACCCAATTTCCGGTTTCTAGAGCCCAAATCTGAAAGTCCAGCATTCTGAGTCTTACTAGCGCTTTTTCTGTTACGAGGCAGACGGCTTATGCGGCTCGGCAGAGTAACGTGAGGATAAGTCTCTAATCCTATTTCACCAATGAAAAATACAGTCTGCGCTTCGGATGCCTTGTGCAATCAGCTTCTTGACCAACATGTGCCATTTATGTCCTCATACCTGGCTTCTCTACTCGCCTGCATACTATTGCCTGACCTATAAGCAACTATGAGGCCTTGTTCGGGTAAGGACTTGGGAATAAGCTCGCAAGTACTATAATTTTGTATTCCCAAACCAGAGCGGTGACTCCTCAAATCAGCTTAAGTAGTAGAAACAGCAGGGAGCTTCTATTTAGTGTCTTCCTGAGCTGAGGGCAGCGTATAACAGGAGGGGCTATGTTTACGGCATAATCTTAATGGTAGACCATTCTTCTGTCAGTCATAGGCACAGATTTATGGCAGTAGACCGTTAACTAGGCATGGGAGAAGGCCTTGGGTAGGCTGTAGAGATACTGTACGGCTATTCTGGCCGACTGCGCTAAGATGTTGCAGCAATACTACTAACTAGGTTATATTGTGCAGTGTTGGATCAGAGAGAATTGGCCTAGAGTATTTACCCGAGAGCCAGAAAGAGGGAAAGGCTTAGCTGAGGAAAGTTGTAACTCTTGATTATGGGTGGCAAGTCAGCAGCTGGGTCTAATGTGCATGGGTACCGTATTTTGTGTTCCCCTTGCATTAGGCATGCAGAACGGCTCACCTCCACCATATGCCAGGAATAATAGGCAAAGAACACTCATGAGATAGGAGTTGTGTAAGTTATCAATAGAACAAGTATACCAAATCTACACAACGACACCCACACGCAGCGATCCGTCGGCTCGAGTCCACAAGCCCAAGGAGCGCTCATTCCGACCCCAGTTCTCCAGGCAACGCCGCACCGGGGTCGCGTCGAACCCCGGCTCACAGCTGGAGCGGGGTCGAGCCACCGGGACATTGACGATCCCTCATCTCCGCCATTCGTATGATTATCATCATCGGCGCTTTCACGCATCGTACCCGTCTTCACTCGCCATCTTCTTCGTATCATGGAACTCTACTATGTGCATGAGGGCAGTCGCCTAGTTGGCAGCCTGGCTGTGCCACCTGGACACATGACCTACACTTAAAAACACAACACACAACACAACACAACACAATACAACCCCACCTGCTCGTTCTGACGCCCTGCTACCCAATCCCGAGCGCCATTCAGGCCAGCCGCCGGTGAAGATATGATGCCCTCCAATCAAGGGCGCGAAAGACCTTGCTTGGGAAAGGCGTAATCGAATCGGAACCATGCATCTACGCTTTGTACGACGTCCCAGGATCCCGGCATTTGGGGTCCCTAAAGGGGGTGTTATGCATAAAGGTACCGTTCAACCCCACCATCCCACCCCGTGAACTCCAAGGTTTTCCCCTTGATGTCTGTCTACAATCATAAGCCGAGTTTTGACACGAATAGAGCGCGCCATGGCATTAGTGACCGACGACTCGCCGTACATGCTGAACGAGACCACCAAGGGGGGCGTCGAGCAGGAAAATGGCCGTCTGGACTTCCAGCACTACTTCTTCGACGATGTCATGAACAACGAGCTGCTGCCCCCGCACGTCGCCGACCAGCTGGCGGCGGCCGGGGCGGCGCCGCCGCGGGTCTGCGAGGTGGCCACGGGCTCCGCCATATGGCTGCGGGACCTCGCCGGGACCCTGCCGGCGTCGGCCGAGCTGGTCGGCCTCGACTACGACACGTCCAAGTTCCCGGAGCCGGCGTCGCTTCCCCCGAACGTGCGGCTGGGCTTCGGCGACGCGTACGCCCCCTTCCCCGAGGCGCTGCGCGGCCGCTTCGACGTCGTGCACCTGCGCCACTTCATCCTCGCCACCAAGAAGGACCACGGCGTGCCCCTCGTGCGCAACCTGCTGACGCTCCTGCGGCCCGGCGGCTGGCTGGTCTGGGCCGAGGCCGGCGCCGTCCTGGTCAGCGCCGAGCCGCCCAGCGAGGCCATCTTCCGGACCCAGAAGGCGTACTACAACTTCATCAAGGCGGCGAACCTCGAGGTCGAGTAGGTGAAAAGAAACCTCGCCGGCGACGGCGGCAAACCCGCGCTGACAGAACCCCCCCTTATGTTGACATGAGCGCGCAGCGTACCCCTGGCTATGGTCAGCTACATGCGGCAGGCCGGGCTGGTGGACTGCGATGACAGGACGTATAACTGCGGCTCGGTCCTGTTCAGCGCCAAGGGCGCCGACTGGCTCGCCAGGGAGCACGACGAGTTCTTCAAGACGCTGAGCCAGATCCTGAAGGGCATCCTGGCCAAGGGCGGCGTCGAGGGGCTGAGGACGCAGCATGACTTGAGCGAGCTCGTGGCGAGGCTCAGAGAAGACATCAGCGGCATGAGGAGATGTCATATCCCGGTAGTCCGAGCCTGGGGACGGAAGCCTTGTTGAAGTGGCGTCCAGAAAGCCGTATGGATACTGGCAGATAGCCTGATAGGGGGCTTCTATCGTCTATTTGCCAAGGCATTTTGTGCCCCTGCAGGAAATGATGTCTGTTTTTTCCCCATCTCTAGGACTTGATGCGTCGCCTTGTGACACGCATGACGGTTAAAGAATTAGAGAGCAACCCACTGGTATTCCTTGTCGTCCGGGGGAGTGGTGACGACGACAATGTCGGCGTAGGCATGAGAGTAAGCAATTAATTCATGTACCCCGTGTGCCCCGTTTACCCCGTGTACCCCGTTTACCCCGTGTGCCCCGTGTATCCCCTGCACCCCCTCGCGAGCGCAACCTGCCAAGAGTCTTTATTGCCTCTTGTGTCACGCATCCCAAAAATAAACAGGACGAATCACAAGCGACAGGAGGCCAGGGGTTCACAAGCAACCCGCACTGCCCCCCATCGTGGTTGGTCATCCGGAATGGCTCGTGCGCAGCGCTGCAAAGTGCCCAACCTAGACGTTCTGCCTGTCACGTGATAGCGCGAGGGAGGCAGACGGGGCGGACGTTCTGACGTGAATGATTGGCCTGCAGAGAAGCCCGATTCCAGCGATTCGAGGCCCCACAAGCCCAAGCAAGCCCCCAGAATTGCCCACGTCCAAGTTCCCATACCCCCCCTCCTCTCCCTCCTACAGCCCAAGTTCACAAATTCCCCGTCCTTCGTCATTCAATTGCTCCGAGTGTCGGTGGAGAATTTCGGGAACATGAAGTACGTGCGAGCACCGTCTCTCCCTTACTTGACTACATATCTACACCAGAAGTGATCCAATGGGCTATATGGTTAAACACCACTCCCGACCGAAACGGTGTCATGAAAGAAGTAGCGGGCCCGGTGAACCATAGTGTTAGCTTTCTTGGATGGGTAGCTTATATGAATTATGAGTCATGTTAGGGGGAGTAGAGCATATGCAGTGTCACGTATTCTTGTGATCGAAGCATGTAGTGAGCCGTGGAACTCAACGGCAATGGGGCGGATGCTACGAGTTTCCCATCGAAAACTCATACGACCAGCCCGAGAACACAGAAGGAATAAATATTATTTGTAGAAGAGAAGCGACTCTGATCAGATATGGTTCGGTCAATGGATTGCAACGAACAACCTAGAAGGGTGGCTGTGGAGAGACATGACATTCGAACCTTCGGGGGTGTCGAGGGTCAGTGTGGGGGGGGTGGGAGGGAAAAGGAAGGAAATAAGCAGGGGATGCGAACTATAGGTGTCCGGGACTCGACGTATAGGAGAATGGCAAGAGACGCGAGAAAAAAAGTCATGGCAGATGTCGGGATGAGGGGAATGAGGGAGTGCATGGTATCTGTGGAACTTGGAAAAACCAAGACGATGAAAGACGATCGATACGGTACGGTGCATCGAGTAAATATAGCTAGGTGACTACAGACAACCAGCGAGACAAGGGTTGAATAGCCTTGGGGCGTCGTAATGCCGCCAAGGGAACTGAGCTGTGAGTTGGGTTTCTTGCTGCAATGTTCGCCGTAGTGTAGAGATGCCTCTTGGCATCGTAAAGGGGGGTGGCCATGGGTTGCATCAGCTAAACAAGGAGACTGAACCTCCAAAAGACAAGAGAAGGACGGGAATGGGGTGACGGAAAATGATAGCGCAGTGCCAGGTGTTGACCGAAGGCAGTGCGGCCAACGAGAAGTGGTTGCATGCAGGGAGTATGTCGTAGGAGCGGTCCCCCTGATTGGTCGCAGTGTCAGTTGGGGTGACTGAGCGGACCTCCTACCCTGCCTCATCCAATATCCATAAAAGCCCATCCTCCTCCTCTACCCATATTCTCACACTCCTCCCTCCTTCATCACCACAATCATATTCCATCAAGAGGTTACACAAAACCCATCAAAAAAACCTAGATTCGCCGGATCCATCATAGACAGACTGAGGAAGTTCTATACATACCTCTTAACCATCCCATGTCTTCACCACGGGGTGAGCCTACCCAATATGAGAATGCACGGCCTGTAGAAACACTAACAAGTCCACTAGGCTGTCAGGAGGCACGGCGAAAAGTCCTTCGGCCCAATTATTGGGATCGAGACTATGCTTCCTATCCATCTCAAGAGGAGACTCAGGGCGATTTCTCGGACTTGAGGACTTTCGGTAAGGCTCAGCCTTTCAAACTGCACATTGCAGTCATTCCTCGTGATCTGACGAATTACAGACGGGAATGTGTTTGTGCACGATTCTCCGTTTTGGCATGAGGAGAATTATATGCCTTCGCATATGCTTGGCTACCCGCCAAGCAGTCAGCGAGGTGATGTGGCTCGATATAGTGAGACCGTTAAGCACAAATCAAGGCCTTTGCTTGAGCTCATCCCTATCGATGCGAAGAGAACAAGGAGGCGTAGGGCTGAATCTCATGATCGGAGCATTCGAGTGCGGAAAAGCCGGACGGAGACACCAGAATTCCCAGAGCCAAGGACACCGAGATCTCCAGAATCAATTATGCCGCCAAGCTCCCAGAGGGAGGGGCATAAAAAAGTGAGATTCAGTGACGAGGTGGATGAGGAGTCCTACATTTCTGAGAGGTTCCCTGTCACCGTAGGGCATCCAAAGGACACACTAAGGAGGCAATCTCAGGACGACCTCCCCAGAACGCCAGGCAACGGGAATCTGACAGGGGGTGCTCAGAGCCGCAGAGGATGCCACAGCACCGCGCCTAAAAGACTGCGGTCCAGCGAAAGGCAACGAAGTCATGTACCTGCGGCCCCCGTCATCCCGCGGCTCCCCACACCCGACTTCGACTCGACATGCCATTACGAGTCAGGCCTGGCCAAGTACGAGTTCTGCCCCTGCTGCATGTCCAATGACGAGGGCGAAGGGGGTGATGTCCGCTGGACGAGAGGAAAGTCCAAGATGGACAAGCAAGGTACGACGATTCCGCCCTTCAATTCATTCATTCACCCGCGATGTTGAGATGGGAATCTGACCAATTGCAGTCGACCAGGCGAGGGCTTACATCGAGCGGGTAACCATGAGCGAGCGGTTGCTCGCGGGAGCCTGATGCAAGTAAAAAACGGCCGGGTTGGGTTTCTAGGGGCACGGACTTTGGCCAGGTGTGCGAATTGGGCGTTGGGCGTTCAGGATAAACGGTAAGGATTCGGCCAGGAACACCAGGGATTTGGGGGAGTTCGAAATAGGCTACAATTAAATGGTTCGCGGAATGGGGTGCTTTGGGCATCAGTTTGCGTGTGGGATGGCCAGTTTTCTGCATTACAGTCCCTATTAGGGAAAATTTAATAGTCGCCTAATAAGTCGAGTTGAAAGATAAGAGCAGATGTTGAGACAAGGCAATGTTTGTGAGTGGTGTAGCAGGGACGGTGAGGTGAGGTTGCCGCGTAGGACCATGTCTGGATGTGATTGGCCAGCGCGCGCACAGGGGGCCTCCCGCGGGGTGGGCCGCAATAGGCAGCAGCAGGCGAATGAGAAGATGTGGCGTGCGAGTCCTGCTAGTCCTGCTTCGGACTGGGTGGGCAAGTATTTACGTACGTACGGAGTTTCGGCCCCCAAAAGTCCTCGGCACTGTTTTTCACTTGAAGCCTCCGAATTCCTATTCCTGTCCTACGTATCTGGCCAAAGAGTATGCAGGTGGTTCTTCGTAGTTTCGGTCAAGAGTGGTATGTGGGAAACTGCACAGAGACAGCCGGTTGTCATGCCGACGCCGGTCTAGGAGGTATGTGTTTGTCAAGCGGCCAAAGAGTATTGCTACCACGCGCACAGGAGCAGGAGAGCACAGATGATAAGACTGGTGACGAGACTGGGAGAAATGGATATACGGGCTGAGGTGTTATTCAACACGAACATCAATACGAACAAGCCCAATACGAACATATTTAAAAACTCAATACTACCACCTACGTGTACATCACAGCCGCACAGGCTATCTAGGGTCTCAGACGTAAAATGGCCCGCGATGGTATTATTCATTAATTGGCCCTATCTCATCTAGGCTATCTAGGTCGTGTCGCCGTTTCATTCATTGATATCGCTATTTTCATTCGCACGTCGAATCTCCTCATTAGTGCGGGAGCAGGGTTTCTCCCACTATTACCGGAATCTGGACGCCGATGGACGAGCCGCGTTCTTACGCTGGCATCATTTTAGCTCCTCATAACCCGTGAGACGTCGCGGAGGAGGCAATCAAGTTTCGTTAGATGAGGAGCCCTAGAGTTCCGCGCCTCGGCGATCGCGTCGCGTTCGCCGCAGCGCAGTCTGTGAGCGGACAGCCCTGAGGCTGAACCGTCCACGTATTGTGGTTCGTGGCGGTGGCTTGCAGAGGCGTTACGCCCGTAAGGGTCCTACCCATCCCGCTACACGAGCTGTCAGTTAAGCCTGTGGAGAGGATGACGATGGGGGGTCGGGGAATCACTCACGACGCCTGGTCGAGCCACGATGCCGTGATGTCGATGAGGCCACTCCCGACGCCGCTCGTCTCGAACGTGCTGAAGTTGCCCGATACCGTCACCGGCGCGGCCCCGGCTGCCTGCGTGGAGAGCAGCGAGCAGGAAGCCAGCAGCTGGTCTACCGTGCCCTGGCAGGTGGCGTCGAAGAAGGGAATCGAGCCCCCCGCGGCGGTATATGCCGGAGCTGATACTTCGTATGCTTCATGGGATGTGTTAGCCACACCGAGCCGTGCGTGAATGTACTGCAGTAGTGTCGATTGAGGATATGTCAAACGTACAGTAGCTGCATGGCCACGAAGTACATGTCTTCGGCCCGGTCCATGTGACAGTCCAGATGTATCCGTCTGCGCGAGTCGAAAACCGAATGGCGCTCATTGTCTTAGCTTCGCATGGTGTGAGCAACGACGCTACCAACAGTCCCGAGATCGTAAGAATTCGAGAAAACATTATGAATTAGGTATGGATCAAGTAATATATAGGTCTATGCGTGGATCAGGTTTCCTTGTGTCAGGATGATTCAGTAGTAGGGAGCCTGACGCTTCTGGTCGATGATAAGGAGGTATGAAGTGTCGAAAGTAAAGTTATGAGGGAAGAGCAGACAACACCTTATGGAAACGAGGCAAGATCGGTTTATATCACGAAGGAAGACAAAAATAATAACAACAATAAGCGGGCACATTTCGGTGTCCGGTCAGCCTTCGCCGTGTCCAACGTGACATTAGCGGTCAAATATTACGATATGCGGGCGGTCACAATGCAGATCTCTCGTGGGCCTGCATCCCTGGCACGTAACCATGGGCATGCTATAAGCATGCAACAGCGACTCCCCAATTGGAGCATTAGAACAGCCTAGATCGCCCAAGCTGCGCTGTCCCACACGGTCGGCACGGCCAACAGGCTGGCGAAATAACTGCCTCGCATGGGTGGAAAGTGCGAGCTTTGCTGGAGTAGTCGTAGGTTAGGTAAACACGACAGCTAAAAACCTCGTATGATACGCTGCGCCTTCGCTCAGCTTTTGACGATGTGTCGAATTATCGGTCTTCGTTACCGGCGGATCGTCAGATCAAGCACCCACCGTGTGTAACCTGACAGGCGCCTGAGACACTCATGATCACGATGTTGGTTGCCGCACAGCGCGCTCGCTCGTGATGATGGCCCTTGTCGTCCGTCCCAGCAGCTGCCGGCTAATAAAGATCCTCGCAGGCGAGGGACCGGCGTCGGCAGCACTACCTAGACTAACGAGTGCGGTCGTCTCCGCAGCCAGCTCCAGTTGCCTGATGCAGTAATTCCCCATCAAGAGCAAGCCTATACTACGGTGTTTTGCTCATCAGTTGAACTACGATCGGTATATTATATTCAGCACGGTGCGACGCGACTCACTGTAAAGTAACTAGGGAGCAAAATCATGCAATATCATTCTCGTTGATTGCCACTAAAACACGTACATTGCGTTTTGGAATGTAAAACATTTATGCGAAGCCAAGGCAACGCTGCATGTAAGAAGAAAGAGGAGAACCCAGCGATCCACTTCGGATTTGTGTGTATTCATCGTGAGAATTGCTTGCCAAACAAAATACTTTACACGCGTAGCCCGTTCTATCGGCCAAGGATCGCGCTTATCGTTAGGCCCCAGAAGCTTATACCGTGATTTTTATTTCCTCAACTAGCCTCGCTTTGATAAACTTGGAGACGAAGGATAGAGACAAGCACTTCCTCAACTGCGCCCAGTGTCTTCAGAATAGTCGGAGCGATAGCAACCTCCGCATACTTGGACGTGCCGTTGGCGCCAGCTCCGCCACTGGTGCTAGCAGCCCGTGACTTGACCCGTCTCAGCTGCATGCCATCAGTTGCTTCCTTGAGCTGGAGGACTGATGACCGGATCGTGTCCGGGTTTAGCCGACAGAACTCCTGGTACGTGAGTCCACCTGCGCCGCCGTGGTCAGCCCAATCCGACCCATGGTTCGAGAGTATAAACTCTAGCGATTCCTGGGTCTTTTTGTAGCTGAGGATTAAAGCTGTTATGTGCTCTTGTTGATCTGAGTGGTAAGGACTTCCATGGCGTAGACAGTGGTGGATTTCGTCTAGGAGGGCCACGATTTGATGTCTGAGTGTGTACAGTTCTCGACGAAGATGGGCCAAGCTGCTGTTTCTGGCCATTATAGGATTGAAAGAACGCCCTTGGCCGCTGTGGCCGGCGTCTTCCTCACGTACCGATAGATTAGGCAGATTGCTCGTGTGAAAGTCTTGGTAATCACTGCTTCAATGTTAGTTAGGGTGGCTGATCACCAGTAGGACATTGAGCACACTGACCTTCGTATGGCGGTCAGGAATGCATCCATCTTGGTGGAGATGGGTGCCAACTTCTTATACAACGCAACGGCCGGTAAGTCGCGTGGATCTACTCCTGGTATATAGCTGGTGTTAAAGTTGATGTGGGGGTTCACCAAACCTTCCCGCATGCATAGCAGCTCAGACTTCACGGTCAAAAGCCACACGGACAGACCGACAGGGAGCTCAGCAACGCGGCTACCGGGGGACTGATGCATTGAGTATCCGTACAGGATACACCGGAGCTCATTTAGGCGGGAGCTTAGTATCTTGAATTTATCTTTGATTTGGAGTAGGAGGAGTTGGAGATTACCACAGAAGCGGGGAACTACGAGTATGTCGGTTACCAGCTCTACGAGTGAAGTGACGGTTTCGCAGAGGAACTTCAAGTCGCCGTCATATTTGATTGGTTCTCTCGGCAGAGGCTTCGAGGTGTCTGGCTCGACTGCACTGGGCTTGTCCGCGGCGTCTCTGCCAATAGCGCGACCGGCGGCGGGCGCACCATCCGCATCTGCAGCGGGAGGGTGGCAGTCGTTGCGCGCGAGGCTCTCGGACTGAGGGGGGTGGGCGACGGGGTTGGCGGACGGGCTGCTCGACGGAGGAACAGCCGGCTGGTCGTGGACGACTGTAGTATCATCGCTGGAGGCGGAGAAAGAGAGGACCGAGAAGGTGTCGATGTCCTCAATGTGCTCCCAGTCATCTGACGTCAAGTTGGCGGGGTCAGCCATGCTGGCGGATTCGGCGGGGCCAGTGGAGTGTCAGAGGGGAAGTAGAAGAAGCGCGAGCTGGGGATATGGGGGGCGCGAGAAGTGGTGGAGAGCAGACTCGGTTGGTCAAGAATGGACCGGGCGGGCTGTGTTACGTGTATGCGTGCGTGCGGGCAGAGATTGGAAGGCTTGAGCGACGCCGGAGGGAGGATGGATGAGGAGGGAGCAGGGAGCAGAGAGGAGGCTTGATTGGCATATCGAGAAAGGTGTTATGATGCGATGGGCCGCGTAAAGGGTAAAGGGCTGGGCTGGGGACAGAAGAAGAACAGGATTTCATTTTAGGTTTGTTCTGGCTCCTTTATGCCGGCCAGGCTACCTAGATTGTTATCTCGCCAAAGTTTATGCTCCAGTGTCTGCCGAGAAGAGAGAGGAAAGTAACAACAAGAGGTAGTAATTGTCTAAGCCATACTATTTTCATGGCCGTCTCTCGAAACCTTATTATTCTACGCGGCCCGCACCGGAGGTTCTAGACTAACTAGACAGGTACCTAGCTGAGCCACCGGGGTTGCCCTCCACTAGGTCCGATAGCCCGGGCTAACCTACCTAGGTAGTCTAGGTCCCGAGCTGCCCAGCCTGTCTAGTCTAGACTAATCCAAGTACCTAACTAGGTAGACGGGCCTGCCCTACCTAACTTAACCTACCAAGGTTTACTTACATACCTAAGCCTTCAGAAGCGCACCCTTTTCCTATGAGCTAGGTATTGACCTGCCATCGACATGCAACTCTATAGATTGACAGCCACCCAGGCGCTGTCAAGCATACAGGATGGCTCGCTCACTGTAGAAGAGTACGCTCGGTCCCTCCTCGCGCGCATTCAGGAGCGTGACCCGACAGTACAGGCGTGGGAACATTTGGATTCCGACCATGTCATCAGGGAGGCCAGGCGGCTTGACCAGATCCCGCGCCAGGCGCGGGGTCCATTGCACGGCCTCCCGATCGCCGTGAAGGACATCATATATACGAAAGGTAGCTCTCGTCGCTAGGCGCTGGTAGAAAACACTTGCTCATCTCAAGAAAGACATGCCCACCCAGCACAACTCCCCCATCTATCAAGGAGACGCGCCAAAACTCGATGCAGGGTCCATCATAGTTCTGCGCCAGGCTGGTGCGCTGATACTTGGTGAGATAATAATCATGGCACGCGGGGATAGTGAATGCGAGCCTGGCATGCTTATTATGATCGAGCAGGGAAGACGACAACAACCGAGTTCGCGTCTACCCAGGGCGGCCCCAAGACTCGCAACCCGCACGACCCCAGCAGGACGCCGGGTGGCTCGTCATCTGGGTCGGCTGCCGCCGTCGGGGACTTCCAAGCACCGGTCGGGCTCGGGTCGCAAACCGGCGGCTCGACCATCCGCCCCGGCTCGTTCAATGGGATTTATGCTTTGAAGCCGACGTGGAATGCCATCAGCCGCGAAGGACAGAAAATATATTCAATTAGCCTCGACACTATTGGTTTTTTTGCGCGCTGCGTCGAGGATCTGGAGCTTATGGCCGATCTGTTTGGTCTGGAGGACGACCGAGCGCCGGGAGGTGAGTTTGACCTCAAGGGTGCACGGTTCGCTGTGGTAAAGACTGCAGTGTGGTCGGCAGCCGGTTTAGGAACTATATCGGCTTTGGAAACTGGCGCACGGCTCTTGAGAAGTCACGGCGCGGAAGTCGACGAGATCGAACTGCCCCCCGAGTTCGACCAAGCGCAAGAATGGCACAGCATCCTGCTTCATAGCGAAGGTCGGGTGACTTTCTTACCAGAGTATAGGTTTGCGAAGGACAAATTATCTCCGTTCCTAGCCGGACACGTCGATAACGTGAATGGAATCTCTCGGGCGGCGCTGCTGGAGGCTTATGATGGACTTGCTGCGCTGCGACCAAATATTGACGAGATAGCGAAGAGGTATGCCGCAATAATTACCCCGAGCGTCGTAGATGAGGCGCCAGTCGGCCTCGGTAGCACTGGGAGTCCAGCATTTAACAGCATGTGGACGGTGAGTGGCACGCAAAACACATGGTGGTATGTGAATAAGCCCGCTGACGGTTATCTCCAGGCCTTACACACGCCTGTCATAAATCTGCCAGGTTTTAAAGGCGCCAATGACATGCCTGTAGGGCTTTCACTTGTTGCGCCACGTTACCACGATAGGCACCTGCTTTCTGTGTCGAAATCGGTCGGGAGAGTCTTTGAAGCCGAGGGAGGATGGAAGCGCAAGTTTTAGGCTAAGTTAGTAGCTTGACGCTTCAGGTCCTATCTGTCTAGAAACCCTCTTCAGACCTCCTTATAATATAACAGCCTCAGTCGGAGGCAAAGAATTGCGAGACTGGAATTAGTGACAGTCGTCTCACCTGCGGGGACTCTTAGTGTGCATATTTGTGCCAGGCAACAACTTTGTGAAATACGACGTATGGCACCCCTGGCTAGCCCCCATATACTCCCCTCAGTCTTACTATCTGCTGGCTCTCCCGTACCATTCATAAATGACCCTGCTTCCCGCGGTCTGATACGGAGGAAATATATCAATAATGTAGGAGCGTCCACTGCCCCCGCTCCCCCAAATTGGCTTCTCATACAGAGCTTCCCCAAAATTTTTCTGATGGCTACTGCACCTGGTGTGACTGTGCTGCTCGAAGCAGACGAGAATGACGTTGAAATCATTTCCACAAGACCACCAAAACCCATTAAAATCGTCGATTACAACCCAGAATGGCCAGCCATGTACGCGGAGGTCGAGGGACGCATCCGCCGAGCCCTCGGTGACCGGGTGATCCGGGTCGAGCACATCGGATCTACAAGCGTGCCGGGCCTCGCCGCCAAGGATGTCATCGACATCGACCTCACGGTCTCCGACCCGGCGGACGAGGGGTCCTACGTGCCCGATCTCCAGGCCGCGGGCTTTCAGCTCATACTCCGCGAGCCGGCCTGGTTCCAGCACCGCTTCTTCCACCGCGACGAGCCGTACACCAACCTGCACGTCTTTGGTCCCGACAGCCCCGAGCTGGTCCGGCATCGGCTGTTCCGCGACTGGCTGCGCGACCACGAAGAGGATCGTGTCCGGTATACGGCGGTCAAGCGAGAGGCTGCCGAAGCCTCGTTTGCGGCCGGTGAGGGGGTTCTGCAATACAATAGTCGCAAAAAATCCGTTCTCAGAGATATACTGCACCGCATGTTTGAAGCGCATGGGCTCTTAGACTCCTCAACAAAAGAGTGAATTTAATCGAAAGGACTACCGGACTCTCTGTATCCACGCCATCGTCATACACTGTTTTATAAAAAGCATTTGAATTAAAATGACAATACCCTAGCTTTTTCTCAATACGCTTGGTATAAGGCAGAAATTCATTGAAATTACCTTGCGATACTTTCTAGTGTTATATTTTAGATGTGCTAACTTTGTATTGTCGTGTACCTCTTGACGCGCGCGGGATCGCGGCGCAATGCCTGCCGCACAGGTGCCAACCATACTTCCATAAAACAGGGTGTCCGGTTTCCGTGCTATGCCCAGTTACTAATCAACCGCTCATTTACAGCAGGGCACACGGAGTCGCGATCTTAACACAAGACCACGACACCCTGCCACTCACAGCAAGAGACCAGCATAGGAGCAAGGAAGAATATAAAAAATTACTAGATACATTCATGTTTGAAAGAAATCATTCTGTTAAGTCTCTGTACAAAAGGTCTAGCTAGCTAGCAGGACCCTGCTAGCATCAGCACACATACATACATAGGTACAAAAGCCAGCAAGCCCTTTTATACAAACCACAGCCTTCCCCATTCCCTACCTCGCATCTCTCATGAGAGCACAAATCTACTCCGAGGCGGCCCAACAATAGGGCGTAGGCCTCACAATTTCGAGTCCCACTTGACGACATCCTCCTCGCTCGCCGCGCCGCGCTCGCTCTCAGCCGGCACGCCGGGGGTCGTCTCGTTCTTGAGGCTGATGGGATCGCCCAGCTGGCTCGGATTGGCGTCGGGCCCGCTCAGCTTCTTCGCGGCCTTCTCTCGCAGCGTCTCCCCCCCTCGGCCGCCGCCGCCGTCGCCGCGCTGCGGCCCGGCAGACGGCTCCGGGGACGACGGCCGCGCACCCTCTTCGTCGCGCGTCGGCACGGTGTCGCTGCTCTCGGCCTTGATGCTGATCGGGTCGCCGAGCAGGCTCGGGTTCGCGTCTGGGCCGTGGATCTTCTTGGTCGCCTTCTCGCGGAGGGTCTCGGGCATTTTTGTTTTGTTTTTGTTCCTGTTTTTGTTTTTTTGCAGGGAAAGAACTGGGGATCTTTATCTCGATTGGGGAATGATAAAGATGTCGGTTAGATCGACTCGATTGTTGGTTGTAGGAAAAACACAAGAAAATACCCCCAGTTCGTAAGCCGATTTCTGTATACAACGTAAATGACAAGGGGGAAGAACGTGACTCGATCAATGTCTTCATACTTGAAACATACCATTGAGCTGTAGTGAGAGACGTCTTTGCATTACCTCATATTCACATAATAAACTTTACCCCATAACCAGTAATCGATGATCTCATGATGGGGGGTTCTGTACTCACCGTTTGAGTGGACTTAATAGAATGGAGGCTAAAAGCGAAAGCCGAACTCAACTAATTGAGGACTGTACAGTTAACCTGTGGTACAATGGTTCTCTTGCAGGAGTCAACTTTACCGTTCATTTGAGGTATCTGCAGTTGTCTTGGGGCTAAATAAAGCTGTCGCTTCAACGATAGAGGTAGAAAGGTTGTACGCCTAATTACGAATCCTAGTTCCCAAGATATGGGTACAAGTCAGTATGTTACAGTAGATATTGAGGAATCAAACCGCTTGTGACGGCGACTCCGCTGGGGTATCGTTCCGAAAGGAGGCATTAATAGTACGTGACATTATGGTATCTACAACGTTTTGGTATATATATACAAGGATGCGCGAGGTACGACGGGTCAACTTTTAAGACTCTTTAGTCTCGCGCGTATTGGGTCAGGGGAAGGCTTTTGTATGCGTCCAAGTTTAGGACTCCCTCGTCGCGTACGCGATGTGCCTGGACTCGCTTCGCGGAAGCTCCGCTCTAATGGAGTATATTTCGACGGCGACGGCGTCGACGACGATGCTTCTTCGCTTGACGCCCCATGCGACACATGAAAGCTTTTAGAAGCTTCGCCAGGCGTAGGTGTCGGGGTCTCGGATTCTTGAGCACTATCATCCGGATAACTAGTAGATAGCGATGCAGAGGGATTAGATTGCTCGCGGGCGGTATGAGTTTGGTCATGTTTAGTGTACTTGTGGTATTCCAACGGGTTCATGTCTGATATTTCAGACATAGGGGTCGTTGGCGTATCAGGATCGTCCCACTGAGATGTTTCGTCATCGTACTCCCCGGTAAGGGTGGTTGATAACAGCATCACATCCGACTCTGGCTCGGATAACGAGAGCGTTCTCGCGGGAGTGGAAACACTGGATGAATCCGAACACATGGTAAGGGATCGAGGAGAAGGAGGAAGGTGACTTGCTTGTATCGAGTTGACGTCGATGAATGACAAGGGTTCGTGTGTCAGGAAAGGTGCAGGCTCATCTACCTCATCGAAAAACGGCTTCGTGGGAGGATCCTGAGCGAAGCCGTTCCACTGGAAATTATCGGGAAGGTACGAGGAGAAGTATCTGACCAGCGAGTCGAATGACCGAGTACGGAAGAGCTGCACGGCGTGCTGCCACTGATCGGTGCCGATGAGTTTGGGGTTTGCAATGATCTCGAAAGACGCCGACTCAAGGCTCTCGTTCAGCTGATCCAGTCGAAGCCGCTTGCGCTGCTCGAGCATGCGATGGAACTCATCTGAGTTGGCAGCCGTCTTTGAAATCTCCCAGACGTCATGGTAGAAGGCATCAGGATCTTGAATCGACATAGTAATTGTGTTGTACTGGTCTTGAAGCTTGGTGTAGATGTCCTCCCTCTTCATTCCGAATTTCCATGCTTGCCAGCAGTGAGCACCAACAGGCTCGTCCATTCTCTTGATTCAGGCGTCTAGCGACTAGAGGAAGAGGGAGAGTATGACTAAAGAGAGGGTATTCGTGTACGAGGGCGTCGTCGGCCTTGGTACTCCGTCTCGGTGTCGGGCTTATATTGGGACTTGTCTTTTACAGAGTCTAGTTTCGGTACGTTGGAAGGCGTTGGTGAGGAGGGCGGTCGGGTGATCAATTAGTACTCTGCGATTTGCCTTTGATGGATGGGCCGCGGCGTCCTTCGCAGGCACTGTTTTATCTGCTCTTTGTTCTGTTCTTTGTTTGCTCTTTCTTCTGCTGGTATTGCTTGTCTTGATAGTCTTGCTTGCTGTACCCGTCTTAGTTACCACTACAGCCGGCCATTGTTGCTATTGACTGTGTGTATGCATGTATTATTGAAATCATGAAGAATTATGATTCAGACGCCTTCGAGGCAGACTTGATGCGGGGGCTTGAAGATTGTGGTTTGTTGTGGCCGATTGATTGTGCGCGTGCCGATGGGTTAATACATGGACCTTGGATACTAGAAAACAGAGGTGGCGACGAGGTGGGCAGCCGCGGGTATCCATACCGTCGCTTGGGCTGTGGCCTGAGGCATTTCGCCAAGCACGCCCCTCGCTAGGCATTGAATTGTTATGTTTTCCGATTGCACCTTAGTTTTCCCCAGTGTTGTTGAATGAGACTAATCCTGTTCCGTTAATATTTTGAGAAGTTGTTATCCAGGCTGGGCTTAGCTTGTCTCTTATCTGAGACAGTAAATTCTCGTAGCTGCCGAACTTTGGCACTGCCACCGCCCTGCCCCCACTTCCGGAGCAGACCCCCTGGAAGGTGCACCCAATTAAATCACCCCAAAGTGAAGCATGGGTGGAGCCACCGGCCAGCCTGGAATCCTTCACAGCCAATGACGGAATGGCCCATCCGGCCACTTGCCACCATTCCTTCACATCATGCTGTATCTTGCATGGCGCGTCATGGGCACCACGGCGTCGCCAGTCTCACATCCGCAAAACGCCTCGCAACTTCGCAAGATATGCACATACGTAGTAGGCACCAGACCACGGCATTCTCCCGAACCTACCTGGGTATCTAGCGGTATCATAAGGATGGACGTTGCGTTGGCCCTTGGTTGTAGTACTAGTATAGGGAGCTGTCGCTGGGTTATATTGCGCATTTGGGTGTACGATACCTCTATCACATCTATGATCTATACCTATTTAAGTACTCCGTATCTGGCTTACCTTTATATAGTGACGTGGTACAACCGGGTGTTCCTCCGAGCCTCAGCTGTCGCTCCGTCAGCGGAGCCACCGGTGTCAGCCGACGAATGGTCAGCATGTGTGCCCCGTGCCCTGCTGGTCTTATACCACTCCGTACTGCCTCCCTAATGGGTAGTACCGCTGATTTTCCATCGTCCAGTTATAGCCCATCATCTTCTGCCTATCGCCACGGTTGCCTTATAGGTAAGCCGTGCCCTAGAAATTTATATGAGATGTGTCTTAAAACATTGTTCAGGTGCTCAACCGTGCCCAAGTTGTAGCACGTCTCAAGATGCAACTTCTTTTCCTCGGTCGTGAGAGCTTCAGGGCTACACCATCCCTCGCAGGACCCGCTCACCTGCTTCGATCTCCTCACTTGCCGAGCATTGGGGGGGCAAGACACAGCCAAGTCAGCCTACCGATTTGGGGGCCAGATGTCACACACAAGCAAAATTGTAGCACGTCTGCCTACTGGGCTTTCGTCTTGTGACAGGTGCCCAGACACACCGTCCCGGTCCCGCTGAGGTAAACCGTAGGACTGATGACAGGCGCGCGACAAACTGTTTTCAAATGCGCTCCATCTCCATCGCTTCATGTTCCTAACCTGCCCGACCTTATCTTCGAGTTGATCCCCATTTCTGTGCGTTGGATTACCCGCCGTTGCAATCATCCGGCTACCTAGTAGTAGTTGAGGGAGGCCGTAGGTGTTGTACCTTAGTTACCGGTAGGTGCTGGAGAACAGCACTGCCCAGTCCTTATGAGGCAACTCAGGCAGTGCTCGAAACTGACTAATACGCCGACCACAGTGGAACCTGTATTTATACAACCTGTACTGCCCAGCTGGCTGGTTGGTCGAGTAAGAGACGGGGAACAGCCAGGCGACCCCAAGTGAACCATCCACATCCGCAGCGGGATCAGCCGCACGCATCGCACTCCTTTCACGCCCTTCCTGTCTTGCACGCTTCTGAACCCTTCGATGGCTCCCTGCCAGCTCTTGAGCACAGAAACATAGTACGGAGGTCTCAAGGACAGCTCATCTGATAGTGACAACTCCATCTGCTCACCCTGATATGGCCCATCTGAGCTGACCAAGTTGATTGATTGATCTGTTGAGTTCTCTCGAAGTCGTCGGGCGGAACCTTCTATCTTCTATTTCTTCTTCTTCTGCTCCGCCGCCCTTGACTGTTGGAGGTAGATGTTATAGATCTATCATATTTTCATGTTATAAAAGCCACTGCCATCTATGTTACATTTACCCTTCACACAAAATTCTCCTACGTCGCACTATGGCTGGCGAGGTGTACCCCTCTGAGGAGAGGACTGAGCCTTTCACCGCCGAGGAGCTCCAGCTGCGATTGGGTAAGAGCATCGAAGTGGATGACCTGGACGATGCTCAGCAAGATCATGTCCCCTTGGACCAGCTGGTGGTCGATGAAGACCACTACAAGAAAGGCCTTCGTATCCTAGTACGGCCGTTAACAAAAAGCCGCTCTGTTAGTCCCGGCAACGGCAATTGTCAGTGGCTTGCCTTGCGGGCTGAGATGGGCAATCCTAACCAGCCGAACTCCAAAGTCTTAGCCGTGACGCAGACCTCGAAGGACATCAATTTCTCCATTAGGATACCCCAGGCTAGGGAAGAAGATCGCCCTCCCCTCTGGTGTGAGCTTTACTACGACCCGACTAGTGATGGTCTAATTCTGTTGAATAAGTCCGACATTCCTGTCGAGCTGGCTAAGGTGTCTCCTTCCAACCCTACCGGCGCCAACATCAACCAGGAGATTCTGCCGAGGGCCACCCGGGAGGTATCGCCGGGTACGTGGAGGATCATTGTTGGCATTCCCGTCCTCGAATTTCGCATCCTGGAAAAACGGCCTGCCACCCTACACGTGCCGTCGGATAGCTTTGAGTCGTCGCCCGCCCGCAGCCAAGATGTGCGGAGTTCGCTGGGCAAAAGGTCGTTCTCCCAAGAGTTCGCCGAGGAGAACGCAGCCGTCGAAAAGAGGCTTCGCCCCGACGAGTCGTACGAGGATAAGGACGGCGTCATCATCTTTCTGGGGCCGAAGAACGAGCGCCTGGTTTTCCCCTTGCCCAATGCTGCCAAAACCAAGGAAATCGCGCTCCCCAACGGGCACGCGCTGCTTGAGGTCCAGAAAGACGAGACCATCGCCGTTCCTGGCGGCTGTGAGCTTGATGAGTACCAATTGACCAAACGCGACCAGATTGCCACAACCGGGGCTTCTTCCGTGTTCACGGCCGAGCACTCCCAGGTTCCCGATGGTGTCATCACGGTCAAAGTCCTCAAGACTCGAGGGCCCCAGGCAGATAGCCGTCCCCCAGACGTGTCGCATTGGAACGTGATTCGCCAAGCCGACGTCTGGTTGCGTGAGTACCAGAGCCAGAAAGACCTGAAGCACGAGTCCATCGTCAAGCTGTACGGCGGTGACGCGCGTTACCTATCGCTATACATGGAGCACGTCGATGGCAAGGACCTGGCTGCTCGTAACGTGTGGCGCGACACCGCGACGGACAGCTTCGTCGGCAGCCGCAACGACGCCATCCGCATCCTCAAGGACATCGCCGGCGCCCTGCATTACGTCCACCAGAAGAAGCGCATCCACAACGACATCAAGCCCGCCAACATCCTGTACTCCAGGGACAGGGGCGCCGTGCTCTGCGACTTTGGCCTGTCGACCCGCACCGCAGACCCCGCCACCAACGGTGGCACGCCGTACTATATACCGCCGGAATTCATCGGGCAGAAGCTTCGCGGCGCGGCCTCGGACGTCTGGGCGCTCGGCGTCACCATGCTCTACGTGCTGCGCAAGCTCAGCTTCCCGGATGCTCGGGGTGTCCGCGGCCATCCTAGACAGCTGTACTGGATGATCGCGGACCTCAACCGCAAGCACGGTCACGCCTCGCACCGCGCGCCACCCGCCGTCGCGCAAATGCAGCAATGGCTGGGTGAAGTCAACGAGGCCAAGGCGCAGCTGAACCCGCGTGACAACATCGAGTTCCTCGTGCTGCAGATGCTGTCTCCGAATCCGCACCAGCGCATCAGCATGGCCAAGGTCATGAATGAGCTGCACGCGGAGAAAGACACGGCCGTCGCGAAATGAGAGGCTAACCGGGTTGTCATGCCAAGCTCGAATACTTGCTGTCCAAGTCGCTTTCTATTCAAGGAGAGGAGGCCATGCACCTTATTCTTTTGCAGTCATTTTCCTAAGCACTTTCGAATGGGTAGCTACAGCGTGAAAGCGAATTTATAAATTGAAAATTGTAAGTCTCACAGGTAAATTAGGAGCACTAGGTCTCTTCCGTGTGCTTCACTTACTGTCATTCTCCTTGAAAGAACTCTTATTGACACCTTCCAGCCGTATCAAAAGCCTCCTCGTCGACAACGGGGTATCAAAATCACCGCCACTCCCAGACAATCTACAGGTCTTTGGACGCCATTACATGACAGCCGCCAAAACACAAGCAATCGCAGCACCGGAGATAGCTACCCGAGACACATCCTTGAAACCTCCTGCGGGCGCACTATTCTGCGTAGGTGTTGGAGTCGGGCTCGAATCTGTTGTCGCGGCCTGGCCTACGACAACGGCCGTGACACCTGTACTGTTTGTGCAAACTCCCTCCGCGGGAAGCTGTGCAGAGGACCGGAACACGATATCGGCACACTTATCCGGGCGCGCACTACGTTAGCGATCGCTCTACCCCCAGGCAGTATGGAAGGTCCCGCTCACATTATACAAGGCCGATCCCGACTGGCCGTTGGTGACGACCTGGATGGAGGCACTCTGGCCGTCGGTGACGGTATCGGGGACGGGGAGCGCCGGGAGGCAGAAGGTGCCCTTGCCGGTGACGTTGAGCAGCTCCGGGGTGAGGGAGATGTTGAAGTTGGTCGCGTTCTCGCCGAGGCCGAGGTTGACGTATACATAGGTCCATGGGTGGTGCAGGTCCAGGGCCACGGCGCCGCCCCCGATGGGCCACTCCGTCTTGTTGCCCGCACCGTACGGCACGCCGGCGCCTGTTTGGAACTTGGTCAGATGGGGGCTGCTTGTTTCGCGCTACAACGAGGGATATAGAGAAATAGAAAGGCATTGAAAATAAAATAAAAACGTACAGGGGTAATCCCACTGATCAAATGTCGTGTTCTCGGCCAGGCTGTCGGCTCGCCAGGCCGGGTACTCGATGCCGAAGTGGGCGGACACCAGCCCGGCGAGGCCGAGAAGATACGGGACGGCGGTATACATCGTCAGGCAACGAACGTTTATATCAGGCCGGGGGAAGAATGATGGGTTATCGGGATGTTCAGCGGAGAGAGCGTAAAGAATTTGTCTGGGCAATGGGATGGGGGGACCCGTTGATGAAGGGCAGACAGAAAACCCGGAGATAGAGAGAGATAGATAGATGTAAGGTATTGCTTTCTTTGTGTCGATCAGCAGAAGCGCGCGGAGCGAGGGTTTATAACACGTGCATGTATGTGTGTGCTCGTGTGCTTGTGTGCTGTAGTCAGTCCTCTTTTATCTAAGTCAGGATGCAGAGACATCGGACAATCTGAGGGGGAGCTGCCAAGAGAGAGAGCGTTGGTACGACAGGTCCCCTCCCTGTCGCGCGATAGCAGCAATCAATACATGAGGTACATGAGGTACCTCTAAATTGTTCATCGTAGCGTACCAGGTTCCCGGGTAACATGCCACATTCCATCTGGGTTGGGTGGTATCTACGGCTGGTGCAGCAAGTAAAGTACCTAGGTAGCACCCGCACAAGCTCAGGTGGAAGTGGCGGGGGAGAGAGCCGATTGAGCATGATGTTGAGCAAGTTGAGCAAGTTTTCCGGGGGGGCCAATGACAAGACGGCGACGGTACGGATATGGCAATGAAACAGTGCGCCAGACGGCTCGGGCTCAGGCCCGACTACCTATCTAGCAGTAGTAGCCTGCCTACAAGGTACTTACCTAACCTATAGTTCGCGGAAGTTTGCGCTTTTTCTCACTTGCGCCGCTTTTTTTTGTTTTGTTTTTTCGCTTCCGGGGATCGGGCGGGGTCCTTGCTTTTTTTGCCTGCCGGCATGGGGAAATACTTGCTCAAACGCTCTCAGAAACGTGGTGACCAGCCGCACGCCATTTCCTCTTTGGGGGGGATGTTTTCTCTGGGCACCGTGAGATGCGGGGTGTGTCGTGGTAGTGAGGCTGCTTCAGCTGAGGGGGAGATCAGAGCTCTAACTTAGGCAATCTATACTACACGGGGTGCTCAAGAAAGAACCTCTGTAGAATTCACCCAACTAGGTACTTATATCTCGACGCCTTCGCATCCTTCCGCGTGACAGTCTAGGATTGACCACGAGTGAAAATTTCCCTGCACCGGAATAGTGTTATTCTTGTCGCGGTCCACAGGCATTGCTTGTGTTTGTTGGTATTGGATTTTTCAACAACGCCCAATCAGCCTCGAAAGCATCCTTGACGCCGTTGCAGACTTGCCGTTACGCATAAGAAAATGAAACCATTTAGCAGCGAGGAATCCCCATTCGGCACGGAATTTTCCGTATTCAGCTTTTAGTGAGTGCTATCGTGTGTGTAAAGTGCACGCTCCCCTCACTAAACCGCTCACAATTTACACTGCTGGCGGTTCCAATATGGACTTGTTATGAATACAAAAGGTCTAATTTCTATTCATTCCAATGAAGTCTGCACTACCAGCTCATATACTCTGTCGATCGGCAAGGCTACAGGCGAGTCTCGAGACCTCCCTCCTCTCAAATCTCAGACGAAAGTATCTCGGAAGATATCCTTGATGAACGAGACCTTGTAGTAATGGATGGGACTATACCCCATCTCCGCCTGAATATACAAAAAGCCGTCAGCTAGGGAACCGGCTCTGTACGACTGTAAACCTGCCTTGAGTCTTGTGTTGTTGGACGCAATGTGGTTGATCGATTTTCAATTTCGACTGCACAGTACAAGCTTTCCATTTCTGTACTGTCTCCCCCCAAATTAGAGAATCCTATGGCCGTCGCTTGGATCTCTCGACCATACACTCCCTCGCATCTATTTCCTGATACGCCGAGGAGATGCCATGGCAGCTTGTAAGCTGAGACCCGGATATTGTTGTCATATATGATCCAATGGTACACGACTACTCCTGAATTTCTCTAGGGTCGTATATTACTGTTATTGATACTGGCCGCAGTAGTATCGCAGCCAGCACCGAAGCTCTCCGACAGCCCTTTGTTCTCAGAATACAGGATCAGGAAACTAGCCATAATATAGCGCAATTCAGGAGGTGAGCTGAACAACCCAGTCATATGAGTAAGGAGTCAGTGGATTCTCAATTTTATCAAGGCGATTAACTATTGCTTCGAATTATGTCATGCCCTCGAATATAAGTGTTGAACGTCGCCCTACTTAAGTGCCGTGCCGCCGCCGCCACCCCCAACTCGCCCATGGCCCGTGGGACGTTGGTCAGCCCATGAGCGGTATCAGGTCTGTACGGATATTTACTCCAGGCTCAAAACCACAGTGTGATGGTACTATAAAGCACAAAACCTAGCGACCCTGATTTTACTCAGAAAACGTGCTGGGCGAAAGATAGCCTAGCCAGTGGTATGGTTGTCTTCTTTATAGACTTACATTTAATAATCATACCCTTGTGTCTGGCTCAACTCTATAAAGCTACACCGCTGAGGAAAAATGAAAATGAAAGAATTCTTAGCATATAGCTGCTTAGACACCCCCGGTCAACGAAGGCGCTTAGGACTCGTCAGGCAATAGCGGCAATACCAATTCGCAACGAGATTTCAACAGACACCTCAGCACCAATGTTTCCTAAAAGCCTTTTTTATTACTTTTTTGCTTTTTATTACTTTTCTGTTTTTTATTACTTTTCTGTTTTTTTTGGGTATTCATGTTCAGAGACGAGTTCTGGCCAGATCAGCCACGCTATTTAAGCTATCTTGGATCCTATTCAACCCTACTTAGGAGGTCAAACTGCTCGCATACCTATGACTGACCAGGCAACATCAATGTACTGAAATCCACTACTGTCACACGTACACCGGTTACAGAAGCTGAAGGCCGTGACACCCGATATTTCGGGTAGTTGAATAAGGAAACCGGAGGTCTTAGGCAAGGTAACCGGAGAACGGAGGTCCTAAGCGAAGGTCTTAGATACGGCCTGCCTAGAAAGGCAATACCTAGCGAAGGAAGTGAGGCTATTAGAACGAGCCAATCCCTCTCGCGAGAGGCCAGAAAAATAGATCTAGCAGGACACCTTGACTCCATAGAAACTCTCGTATGAATGAAGACACCCTTCCAAGCCCTCCAAACGAGCCCTTGTTACAACTACGGCTTCGAAAACCAGTACTTTTTATATTCACGGCCCTTTTTGTGTTCCTTTCTGCAGGACCTGTCCTTATGCGGTATCCTATAGGGCGGTAATGACAGGATACCACCGACCCCAACTACAAACTACTATGCTTGGACTTATGGAATGACTGCGATATTCACCGTGGTAATGAGTTTACAGAAGCAAGTCAATTACTGTACCATGTTAAACCCAAAGTTGACATGAGCGAAGCCATGGCCCTCAAGACGCCGCGAGGACTGTGTTTCGGCAAGACGTCCAAGATAATACTGCAGGCATTCTTGAGCACTGTCATGATACTCGGGGGACTGGCTCAGTGGTGCGTAGATTTGCGGGCGCTTCCCGGGAATCCCTATCCCATCGCGAGTACCATGGCCTTCATTGGGGGACCACGTCTCATCGGAGTGTCGGCCTAGGAGCAGCAGAGAACGATTAAGAGAAAGCCACTTGTGGTGATGAAAGGGGGGGAGAGGAAGGGGTTCCGTTTAGGTGAAGACCAAAACGTTGGTGCTCAAGTCTCGCCGCCATCGAGGAGAGGAAGGTTCGGTATTGTTGTGGAGGATGTCCCCAAATCTATTTCTTCGGTGGTGAAAAGGAGTACTGACATTTCTTGGGGAAGATGACTTGACCTTTGGGAAATGTTTTACAAGTTATTCTTCCACTACTTTTTCCAAGTGGCGGGCGGCCCATTGTTGAGAAATGGTCAGGCGAGGGCAATGTCATCTACAGGGCTAGTGATACGGACTACGGCTCTGTGGCTCGATCCATTAAGCTACGATGAGTAGACAGCGAATTCTCAATCGCAAGACTAATCGCACCTTTATGTTATCGTTCATCCCTGCATATGCATCTACGAAGATACGTAATTCGTTGGGACGGTTCGTCGCACTTCGTTGGCCCTGGGCAGTTCGAGTGCTCCCTGGGAAGTTTGTGTGCTCCCTGGGGCGGGGCAGCATAGTTCCGTCGTGCGCACTTTATACGCATCAGTGGGAAGGTTGCCGTTGTGTTCGCTGATTCCGATAACTACTCCGCCAGACTGATATTTTCGAAACGTGTTTTCCTATCTGGGTCCCAAATCCCGTCGCTTTTAGTCTTTTCAACCCGTTGAATCCGGACTTGACCCCAGGTACGCCCAGTGAGAGTCGATCCGCATTGTAGATACGACCTTGCTTTTGATGCCCCCGAAAATGCAGAAAAGGGTAGCCAAGGCGAGCCGTTCCTTGGGTCAGGCAGGCAGGAAGGAGAGTCACATTCACACGCAGGTAAGAGGTGCTTCACTCGTAGCTTTAATTTCAAAGCTCTAACCACCAGACCGAAAAGCCAGGCCCAGAACCAGAAAGTCGTAGAATCGACAGGAGCCAAACCCAGACAGCGCCGCGCAATTTAAATCGTAGAGCTACTAGAAGTCAAGGCAACAAATCAACGCAGGATATGTCGATGAAAAGCCGCAGCGCACCTAAAGGTACTCAGTATGTACCCGAGGAACAGGATAGAAAGCAGGAAAAGATCGCCCCGTTGGATCCGAGTCGAGAGCCGACGTCCCAGTTATCACAAGTATGTCTTAACTACTCTACAGATATTTAGGCTAGCTTGGGATTAATCTCGTTATAGAGAGTTTCCTCTTGGCTCAACGAAGTTCACCTTGCCCCGACCCAAGAGGTGCAAACAATTGGTAGATACGATAGTTCCCCCGATAGCGAACATAACTGTACTACGGATACAGCCTCGAGTTCGAGTTCCCTCATCTCCTCTGATGCCGCTTCCATGGTCCGGTCACGAGCGGCTCGGAAACGGCCTTATGAGGACATATTAGACAAGCTGAGGACTCGCCGTGCGCTCCCTGATATACTTACGGGCGATGGCAAAACCGAAACATTCAAATCTACCTTCAGTATCAATGATCCAATCAAGATTCCATATAAAGACACGAAAACCCTGCAGACGGCCGTCACGAGTTTCTTACTGAAAGCTCAGAATGCCGGCCGGGAAGAGGATAGCTGCGCTGCGGTCGAAGATCTTTCCAACCAGATCAACGAGTGGAAGGCCACAGTTCATCTGGCTACCATCACTAACCTGGACTTTCAGAAAGATCTCACACGTTGTAAGCACTCGAATGAGGCTGTCTTCCAACGCACAATGATGATTTCTATCATTGATCGCTGGCGCCTGAACGATATGTTCGACTTCAATTGTGAGGGGGACTGGTCACTCCAAGGGACGTATCCCTTGCCCTCCACACTGGGCCTCGAGGACGAGGTTAGCGGGCCTACACCGGATCTTGCGATTTTCTTCAACACCGAGTCATTACTTGGAAGCGAAGGCTTCTCAGCCCCTATCCCACCTAGTCTCAAATCATGTATATTCCCCGATGACTACGTCCGACGCTGTTTCCCTTTTGTCTTCATAGAGGCGAGAGCAGCCTTTCACAACATCAAAAGTGCCCTCTACGCGAATATGCATAGTGCGAGCCAAGCCCTTTTCAATATCTATACGTGGATGAGAAGAGCCGGGCAAACCGATGCTTTCTTTCGGGACGTACGGCTGTTCTCAGTCGCGATCAACGCAGAACAAGTCATCGTCCGGACTCATCGGGCCAAGCCTCTTGATTCTGCGGACGGCCTCGTATTCCTCTGCGACGAACTCTGCGACCTCTATGGGTACGATAGAGATACCGTGTGCCGACTCATCCGTAATATCCTCATGGAGTACGGAGCGAAGGAATTATGTAAAATCCTCAGGAGCACGGTCGAGGAGGTTTCACAGCAATATGCAGAAGGTACATTTCAGAATGACGAGCCATCGAAACGACAGAGTGATGCTAGTCTCGGCGCACCTTCTAAGAAGCGCAGAACTTCTTGAGCCTATAGTTAGTCGGCATGTATTTGATGCATCAAGCTCATATGGGGCAAGCCGCATGTCTATCGACAATGGCCAGAGATGAGATCACAGATTACATACCTAGGTAGTTATCACGAAGCTGAATGAGACTAAAACGTACCACTATATGTATGTGCCTTGGTATATGTTATGAAAATTTCCATCCGGACCCGTTCGTCTGCCTGAATGAAAGCGTTACGTTCGAATAGGATAGGATATTAATCAAGTGTAAGTCCCCGGATCGGTGTCGTCGCCGTGTGAACCCCGGTAGAAGTGCGGCGTCGCTTAGGGCGATGGCCAAGACATTGAATATCAATGTACGACAACCAGGGCTGTGAGAAACGCGGAAGCAACGAGAAGACGGAACAAGAACCTAGGCATGTCGTGTCCGCTGTGATGATGTTATCGGGCCTGCGAGATGCCGTCATTGCCTCTCTACTGGCCTCCTACGACTGCTAGGCAACGGGGGCTGCAGGAGGACCAACGGGACCGACGGGGAACGGAAACCATGACGGCTCCTGCATCGGGGTAGACATCTTATTTGAGTGGCCATGAGAGCTCGGCTAGAGACAACGGCAATTTTCTTTACAGCGCAATACCTACTTCGAGAGCGCGGGGGATGAGTCCGTTGATTTGCAGAGGTCTGTATACAATAAAAGAAGGTCAGCCGGTCTCTGTCATTGCTACTCATTGGCCAGGGGCGTGGATGAATGGTGGTCTCGACTGTTTTCGCTCGATAAACTTGTTAACGGATTAGCTCAAATCATTCCCTTCCAACAACAATCAACACGTCAACTCTCGTCTCGTCCCGCAAGTCAAGGTAGTGATTGATGACTGTATGAGCCTTCGGGAGTTCGAATAGGTACCTTCCCCCTTTTGCGCCCACAAACCAGCTTCAAATGGGAAAAGTCAAATGCTGGGGTAAGCGGGAAGCCTGTAAAGTCTAAATGCATCCCTTGAAAAAAAAGCTTATCTCAAAGAAATCGCGAAAAGCTCCCTCCCTGACCAGCGGGCGCGCGATGGCACCTCGCACGCGATATGCAGCCCTGCGCATAGCTCTCGTTAAGGACGCTACGCTATTTGGCCCGCCCATGGTTGTGTGTGTGTCCCCTGCTTTCTGCCCGCATACGCCGCGTTGTGTCAGTGTGGGCTCCGGGTAGGTAGCATTCGGGGGGGTCGCTGACGAGCGGACCTTCTCGTTACAGTATACGCCTCGCCCGCTTCCCCCTGGTTTATGGGCGTTTCTCATGATAACGCCATCGCTACTGCATGTTATTATCATGATTATTATTTTTTCCCTCCCTCTCTCTCTCTCCTTGGGATGGGCAAAATCAAAAGCTGTGTATTGACATATTGCTTGCAGCGATCACCTTACGCCGCAACCTATAGGCGAGCTCACGCGACCACGTTTACTCAAATCAGTTTGCGTCATTTCAAGGCCCTGCTGCAGAGCATGTTTGGCCTGCGCAGAGCGAAAGCCAATTGTGGTGGGTGCAAGAGGCGAGAGTATAGAAGCCCGAATAATTACGTAAAAGTCGCGCGAGTAGATAACTAAAACACCCTGAAAGCATATTGACGATGGACGCATCAAGGGTTGCGCGAGAATCGCCCAGCGGGTTGCCATTTAACTCTACAACGCTTCGCCCTCATGCGAGTGCGGCGCCACTTCATCATGGGCCGTCGATCACGGCTGCGACGTGCAACTAGTCCCTGGGAATTTGGAGGTGAAACAGGGCAAGTCCCTCGGCGGCGAGCAATGGAAACACAACAAGGGCACAGTGGGCAGTGGGTTGACGTGCGAGGCGCTAGATAAAGGCTGTCGGAGAGCGACTGAGATATAGTGACTGTAGTGTATCGCCTAAGCGGGCTAATTAGCAGCCTTATCGGCGAGCCCCTCTTACCTGAAACGGCAGCATCGCCAGTTGGACTGACGATCAATTTGTCTGAGCAAGGTGGCTAGTCTAGATAGGTCGGATCGTGTGCTCGCTACCTCTTGCATAGCTGATATGGTACTCGCGTGGGATCAACAGGGAAGTGGCTGCGAACAGCCAAGTCCATGATGGCGTTCGAAAACCAGGCCAGTGCTCTCTCTATACTTGTATGCAACCTGGTAACCAGTCCAGTATCGGCTTTGCATTGCCATCCATGGTGGTAGGGTGGGCGCTTACACAGATATACAGTCTCGTGTAGAGTTACTGGTTCAACCCCCCACGACATAGGTAGTGCCAAATGAACAAACGGTTTTCCGGCGCTGTGAGTCTCGGCTCCCTCCTAGGTACATAATATCGTTCTCTGCCACAGCTGTAGTCCACTGCTAGATTCACGTTCAGCCTGGAACTGGCACCTAAGGCTTGGGCGAGTGACTACTTTCGGGTTGTCCCGAACTGGTCGCAACCATATCGCTGTGTGCTGGACGTAGATGTCTGTACCCATCAGCAGTGCTACCTTGGTCGTGTGGGTTCATCGCCGGCATCACCGCCGGCAAGTTGACATTCTGGGCCTGCAGTTCCGGAGTGGTCTTGATATTTCCTGCATCCAGAGCACCAAGACCAGTAGAGCAATGCAGTGAAGAGGGTTTATTGTTTGGCTGACCGACCAATGGGGCCCCCTCGTCACGAGATCCGGCGGTGGTTTCTTCAAATCATTCCAATAAGCGCTGGCATATGACGCTAGGTATATGGTATCTGCAAGTTATTGATGGCACGGCGAGAGAGAGAGGTGACTAAAGTGGCTGCTCGCCAAGAGCGTTGCCGACCTCGTGCATCTACTGAAAAAAAGACGAAGCATTCGGCTAAGGCACGGGCGCAACGTGGGATGAGCTCCACGTCGGCGGCCGGAATAGGAAGGCATTCGTCTTCCAGAAGATATGACGTGCAGCGTGGCGAGGATGCCGTTACTCGAGGCTAGCTGTATAATTTGAAATTTCCCCAGCAACGAACAGGTCGGTCGTCGCCAGCCAAAACAGAGGCTGGCTGGCTGTCAGGTCTGGTCCGTCTGGATAGGACACGTCCCGTACGCAAGTAAGAGCGCAGCGCTAACGATTCCTCGCGCATGCAGATATACGTGCAGATATGCGCATGGATTTCGTATCTTTGCCACTGGGGAGCCGGGAGGGAGGGGAGGGGGACCTGTCACCGTCACGCCATACCATTGTACAGGCCAGGCAATCGAAGGACTGCCGTCTGGCGGTCAAACTACCTACGTGCTGACCTAGCCGTCTAACTTAGGAGTCTGTTATATAGGCTCGCCGTGACTTCATGCGGCGTCCTTGTCAGGGCGGGCGTCCACCTACATCGGAAGGGGAGCGTGTACTGCCTGGTTGGTGTGTGAGAGTAAGTACTTGATTGAAGGATCGGCACGCAGTTGTACTCTGCTAGCGTAGTTGGGGCTGGCCAAATTCCGCGCAAAATAGAATATGTGTACTCTGGACCTCAGCTTGGTCAGTGAGATAGGTAGATAGGTAGCTGATAACCTCGTTTCGGTTGTTTCCGGCACAGTTCCGAGCTGTCTACGGGGACAAAAGCTTGTCGTTGAGACGTTCAGCTATCAACTCTAGATTAGGTAGGGTCGGCTGAATAATACCTGCCGAGTACTTAACCTGATTGTCTATCCGCTGATGAATCGATACGATAGATGCAGCGTGCGTACATGTTGATAGGGCATATTGACCCGTTACGGTTAGGTAGACGCGCAGTTATGTTCAACTCCCTGTCAGGGCTTCCAGGGCCCTCTGTGCATGAAGCGATGCCTGTAGGAGGTATGGTTAAGTACCTGGGTACCTAAGTAATCTAGGACCGGGGTTGACAGATTAAGTTGCCGCTACGGGCTGTTTTAGGTTGCGCACTATCGACGGGTACCTAAGGCACCTAGGGATTTAGCTACTTATGGTTGACAGTGGGTGTATGCTGCACGTCACTCGACCTGGTTTCGCGCTAGAGCCGTCACCGTGCTTCCGCTACCTATCCTTAGGTACAGGTTTAGGCCTGGGTACCTCTATTTACCTCTTAATAGCAAGAGACGGAATTTGAAAGTGAACGGTATTTCGACCGTCAATGTTTGTCAATATACGCTACTAGAAGCAAATATTAACACGATTCGTACATCCATCTGCCTAATGCTACGACAGCCCATTCCTTCTCAATTAGGTAGTTTTCGTATCCTTTGATCTGACGTGGCATGAAAAAAAAATAGATTATCAAATTCTCAATTCAATTGGCCTTGCCGCACTTCAACTAATTATACATAGTAGTAAGACTTTGACCGTCCCCCCTCCCCCTTTACGCCTTAGCCTAGGCCATGGAAAGTTTTCGAAGCGTACACTCTCAGACGATGTGAGCAGAAGCGCTTAACAGAGGTAAGTTTTAATGCTGAGCCACTGGGGCCTTTCAAAGGCAAGCAGAACTGACTACCTAACAAGGCCGTGAAAGATGCACGTGGATGATAACAGGATGCGAACTGGGCACGTGGCCGAGACTGTGGCGGCAAGCTACTAACTAGGTAGTTTTAGGATGCCGCTAACTAACTGTAAGCAAGTTCTCTATTTGTGAATACAGTGCAGTGGACTGTACTGTGATTTTCTACGTATTACCTTGATGAGCACACTGGCTCTGAGCGGCCTATTGATTCTATCTACGCTTTGAGATCTTATCACGTACCGAACTACTAAGAGGTAGTCAACAAGGTGATACGGAGACTCCGATACTGAAGTAGCAGTGTTGGCTGTCAAGCCACGGATCACGAATTGTGACATGTACTTACGTAACAGATGCCATCCGTTTAAAAGGGCCGAAGCCCGTCAGCCGCCGTTTTCCACCGTCCGTGCAGTACAGATACTACAGTACGGAGTACCTGTGCAGCCGTCTGTCTGCGTAGAGAGCACTTAAAGTTGGCAGATTAGGTGTGCTGAATCTCCAGATTAGAACGACGGGAACCTTGCGGCGCCCGTACCAGCTCGGGGACAGACTCGGCAGCTGGCCCGCAGAGACGTACCCGTTCACGCTAGACTAGCATCTTCCATGTACATTGGCCAAGTACACTAGAAAACTTTAATCCAGCTAGGTGTCCAGGTAGCTGGCCTAGGTCCCCTAACCCGTCTGGTGCAGGCGCTCGTATGTATGTACCTACCTAACTTTAAGGATCAACTCCGCCGCGGTGCCGCGCCCTGTAAAATCCGGGACGAGAGGTCCTCGGCACCGTCCAGTGCCATTGTCATGCTTCCACGCATGCATCCATCCTTTGGTTCCTTGGGTCTGAGGGCGCGCCTCTCTGTTCTTTCCTTCTTTCCTCCGTTCTTTTTTGTCTCGGGGGAGGCGGAGAGGCCTCGATGCTCAGGCCCGTGGTTCTGATGCTACCCGTACTGTCGATACCTAGACCTCGCTCTGCAACGGGACGAAGCCTGGCCGCAGAGGTGCCCTTGGTACGCACAACGTGCAGAACAGGGCGCCAGGGCAGACTGACCCCGGTCTGGGTTGGGAGTCCGTACAGCCTACCAGCACGTACGTACTTGCGTCCAAATTGGTCCCGAATTCCGCCCCGGCCGCTACGAAGTACGGGGAGAAACACCTGGAAGGCCCCCGCAGGAATCGTGCTCTCGCTGTCCGGCCTCGCCATTCGGGGAGGGTTCCTAAGCATAGGCGCAGCCGATTACCGGCAACATAACCCTCTTTTGTATGTGATGTGACGGCGCGCAACCAAGTCGCATGGTAGCAACCACCACCCGCCAGCGATTGGCGCCTATTGTTTCCTAGCCAGGTCAGCGACGGCGGTCCACGACGGCTAGGTGATGGGCTGATCCGGTACAGGATTCCGGAGGTTTCGTCATGCCTCTGCGCCGTCTGGGTACGTCGATACCTGGGCGATGTGCAAAAGGGTCAGCATGGGCTAGCTACTGTGGGCTTATTTGATCCTACGTACTTACGTACCTGCCATGTACACTGCCGAGACTCCCTGGTCCAGCCGAATATCGAAGGCCTCGTTGAGACTTGATGCTAGGAATCGAGCCTATCTCCACGTTCGAGACGCACTGGAACTGGGGTAGCTCGAGGGTTGCACCAAGATGAGTCTTAGCGAAGTCGTTCACGCACTCACTTTGCTACAGTCTACATGGCTTTTATTAGCCTCCCACCTCCACTCTCTGCCTATCTCACGCTGATTCACTGCAGCTAGTGTAGGTACGTAGGGGATGTCTGCATACGAGCTAAGGCGTGAGGGTCCTACGTATATACGTAGTACGTGGTGGTGGTATCCTCTTCTCACGAAGGATCTCTCACACTGTGAACGTGGTTCCCTCGACCGACGGACATGCATTCCCATGTATCTATCTCATGTAGGTGTAGCTGATCCTGCCGTTCCCGTGTTCCTTTACCGTGAAAGATGCAGGAAAAGCCGCCACCACGTTTATTATACATTGGCTGGCTGGCCCTCCTGGCTAGTGACCATCTTTTCTTTCTTTCCCATCATCCCATCCGTCAACCCCGTATGCATTCACCCGTCACCCAACGCCATCACCGTGCCGCCTCAATTCCCTGCAGATGACTAAAACGAGCATGTCGGGCACGGCCTCGCCGCGCAGCGGTCGACCGCTGACGACCTCGTACGCCGACTTGATGAAGCCCGATGAGGATTGGCGGAATCTACCAGACGCAGCAGAGCGAAGAAAAATCCAAAACCGCCTTGCCCAGAGGGCCTATCGTACGTGATCAGTATCCCCCGACATGGCCCGTTCCCCAATGGACATAAGTGTCCACGAAGGCCTGTGAAAGTCGGCGTGACTAACTGCTCCCTGCAGGACGCAACATGAGGGACCGGACAAAGGAGGTGGAAAAGCTCAAGAAACAACTCCAGCAGCTACAGGAAATCGTCAGCGGGGATGCGTCGACCACGCCACCACCAGAGCAGGAGTTGGCATCGGGTGGGAGGAGTCCAATTAGCTCCGAGGGCACGCCGGCACCCCATAATGCAGAGCCGGCTTCCTTGTCAGCAACGACGGTGGCCGCAGATGGGTCGCGGCAAGTGAGTGATTATATGCAGACATGGCCACATGCTCCTGTTTCTGAGCAATTGAGCGGCCTTGGCTTGATATCGGACGGGGATACCCCTATGGGCTTTGACGCATCCGCCTATTTCTCGCAAATCCCAACCTCTAACGATGTTGTGCCCGAACTATCCACGGCACCCGCCCTAGGCCGTCGGACACGTGCTGTCACCACAACTATAACTCCGGGTTCAATACAGCACCACCCTCCTCATAGAAGCCATAGCATGTCTGTAACACTCCCGTCTAGTTGCTCGAGTCCGCTTCCATGGGGTGTTAACGGTGCGGACGGACGCGAAACGTTGCCAATGTCAGCTGGGTGAGCATCGGTCCATACTAAATATCATGGGATAGTGTTAACATTGAACCACTAGCTTTAATCTGTATGGAAACCCGGAGGATATGACTCTTTATCATCCTGAGTCGGTATATTCATTAGAAGACAGCCTTGCGGCATCCACGGCGTATGCTACATCCCCTGGCTCTGACTTGAACAGCGCAGCCGGCTGGTCGGCGGCCGATAGGAAGCCAGTTACACGACCTGGAAGCTCCTCAGTTACTTCAGGATTCATGACCAACATCAGTATAGGTGATGTGCCGGACATGCCAAAGCCTTTACCTGAGATAACAGCGCCTCTTCTTCACTTTGCCATTGCTGGCGGGAATGTTGAGACCTTACGATTATTACTCCAACGTCACGATGTCAACATAAATGGCAAGGACAACGCAGGCTACACCGCCCTTCAACGGGCTGTCACGTGCGGGAGAACAGACATGGCTGCTATGCTCCTAGAACGAGGTGCCGCGGTAGAAAGAGATGATAGTTGGCGGACGCAGAACGCTACTATGCTCAAGCCAGAGCCTTGACAAACCAAATCGGGCCCTCTTTCTCCTGCCTATTTTTCTATCACGGGGTTAAGGAATATGCTGTTATGTGTTCTCATCTCTTTTCTTTTTAGGCACCGGGCAAGGCGTTCAGGATGATAGATCACGAGCGGTCTAGAGGTGCGCAACTGTACATACCATCGATATTACCTTGGGGAACTGTGGGCGGTCATCTGCCCTTTCGGATCGACCCTAGTCGGGTATCCGCTTCGCTAAGAATAGCGAACTTAGAAAGTTCCATACCCCAGCGCTTTTGATCATGAGTAGTCTCAAGCGCTTCGATAGTTTACATTCACCATGTATAACCAGGGGAATGCGAATACGCATCAGCAAAAAGTAATAAAAGCAATCGTCAAATTCAGAATCCGAGCAAGGGAGGATATGAGACAAGGTCAGCAAGGCAACCTGAGGGATGGGCAGGCCCCCCAGGTCCCCTCATCATCTTGGGAACCAGGGTTGGCTTGCCCTCACGCCAAGCTCATGGAAACATGCAGTAGCTTTATCTTGCATTTGCGTGGTACCGAATCCTTTGCCCTCCTTTCGACTGTGTTGACCCAGTATCGTCAACGATAAGAAATCCACGAAGTGACACGCCCCTGGCACCCAGAAGACGCAACGATCAAATGACCAGTTCAAAGACCAATCATATGGTTGAGCAGATATCTGTAGACAGCCATCTTAACCACCCTCTTGAATTTATATATACTGGGCAATACGATATAAGGTCTCTGGGCCTAATCATTACGCGGAATGATTGAATGGCTTTGCGACAAAGGCAATAAACGTTCTTGAAATTTGCCTCGGATCGGCTCCGCGGTTCCGCGAGGCTCTTCTGCTGCAGGGTAATAAGATACTTGGTTAGGAACAGCTGCGCCGCATTGTTGCGGAAAAGAGACTCATTTCAGAGTACTCTAGTAGTACCGGTATGCTCATTCCTGCCGGCCACACCATCCGCCCGCGAGTCCGAGCCGCAGTCGTGAAGGAGGCTGTGAGCGAAAATGCCGGCTCGATCAGGTCATGGAAATTCAGATAGGCAAGTCCAGCTAGGGAAATTTTAAATTAACACTGTCCTTGGATAGGTCTAGACGCTTTTGAACCCCTCGTCTAGGCATACATGTGAATGACTGGGATTTTGGGCTTCGAGTTAATACAGGGGAGCTAAGGACAGGGGCGAGACGGACTTCAACCGGCACCGCATCACCTCGTTACGGAGGTCTACCGACTTGGCGCCACGCGTGAGACGCCGGTCCAACAATTGAGTGAGGTAAGCCAGTCAGTCATTCTCACCTAGGCGTGTGTGATGTTATCTAAGAGATGCCTAAGCCTTTCCGCAACAAAGTCTCGCCAATTGGGGAGCTTTTGTCGAAACATGGCAGACATTCAAGATGATACAACCTCGGGTTGATTGGCACGATACGACGCCTCATAAGCTGACATGGCGGGCCATGGGCAGTGCTCTGAGCCCATTCTAGTGCTCATCCAAAGTCGGTAAGCGGCCATTGGCTTTAATTTTTCCTGCACACCGCCTGCCGTTCCTACGGGAACAGAGGAGAATCCCGCTCTTGAGACTGAGCCTAGTAGCGCGGACGGATATGCAGGCTCCAAGTACCCCACGAACCACTCGCTGGTTCACCCACAGAAACTCACAAACAAGCCCGCCTGATGTGGAGAATCGCGCCAGGTCTTCCTGTCCGGATCAAGAAATGGCGGGCAGTGTTGCGGGCTCGGGAATACGTAATGTGCCGGCCAGCGATGTCCGAGTCGCCGATCTTCGCAACGTAGGTGGCTGCGCTCGACCACACGAAAACCGTCGGTATGAAACATGTGGTTGCGCCGCATACACACGGCATACGGAGTAACTCCTGCCATCCGCCAATGCATGGGAATGCTAGCCAGCAGTGAGCACGGCATAGAATGCCTCCAGTGTCCTTGATTCTTTTTATGAGGTGTTGGTTGGGGGGAGACATGGCATCCATCTTCCTTGCTTTGAGGCATTCTGCTGTAGTAGATATGGCATGCTGTACTACTGCACGTTACTCCTATTCATCCTTCGCTGCCCTGTTTTCGCTGTTAGGTTTTTTCGCTACAATGATCCTCCGGCAGTTCTACAGTAGGGTAGGCGGTCAGTCTGCTATGGAATTCCTGGGAAAAAAAGAACTCAAAAAATAAATCCTTCCTGTATTCACGGGCTAGTTTCGAGATGGCTGTCGAAGGTCGCACCCAACCAGTAATAGAAGGACGTTAACGAGAGGCGTGCCGCACCATGTGAAGGAACATCGCGATTCTCATTGGCGCAACTAAAACACCATTCGAGCCGATCATGGGTTAGCATTGACCGGGATGGTCCACCACCCAAGTACCTACCGCAAGTAGAAGAACATGGTGCGCGGCGGGATCAACTAATTCATTTAGATACTCGCCATCGAAACACAGGAACGATGCCGAGGATTCTTTTTTTTTTTTGGTCTCATTGAGTATTACGGAATATATCATTTTCATTCTCCAGCACGCTGGATACTAGTAGGATAGTACTAAGCAGGTCAGTCGTCACTATACTATGTTAAGATAGCACTTATCTGGGATGATCTTCAGGCACATATCACGCTAACACGCCGTATTGGTGCTGGCGGGCTGCAAGACAGAGGCGGCGGACATGCACGGATCGCGTATTTATAGCATAAATGATGTGACGGAAGCTCGGTACGGCGAATCCTTATGGTGCTTAATACCTTTATTATGTAACAATGTTGCGAATCACAACCCACGAGACAGATAAGGTAAATACAAAGATAACGATAGGATCTCTGTATAACTAATTACACGTAACTATGCAACTTGATTTTTTAAGTCGACATTAGATTGTACAAGGCAACGTTAATGCATGCAATCAATTCGCTCTTAATTACTTTTAACGAGAGGGAAAGGATCTCAGGGTCTAAACTTTGATGTACTTGTAGATCTGTAAATGGGGGAACCCTGTCGCTCTTAATACAGCAGGGGTAGTATCATACGTAGCATTGTAAGAAAGGAGACGGGGAAGCAGGATTGTACACGTAGCACGTTTTTTGCCAGGATCACCTATGCGCCTAATTGAATGATCGTTTCCGTGCCGAGTCTCGACAGAATCTGTCAACCTTCTTATGGGAAACATGATATGCTCATGTCACCAACACTAGTTACTTGATTCTCGCAACTACCTTCTACATGTGGTATGAACGCTATGTCATTTCCAAGATCGATGCTCGGGAACTTGACGATCAACGCGGGACCGAGAATCCTTGGCTACACCACCCAGTCTCCTGCGATCTGAATTATCCCCCGTTGAGATTGCGATCATGTCTCAGCCTTGTTACATATCGCACGAATGCCCAGTGTACCTACATGAGGGAGGTAAGATGATTAGAGACCCCCTGTTTAACGCCATGTACCTACACCACCCTACCTGAATATGAGCTCGATATCATGAGCGGGGCTACACATGGAAAGCGACAGACAAATAGGCAGCCCTGAAAGCTAGGAAGCATGTTACACGCCGAATCGTGGCTCATCCCCCTTCACACACGTGGGTATAATACCGAGTAGATACGTTAGCTACCAGCTAGCTCTTGAAGCATCCCACGGGATTAGATGGATCGATCGTACTGCCGAAAAGCCGAGAACAAATACACGTGGGAGAGCCAAGTGTATTCGATACCCCCGGTCGGTCCGCGAACCCATCATTGCGCACAATCCACGAGTATGGCACAAACGTGTGATGGTCTCGTAACTGCGCTATGGATGGTCATTATGGTATTCCAGTCCTTGTTCAGCACGAGCGGCGGATGTGACGGATTGTTCTTGAGTCACGTCTCTGCGTCACGCTAGGCACTTCAGCTGAAGTGATCGTCGGCTCGGCTGCTCGCACAAGGGTTTTCTTCGTCGGCCTTATTCCGCCGGTAGTTTCAGCACGGCCTCGTGGGATCTTGCTCGTGGCAATTTGTCATGCCCGCTCCCATTGCTACCCTAACACGCAGGATCTACCTAGCTTTAAGTTTGACGTGAAGCTGGCATGTCCCTTTCTCACCTCCCCCCCACCTGAACGCGTCTTCTCACCCATGGAGCAGTCATTTCATTGTACAGTACGTAGTTCCCTAGTGTTAATGCATTGCCCTACGATGCATTGCCCTACGTATGTACGCATACCGGTGGCATCGTATGTTCCAAGAAACTAACACCCCATGAAAGAACGTAAAGCCGCCACAGCGCAGCTAGCGTATAGGTGATAAAAGCTGCCCGCCAAATGCAATATCAATCCTTCTATACATGGGACCTACCTACTATCCAGCACAGGCGGGAAAACAGAATGCCAATTAAGGATTCGACGATACGACTTGGAAGGCAAGGTTGTTATGGGTTGCCTCGCCGCCCGTTACATAATGGCATGCTTATCTTCTACAGTTGACCATCCGCCGACCCTAAAGGGCATCCATCCATCCATCCATCCATCCAGCCGACAATATTTCATTCCGGACGAAGCCTACCTATACGCCGCTACGACGTGCATTCGGGGCCATGGTATGTTCCCATGAAAGGTAGGATAGGACCTGGCCAATGTCAGACTGCGCGTGACTAATGCTTTCAAAGAAATCGTTCGAGATGACAAACTTTCCGTGCAACGCCCGATTTGGCTGCTGTGCAGTTTGACGCTGGCATTCTAGAGCTACGGCAGTAGAACATCTCTCGCCGGGAGTCCCCGAATCCTTTTTTTGCTAAATGGACGTGCTGTATAGAAGAGTTGATGACAGCCACGCGTCTCGCTTGCCTCTGGGTCCTTGCGCGGCCATGATATCCCGGGTAGATTTCTCGTCTAACGAATATAAGACTTTATGGGAAGTTTAGTACCTTCCTGGACGGAAACATATTATTCCGGCGGTGGTACTGTTCTCTCTTAAGTTCACCCACCGTTGCACATCGCCCCGTGAGCCTGATGAGGGCATGAGCGCACATCCAGCTTCCTGTGCATGTGTCGTCCAATCGGCTACCCCGAGGCTTCCTGGACGCTTGCATAAAGATGCAGACGGGTGTTTCAACCGCACCCAGGGATGCTTGCTGGTAACTGAGCCTTACCCTCCAGCATCCTTTTAGTACTTTACATGATGCTATAGGCTCTTGGGTAATAGAGCCAACAAAACCAGCAATATGCTGGATGCATGAATGCGAGGAGGCCCCGCGTCAGTCCCGCAGGTTCACCTCTTTGCTGCGGTCATGAGATTTGGCTTTCGGGCGCACCCGTAGGAGATCTCACCTTCCTTTCTCGAGACCCCAGCACGTATGAGATATAGTAGGTTCTCACAGCTAAGTTGATGGTCCAGGGTCTAGACAGACTTGATTTGGGCCATACGTAGCTACTGCTGAGCATTTTGTGTTGCGAGTCCGCCAGATGTGTGAGATCCAATTAAAAAAACTACTCTGATGAAACGAGTACCGTAGCATTAACGCAAGGCGCGACATCAGACCGCCGTTCCTTGCTGCTAAACCATGTGCTCTATCATGCATCTTTAAGGTATCCCTCACCGAAGTGCGGAGATGCCCTCCGACCACACTCGCCAGAATTTCAAGGGCTGTACTGCAGCCTGATCACGCCTTCGTCCTAAAGTAAGAGACTTCAGGGAATATTCCCAACTATCTTTACGCAATAGATACACTTTTTCCTCGATTCACGCCTGCTAGTCCTCGACTTTTTTCCCCTCGCTCTACTTTCTGTTACTTCCCTATCCTTTCCCAAACCTAACCTGTAACTGAAATAAATTGTAATAGCAACCATGGGAGAAGAAAAGAAACTCAAGAGAATGGCATCCGGAAAGGATCCTGGCCCTCACTGCCAGGCGAACCGGGGCATCGGCTTCACCACAGCAAAGCTATTCGCCAGCTCAGGTAATTACGGTCTTCTCGGCGGGGTATGGAGCGAGAGATCGGGTGAAAGGAGCGGACCAGTACACTCTATAGCATCAATCAGTAGACAGCTGACTGAGTGAGTAAGTGCCTTTCACACGAATAGGATCACCTTGATAGGCGTTATGTGATCACCGTGCCCTTGAAGACCCGCCTACACGTGACGGATCTGAGTCCGCGCTCGCAGTCTATTAATGCTTAGTATTAAACAGTCGGCGCGAAGGCATTTGTTGACAGGTAATGATAGTCGTGTGCGCGCTCTTGTAGGCTCGGCCTCCTCGCTTCGTAGACGCCTAGTTCACCGAGAGCTAACCGTTGTGTTGACTCTCACTAGATAGTGCGTAAAGGGAAACGGAACCGTCGAGCGCCCGGTTGTACGTTGGATTCCAGAATTGTACCGATCTTCTCATCTGTGTGTGTATTGATTGATCTATTATATCTCCGCACTTGGGTGCGGGATGATTTTCCGGTTAGGTGCGTACTCAAAATTAGTTTGACTCTGCGACATGACAGCAATCCTGAGATATACCAAGAGAAAGACCTCAATAAGCGCAAAGTTCGCCCGGGTCGCATCGCGTTTCTTCTCCAAGAGCGAGACAATACGTCGAGGCAAGTCAGAGCGAGATGCGGATGAGAGCTGTGAATAATGCCATACTAGTTTGTGAATGAATCGGGGGTCACCGTCACCGGCCTGAGCAAGAGCAGCAGACCAGCCGCAGGGGCCGCGTAGACGATGTCTTCAAATAGTAAAGCGAAATCGAACAAACGACATGCTAGGTCGACCTAGAGACCAAAGTAGCCATTTCTATGCATGAGGCAAGACTTTAGAGAAGCTATTACAGAGACATTAAATCAATAACGAGAATTGATAACTTAAGGATATCGCGGATGTCGCGCCAGTTGTATCGCACCCAAGAGAATATACAGCAATGTTCGATGCGACTGAGTGCTGCAGCGCCTGTCCTTCGCGGAAAAGCTGCTTGTGTAGATCGCGAAGCCATATAATCATATTACCGAGTATACCACAGCCAAAAACAGAGATAGGAAACAGATACGATGTATGAGTTAGGTGGCGCAGAGGTCGGTTGTGATCCAGCATCCTTTAGGACTAACTTATCATCATTTGCTCCTTTAAAGTACCTGCATTCAACTCGTAAGTTGCGGGAGGGGTTTTTCTCTTAATGTCTTCAAATGATCGATGTACTGTCTCTACCTACATGCAATAATGGCAATATTCAATTTCCTAATTGGCTCAATAAGCATCAATTACAATGCCTCTCGACAACTAGACCTTAACAATGCGTATTGTTCGCATCATGTCGCCTGTATTGGTCGTACAGTGTAACAAGGACTCTTTGTAGGTGTAGCCGCACGCTTAGACCTATGAGCTCCCCTAGACCTTACGAAGGAGGAATCCGTCATTCTGTAGATTCTGGAAAACTCCCTGCGGGTCATACTGGGCGGCTACGTCTCGTAATTTCTGAAGGTTTGCTGAGCCATAGCTGCCGCGCACATCCTGAGTAGAATCGGCAAAGTTCATGCAAAGATATTCCAGCAAGAGTCCCTTTTCAATTGCTATATCTTGTACAGCTTTCACCGTCGTGCTTACCGCCTGTCTTGCCACCTGATCTTGATCGTCTTCTGGCCACTCTGCAGTGAAAACCCACCCTGTATCATGTTAATTCCACCGCTCTGAACAAGTTCGTGGTATACTTACAACACTGGCTATCCTTCTCCAGACCCATGATGTCCCTTCCTTGGTTCTCGCCTGCTTGAACTGCAGATGCGGACACTGGCTGAATTGTGTAATGGAACTCAACCCCAGCAGGTAGCTCACTAACCATCCCTTTCCAGGCCTTATACACTTCAATGTAGAGATCATATGAAACCTTTGTGGTTACACTTCCAATAGTGCGCCTATACTTGGTTAGATATGTTATCTCAAGTGTATTCAGTAGTGCCCACTTCATTGGTTTGATCTCATGAGCCATAGCCTTAGCCAGTGACAAGATGGTGCCGTTCGTCTTCGGCACGAGTGTGTTCATTAAACTGCTCAGAGCGGAGAAAGGTTGAAAGGCTTTTGGCTCATCCCCAGGGCAGCCAGCATACAGCAATCCCACGACAACGAAACCGTTGCGGAAGTTCGTGAAGATATTGGGTCTGGAATCGTGTTCCACTTCAGAATGTTAGGCAATGGCCACTTCGCAACGTTTGAGGAATAGGAGTTAGAATGAAGTTTTGGGAAATGAACGAGAAATAGAAGGTCTAGGGCAATCTTACTAGCTTTCTGAGCCTTCATAGTCGCGCCTATGATGTTTTCGAAATCTGATTCTGCATACAGTTTGAGCGTATACTGTACTTCAATCAGTGGGTGTAGGCTGAGTCTAATTGACGTAACAATCTTTGTGGAAAATCATGATGGGTTAGCTTAAGAATTGTAAAATTATAGATATAGTTCAGAAATATAATCAGTGTATACCAAAATTAGACCCTCCTCCTTTCAAGGCTTGAAAGAGGTTGGCATTCTTCTCAGAGTCGGCAGTGACGATGCTAGAGTCGGCCAAAACCACCTAACCAGTGTCAGCTCTCTCAAGCGTAAAGCGAATGACTTGCTAGCCAGTACAAAGCCTACCTCGAAGCTTTTGACTCCGTCAGCGCCAAAACCGTGCGGGTTAGGTAGCGCTGGGTATCCGCCTATGTAACAATTGACCTTTTCTCAGCGGAGCTATGCGAAGGATGAAGATATTTTGGCATACCACCTAAAAGAAATCCGGCCAAGCCGACAGAGCCGTTTCTACCACCGATGGCAGAAAGCTTTTTCTTCTCGAGGAACTCGTATACTTCGTCCCAGGTTGCACCGGACCCGACGTGCAAAACGCCCCTCGTCGCGTTAAGGGACATAGACCGAAGGTTTTGTAAGTCGATCACAATACCATCGCTTCCTGTACTATTGAATCCTGAGTTTGGATTATGGCCCTGTGTCCGGAGGGCGAATTTGATGTTGGCTTTTGTTACGATCTTGAGGGTTTCGGCCACGTCTGTGCTGCCTTGAGGGCGAACAAATGCTGCGGGTGACATCCAACATGCCTGTGACTTACTTTTTGTTAAAGCTCATTCTTATTTAGAGGAAGCGCCGTAATATGAATAGTAGACTCACCAAGGACAGTTTTTCTCAGCTTCATATTCAGAAACATCTTGGGGGACCACGAGATGGTCTGGCAGTGCAGACTTGAGCAAGCTGAGAACAGCTGTGACATCCCCGGAAGCACTCGACATGATAGAAGGGGACAAGTTTGTGATAATCAACGAGAGTTACAAGTGTAGCCACTTTTACAGATGTCAAGTTGTGAAATTTCCGCAAGCACTAATGGGACTGAGCTGCTTCATGATGAAGACGCAAAGGATGTTGTTTCCTTGTCTATGGAGGCGGGGGAAAGCGGTGTAGAGCATTGCACATGAGAGGGCCACACGCACCAAAATCACGAAACCATGTATTCGGACCTATTGTGCCTTATTGCTACTTTGTGTTGGCTGTCCTGCTACGCATGCAAATATTAGGTGCTTTTGACATCCAACAATGGACATCCCTGTCATGTTCCACACTGCAGCCTCCGGCCTACCTGGGCGGGGAGCCTACCTTCCAACAGCATATAAGTTATGCTGCGCCTCCTATACGAATTACATAGAAATTAAAGCAGCTAAAATGTATACCAAGTAGGTAGGTTGGCTACTGAATGGGTTTAGCTTCCTGCCTAGATAGTGAGGCGTCCTGCCCGAGAATTCGACCCCCCTATTTAGTGCTAAGAGATGTCTTGGGACACATGGGTTGAAGCTCCCCTTCAAGGACAGCTGGCGTGGGGAACTATGGGTAGCTGATTCGATAATCAGATCTTTCCACTACCGAAAGGTTCGAGTCCCTTTGTTGGGTGTGAAGGACAGGACAGTACGATGGGCAGTGACAATTGCTTCACACCCTGCGTGTCGGCTGCATGCAGGCAAAAGGTCGCGTCGCACATGAAGTAATCTGAAGAGGGCTGATAAATGCATTAAATGTACCTCGGATCATTCAACTTCAAGAGTTCAAAAACCCAAATATAGGAGACGTCATATAGTGTACACGAGTACATGCAGAAGCCGTTCGGCCAACATTGTGCCGCCATTCTTCTCACAAGCGGCTAGGGGAAAAGATTTGATTTGTCTTTTGTCGCCATGGTGGGTTCATTCTAGATGCAAGTCCTAACTAGCTCTCTGTAAAATAATACAGTCCGGTAACTTTCTCCTGCTCCAGGACACGGCTTTCAGCTTTCAAAAGTTACCCTCATCACGCCCTGCTGCGCGTGTTCTTTCAGATTTCAGATCCGGACCGAGAGGATTACGCTTCTCTTATAAGCAGTCACGATGAAGAATACAGAGACAAGAAAGAAAGTCCTCGTCATAGGAGCGACTAGAAATCAGGGCTTCAGGGTAGTGCGTCACTGCGCGGCTGCCGACATCGAGGTGTACGCCCTTTCGCGAGATCTCACTTCCGCGGAGGCGCAAAAACTACAGATTCCTCCACGGGATGCGAGACGTGGTAGAGAACAGCTTGAAGATGAGACTGGGTATGATAGCAGTTGTCGTCATCTGAAATATGGGATCGTGCATCTCGTCCAGGGTGACCTCAACGACACGGGATCACTTATGCGTGCTTCACAAGGCATGGACGCTATCTTGTTTTTCACCATGCCTAGAGATGCACGGATTGAGCAACAACAGACGCAGAACGTCCTCGAGGCTGCAAGAGCCTCCGGGTCAGTCTCGATGGTGATATACTCGAGCGCAGCTGGCACTGATCGGTGCGATTCATTTCCGAGACGGGGTACTTGGAATCCAATGGAACAATATTGGCTAGGAAAACAAGGCAACGAGGCCTTGGTACGCCAACTCAGCGATGAGACCCCTTTTAAAAACAAAATTGATTGGGTTATCGTGAGGCCGACTATATTCTTGCAGTGCTTCGTTCCACCAATTTCAAATTACCTCTTCCCGCATCTGTTCGCCGGTGGTCAACCCTCGCTGCGAGTCGCGTACCGACCTGAAACCCGGCTTGAGCTTATTGACGCGCGTGATGTTGGGCTGGTCGTGGCGGCAACCATAATGCGACCCACGGACTGGGCTGGTAAAGCCGTGTCTCTTGTGGTTGATCGACTTACCATACAAGAGATTGCGGATACGATCTCCGACGTGCATAGCGAGGAAACTGGGCAGGGACCTTTAGCTGGACGCGCCGAAAGAGTGAAGGTAGACGTAGAATACGTCGATTCTGAAGTGCTTCAAGCCGAGATAAGGGAGCTGGCTGCGTATTCCCAACGTCTCATCAATGAGATTGAGCATCTTATCAGCCCGTGCGAAAAAAGGGATGAGATGCTTGAGAATATCCCGCTTACCAGCGTCAAGAGCTTTTTTCTCATGAACAGCTCTAGTGGTAACGGGACAGGCATTGAAAATGATGCAAAATAGGAGTTTCGAAGTTGTGGCATGCATTTGACATAAGACTCGCAATGATTTTACTCTTAGGCACTGATTAGAAGGGAGTTAGGTAGCTCTTTTTTTGTTGAATTTTATGGCGTTTTACTTAATTGCTAGTTTTCTCAATTATGTTTTTTAAAACCCACCCACCAAGTCGTAGCGCTGGAGGATCTTCAGCGAGTCGGCAAGCTTCGAGATTATCGACAAGACAAGCAAGACACCATAACGTAGTAGGCAAGGAAACAATGGCATCATTGACTGACAGGTAATGTCAACACAAAATCGAAGGGATAATTAGTAATTAGATATTTCCCCTATTCATTGACCGCGAGCGATAGACTACCTACGGTCTACCTTCTATAGTAGGTACTTAAAAGTACCCTACACTGGATAAGGTACTTATTTAGTACTTAGTACCTATGGAGGTTAGGTAACTGCCTAGTACCTACTTGGTACTTAGTTACCTAGACTTTACTGGCTAGGGAGTTTATGGGGACTGGGCTCCAGCTAAAATGGTAGGGCTGCGTTCTGGGGTACTTAGTTACCCAATATGTCAAAAGCTTAACTTCGAGCGACGGGCAGTATACCCGTGCACCACTCGGTATTCGATTTTCACAGGATACTTGAAGCGAAAAGAGTAGTCCTGGAATATGAGACATCTTACTAAGTCGAATTTAGACCACGGTCGATAGAGCCAATCACGTGACAGGATGGCCTGAGATGAGAGCTCCAAAATCTGCCTAGCTAGGACTGAGGGACTTATCGTTCATTATCAGTATCTGTGACCAATCAGAGACCGCCAATTTCATAGCTCCGTTGCTCCCGTCCAGCAGCATCCCGACCGGCAAAGACCTTCCCTATTGCTTGTTGTCTTGCCGAGCTTCGCGATCGATGGCCCATTGAACCATTTAACAATGGCGAATGTCGAACTTGGGCTGGCCATTGGCTTCTATCTCTACCCTTGTGGCCTGATTGCGACGCTCTTCCTTTCCCAGTTAGTTCGGTACCGGTACAAATATGCCGGCAGCGGCCCCGAGGTCGACGAGAAGAATGCCGGGAAGACCCAGCGATTCTACGCAAAATGTGTCTGGTCGGTGCAGGCCGTTTTGACGCTAGTGCTTGTGCGGCTTTCCACTCCCCCCTTCTAAGTAGAGGTGAAATCTTTCATTTGCATGCTGATGATCTGCTGTAGCTCGCCACTATTATCCTCACCTCATACCACGCCGTCGCAAGCCAGGGTGTCCAAGGCAACTTCCCTTATAGCGCTTATCTGGTATACTCGACATCGAGTCTTTTTGCTTCAAGGTAACTAACCCGTATGTAGGCATCCTACATCGCTGCTCTTCTTTTTTTCCTGGCCGGCCTTCTACCGGATCCTGATGGACCATGGACCCCGACGGTTCCTCACGGTTTCGCCTGGGGATACGGTATCTTGATCGAGGCCGTCATCGCAGTTGTGTTCCTGTCTCAGTCCCCAGTCATCGATGCGCCAGTGGGGCTGCTCAATGGTTTAGTTGGCCTTGCCATGGGGCGCATTGTCTTGTTCTTGATCATGATCTCCCTTCTCGCTCGCAAAGAACATGAGCTGAAGAAGGCCGAACCGGGATCGGCATCGGAGCGACGGCCCCTTCTGGAGAATGGCGGCGGTTCAACGAATGGCTATGGCGGTACCGCCTCTTCCGCCGCGAACCCCCCAGTTAAAAAAACACGCGATCCGTCAAAGTCAAATTGGTTTGACTATTTCGCGGGTACTCGGGTACTCTTCCCCTACCTCTGGTTAGTACTGTCTAAGTGCAAATTTGCACCCATATGGGCATGTCTAACTCATCCCAGGCCGTCCAATGCGCCGCTTCACCAGGTCACCGTCTTTCTATGTGTGCTACTTTTGATCGCCCAGCGCGTCGGTAAGTGAGTCCGGCTCAAGAGTCACATGCTTGCATGATTACTGTTCTACAGACCAGGCTTCTTTATTCAGTTGTCATCAGCATATCTTGAGGCTCCTATGGAACTCGCCGCTTTCATGCGTCATCCACAGAGAGATTTTACTAACGCGTGGCGATAGTCAACATTTTGGTCCCTTTACAGCTCGGTGTTCTAGTCGACGCTCTTGGATATGGCAAGGTTCCTTATAAAGAAGTGGTCCTATACGTTGTGTATCGAGGACTTCAAGGTCAGCAGGGAGCTCTTGGGGCCGCTCGCTCAGTCCTTTGGATTCCAGTTTCGCAGTCTCTGTTTCGGAGATTATCATGCGCGGCTTTCGAGCACGTCCTTCAACTATCCATGGATTTCCACCTGAGCAAGCGAATCGGTGAAGTCACAAGCGCTCTCAGTCGTGGCAGCGCCATAAACACCTTCCTGGAGAATTTCTTGTTTCAGGTGTTCCCAATGCTCTTCGATATCTTCGTGGCATCCGTTGTGTTCTTCTTCAAGTACGATGCCTTTTACACCCTGATTGTTCTGGTCATCATGTGGTCGTACATCTTTATGACCATCTATATGGCCAAATACCGGGGAAGGCAGAGAAGAGATATGGCGACCAAGGCTAGAGAGATGGAGGCTGCAAAGTGAGTAAGACGCCCTACATTCGATTACGTATGTTGACCCTAAGCCAGAACCGATGCCATCATGGCATATGAGACTGTACAACACAATTGTGCTGTGCCTGCCGAGACGGAAAAGTACAAGAGTCATGTCACCGTATACCAAAGAGCTGAACGCCTTGTACAACTGTCGTTGAATCTCCTTAACCTGACACAGAGTTCAGTATTCACAGCTGGTGTGGCCTTGATCGTTGTTGTGTCTGCTTATAAGATCGCCCACGGCCAGCAAAGCGTATCTGACTTCGTCAGTCTCATTACTTACTTTGCCCAGCTGCAGGCGCCTCTTAATTTCTTCGGCACCTTCTACACGATGCTCCAGAATAATCTCATCGAGGCAGAACGTATGCTTGAGTTGGTGAGCCACATGTTCGACCCCTTATAAGCACTGCAGAACTAAATAGAGTCTAGTTCAACGAGACATCTGGCGTCGTAGAGAAGCCGAATGCGAAAGGCCTGCCTTCTGCCAAGGGTGAAATCAAATTCAATGACGTCACCTTCGCCTATCAAGACAAGGCGCCCGTTCTACATGGCATCAGCTTTACTGTTGCGCCAGGAACAAAAACAGCGCTTGTAGGAGAGTCGGGCAGCGGTAAATCAACATGCCTAAAACTCTTGTTCCGATTCTACGACGTGGGCGACGGGTCAATCACAGTGGATGGTCATGACATCCGTGATTTGAAGATTGATGGGTTGCGCAAGCACATAGGCGTGGTGCCACAAGACACGGTTTTGTTCAATGCTACGATTATGTACAACTTACTGTATGCCGACCCGAAGGCAACTGAGGCCGATGTTTATGAAGCATGCAAGGCGGCAAATATCCACGAGCGCATCATGGCTTTCCCGGACCAGTACAACACTAAAGTAGGCGAGAGAGGATTGAAGCTCTCGGGTGGCGAACGCCAACGCGTAAGTACTTGTTGTTTGAATCAGCAATCAAGCCATCCCCTGCTAATGACAGGCTACAGGTTGCTATTGCTCGTGCTATACTGAAGAACGCACGCATCCTATTGCTAGATGAGGCTACTGCATCCCTTGATTCGCATACGGAGAGGCAGATTCAAGAAGCTCTTGAGAGGGTGACTGCTGGTCGCACTACGGTCACCATCGCCCATCGTCTCTCTACGATTGTGAATTCGGACCAAATCATCGTGCTCAATAAGGGTAAAGTGATTGAAAGGGGAACCCACAGTGAGCTTCTCGAATTAAAGGGCAGTTACCATGCCATGTGGGAGAAGCAAACGGCAACAGACAAGAAACAATCCGAAAAGGACGACGCGAAGATTGAGGAGTAAACCGAGTACCACCCCTATCAGCACATTAAACTGTTTGGCGATACGGCGTACTAAAAGTAGAAATATAAAAGTCGGGTTATAAATGTATTGACAGAATTAAGTCCACTTCCCACTGCCAAATCTGCCGGCAAGGTGCTACCTCTGCATCTCCATCGCGTAATCTAGGTTCACAATCTCTTATGGGATGACTTCGACTTCTCCAGCTGGACGATGATACCAAGTAGTGCTTCTCGATTTGTAGTTACATACGTGCAATTAATTATCTGGCCATCGCAGAACAAGTATAAGTATAGCACCCACGAAAACATTTAAATATTACAGCTAAGAAGGCTTATGATATATACTATGTTAGACAATATGTGCAAATGAAGTAATAATATCGGAGCAACTGTCGTACTTTTTCCACCCTTAACTATAGCTTCGCCCTCGGCGCCGCGTCTAGTGAGCACAAGCCATTTCTTATCTCAACAAGCTGTTTTCTCAAGATTTTCCCGGTCGAGTTCTTGGGCAGCCGGTTAATCTGCCACACGCCGCCCCTGAGCTTCTTGTAACCACTGACTTCCCCATCCACGTGCTGGTGAATTTCCCTGAGCGCCTGCCTCTGCTGCGCCGCCGTCCGGAAGTGATCCTTGAGGATGACCCAGGCCGTGGGCAGCTCCGTGAGCTGGCTCTCGTCCCACGTGGGCCCGACGCCCCCCTCGACGACGTGCGGGTGCGCGTTGAGGTGCCCTTCCAGCTCGGCGGGCGCTATCTGGAAGCCCTTGTACTTGATCAGGTCCTTGGTCCGCCCCACGACGCTGACCGCGCCCTCGGCGTCGATGGTGCAGACGTCCCCGGTGTTGTACCAGCCCGGCAGGGGGAACCCCTTTTCGTTCGCCGCATCGTCGAAGGCGTAGCCCCGGGTCATGTTGGGGCCGCGGAGCCACAGCTCGCCGGGCCCACCCTCGGGCGCATCCTCGGCGCTGCCTTCCCGCTTGAGGCACGCCTCGATGTTTGCGAGGAGCCGGCCCGTGACGCCGTCGGGCGGGCTCTCGTCGAGGCGCTGGTAGGCCACGTAGCCGGCGGCCTCGGTCATGCCGTAGACCTGGTTCAGCCGCCAGGGGGCCCGGCGCAGGAGGCGATCCCGGAGCGCGGGCCGCAGCGCGCCGCCGACGTTGATGACGCGGGCCTGGGAGAAGTCGTGGCGCGCCACGGCGTCCGAGCTGGCGAGCTGAAGCACCACGCTCGGGACGCCCTGGAAGGTGGTGGCCCGGTCCGAGCCCACCAGCCCGACGTACTGGTCGAAGTCGTACGCCGGCATCGCGTGGTGCAGCATGCCCGTCCAGGGGCCCAGGAACAGTGGCAGTGTCGTGTTGGCGATGTGCGCCCACGGCGTGAAGGCGACGCAGCGCGCCTGCGGCGCGAAGACCGCGGGGTCGCGGGCAAAGAGCTGGTAGCAGTTGGCGACGAAATTATAATGCGTCAGCTCCACGCCCTTTGGATTGCCCGTCGTCCCGGACGATAGATGAATCGTGGCCAGCCGCGCCCGGGTATCCGCGAAATGCGGAACCGGTAAGCGCTCCGAGGCATAGAAATCATGTGGCACATGCAGGTGACCCGGGGCCCGCGAGACGACGGTGATGATCTCGGGTTTCTCCCATGCCACCCCCTTGCTGGCGAGCTGGGCGCTGGCGATCTCCAGGGCATCTCGGACCACGGACACCGTGGGACCGTAGGAGACGACGAAGTCTGGCCGCGCTACCGAGATGCCGTGGCCTATCTCGGAGGCCTTGAGCGCGTGGTTGATGGGGCATACGACGCCGCCCGTCCAGAGGATCGCGTGCACTAGTTCTAGGAACTCGACGCTGTTGGGAAGGATGATGGCCCATCGGGACTGATCGCGCGGCTCGAGTTTGAGCTGGAAACCTTTCGCGATCCTGCCGGCTCGCTCGCGCAGCCGGCCTATTGTGATGCTTCGGTTCGTGAGGTTATCCTTGGCGATGAGATGCGACTCCGGGAGGCCCGGGCGGGCCGAGGAGTGAAGCAGTTCAGTCAGATTCTGATCTGTTGGTATCGGGATCTCTTCGGACCGGTAGATGCGCATTTTGTGAGCTTTATCCGAAGTTCTAAGATGTAAGATTAGTTAGTACGCCCTCGAAAGATCTATCACGGGAAAAGGAACGTCGCATGTGAAGCTGGAAGTTTTGGAGCATTCAGCGACCACCTCAACATTCAGCTTCGTCACTCTAGCTTTTAGAATATTCTCATTCGGTCAATCGGCCATTCGGTGATAATCACAGCTCCTCGATCCGCGCAATATGGTCATTTTCACTACCCATATCAACGAGGTTACCTAGGTTCGGAATAAACACATGTTCTTAGCAACCTAGTTCCGAGGATGACAGAGATTGCGCACACTACGCATGTAGCTAACTTGTTAACCTGGTACGTTACATAGGGTCGGTCCATAGGGTCTGGAATAGGGCCTCAACTGCATTATCGGTCGCTTCCTGCGTGGTCGAGGAGGGGTCGTTGATCACTTCTCATTTCGGCGTAATGGACTACACGCTACATTTGGCAACAACCATTATTCAAGCGGTTCCTGTAAACCCTGCCAACTCTGCCAGGGCCGCTTCCACACAATTCAAATCTTGGACCCGGAAATTTTTCTCAGGGAAGAAACTGGGGAATCTTACGACAAGGAGCACGCAGCATACCCAGGTAGAGATGGCGCTGTAGACATACGCTGACTACCAAGATAAGTACCCCAGGCAGTTGTGAAAAGTATGGTTGACAAGGGATAGTACGGGAAGCACAGATGCTGGAGACAAGGGGCCATAATGTTCGGTTGAGAAAGCCGTTTTCGTGCCCATCAGACAAACCCCTACAGCCAGATCGTGCTGATATTGGTTGGATACAGCCACAGCATGCGACACGATGGAGTCATATACTACTGTACGGAGTATACGTCCATACATTGCCAAGTGGTGCATGCGCTAGAATACGAAACCATCAAAATTGCCCCCTTTTTGACGAGCCGGCTTCCGTCTAGTATCTACTAGCATTGCTAAGCAAAAGGGTAGTGCAGACTACTACCGGCACATGTAGTGTCCGTCTCGTAGTGCCCGCGTACGTCGGCTCTTTATGCAACATGGCTGACCTCGATACAGAAGGACAGCACCTGCACCTTAGTGTGTGGAGGTCTACGACCACTGCCTATCGCCGATCGGCCTCGCCCAATACCCGAAACACATAGCCTAGCTACAATTTCGTATGGAAGCTCTCGGACCGACCAGTATACACTATTGGAAGGATCATCCGGAAGACAGTCAATAGGTAGGTAGTACATTTCCCTACATCTATACATACGTACGGACCCGAGAGAATGGGCTAACTAGGCGTTGCCATAATTCATTCTCATGATAGTTAGCGGATCGTAAAATCCCGCAGCGAGCCTTACCACCTTCAACATCGTACACTAAACACTATGCTGCATAGAGAGACGCTAACACCACGGCTAAGCTGAACAACGCAAGGTCGTCATCATGACAAGCGACCTAGCCGACCAAGTGGAGAGAGGGAGACCATCCCAATAATTATATCCGGAGGATTTAGCTTGGCGGTGGAGTATTGCCTCCCCAGTACCGAACTGATAGAAATCCCGGTTCCTGCATGCTGAGCTCAGAAGGGGTTTCGATCAAATAGCGCTGATTGGCACGTGTTCCGGCTCATCACAGGGCCCTTCATCGTATCACCGATTCCAGTGTTACACACGCGCACGGTAGCAGGATGATCTTGCGCCCAAAGAGGAATCCTGGATCGCGAGAAAACGTGGGAGATATTCCTTGCATGTGCGCGGTGTAGTACCTATACTATTTTTCATCACCCTGCACATTACGCAAGCCACAACGTGGCAGGTCGAGTCATCACGGGTGTCTTTCTCATCGACCAAGAATCCCCCCCTGTTGTACGCACTACGATCTAGACACGGGACGACGACACGCACGGTGTTTTACGGAGAATCATGGCGGCACCAACCAAGACCCCTCCACCGCCGACCCCTACGTTTCTGAAGCTGTCGTACCCTGCGCCAAGGGTGCTCCTGGTGCGGATGGATCGGCCAAAGGACCTCAATGCCATGTCTACGACGGGCCAGTGGGAGATGGACTCGGTATGGAAGTGGTTTGACCTCGAGCCACGCCTCAGCGTCGCCGTCATCACGGGCACGGGGCGGGCGTTCTCGGCCGGGGCGGACCTCAAGGAATGGAACGACTCCATGGCGGGCGACGCGGACCCCAAGGGCCGCATGGGCAACGCGCCGGCCTTCAAGCCGCTCAGCCGGCGGCTCGGCAAGAAGCCGGTGATCGCGGCGGTCAACGGGCTGGCGATGGGCGGCGGCTGCGAGTTCGTCGTCAACTGCGACCTGGTGGTGGCGGCCGAGGACGCCTACTTCGGGCTGCCCGAGGTGCGGCGGGGGCTGGCGGCCATCGGCGGCGCGCTGCCGCGGCTGCTGCGCACCGTCGGCCTGCAGCGGGCGTCCGAGTTCGCGCTCACGGGGCGCCGGGCCACGGCGCGGGAGATGCACGAATGGGGCCTCGTCAACAAGGTGGTGGCGGCGGACCGCGTGGTGGCCGAGGCGGTCCGGTACGCCGAGCTGATCGCGCGGAACAGCCCGGACGCCATCGTCTGCACGCGGGCCGGGCTGCGGCAGGGCTGGGAGACGGCCAGCGTCGAGCGCGCCGTCGAGTGGACGCTCGAGAAGGAGTTCGCCGAGCTGCAGCGCGGCGAGAACATGCTCGAGGGGCTCCGGGCGTTCGCCGAGAAGCGGGAGCCGCAGTGGAAGCCGAGCAAGCTCTGATTTACCCGAACACTGGACAGTCAGTCGATGGAGGTTCCCGAGATGAGTGGACAGGTTGTTTTAGATTGTATTCATGCCGTTACTATACCTATAGCGCCATACCTATAGTGGTCCTCACTCGCGGTTAGCGTGGCGCGCCCGCCTATATTCATAGCACATATACCTACTAAAGAGGCACCTAGAAGTATGTACAAGGTTCTACGGTGTAGACTTGCCAGGGCTCTTCAAGCGAGACGTGGAGCCTTCGGTCTCATTGGCTGACGATGTTATATAGCCGATCACCCCCGGATCAGGCCAAGGGAACCACGGCACTAAGTGTTGAGCTAGAACGCGCGAGCCCACGTCGCTCTCGGCATGGCGCATCCCCACTCCCACTTCGTTCCGGATTTCAGATCGTATGCTTTTTCTCTACCTGGTACCCAAACCGTTTCAACCTCACCTGGCATACTTGCCCTTTCGGATGCTTATACCTGTTACTATGGCTGCATTGGGCTCTCGCCCGAACCTGCCCCATCCTAGCTCCATCCAGAGCCACCGTCGGGTAGTACGACGCCAACTCCTTGTCGACCGAAGAGGCAATGCATTCAACTCGAACTTCTGGTTGCTACACTACGTACAAGTAGTGCTTTGCGCTCGAGCGGCACGCAACGCCTTGCTTCGCACACTGGAGCAAACCCACAGAAGGTATCCGGATATGTAGGTAGTAAGTAGTAAGTATACTGACTACCAACCTCCTGTCAAGCCAACATGGCTTGTAGTCTACAATCAAGATGACCGCTCTTCCCGTATGGCGCGATATTTCCCAACCATTACTAAGATGGGTCGCCATCACGAGTCCTTCTTCATGAAGCTATCCACTTCCAAGCGTCCGGGGTTCCCAACTACTAGTGAATTTATGGCATGGCGACCGCGTCCAATATCAGACTGGTCCGTCCCAGCCCCAAGTGTCTATCTACATGGTACCTACGTATATGGGATGCCGAAGGTAGGTACTTGCGTACGTCGTAGGCCATCTACTACCAAGTACGTGGGAGGGGAGGTGAGCTGCGGATCGCCGAGAAACAGGCCCATGTCAGTCTAGCCAGTCCAGTGGACCAACCTCATCTCCTGGGCACTATCGGCCTCCAAGTCGCCAATCAGACCCAGTACGGGCGACACCCAGCTGCAATGCACGACAGCTTTCGTGCAGAATAACGACGAGAAATCCTTTAATAAGCCGATCACCGCCCCAGCCGAGTGCGCCACCCCACGTGTGCAGTGTGCAGTGTGCAGTGTGCAATCCGTGGGTGCGAGTGTACGAAAGCCATTCACTCCTTTCTCCTCTCCTTCGTTTTACTTGTTCGCCTAGTGAGGACTGAGGGAAGCTTCGATTTTGAATGCTCCCGACGTGTTGAGAGTCAGGTAGTGTCGGCAGTGAAGCAAACCGACAAATAGGGCGCTATGGCGACTGAAAAGCATTTCGACATGGAGAAGAGGTCGGCAGACCAACAAACCATTGTCGACCGCGACGACGATAGCGTGTCCGTCTGTGATGAAGCCCGTGGTGATGACCTCCCCAAGGGTTACTTCTACTCCATTCGCTTTCTGGGAGCCCTGGCTGTGAGTTACTCGAAGCCCTTGGTGGTGTCCTCGATGATACTGATGGGAATCTTTTAGGGCTTCTGTCTCGCCGCCATATCCGCCTACATCTTTTTGCTCTTCCCCACAAACATCTTGACGTACATTAATGCCGAAATTGGTATGACAATCTGATGTTTGGTGTGTGCAATTGAATTCAGACTGACGACGCTATTTATCCAGGACCCAGCCCGTATATCTCCTGGGTAAACATTGGCCGCACTCTGGCCCTTTCATTCACTTATACGATACTTGGACGTCTTTCTGATCTATTCGGACGACGATGGTTTTTCATCATTGGCAATTTGGTCGCCCTCGTCGGCATCATCGTTTGCTCCACTGCTAAAAACGTCAACACATTGATTGTGGGCAGCACAATTTACGGCATCGGTGAGACGGTGCAATTGAGCTTCAACGTGGCCATTGGCGAATTAGTCCCGAACAAATATCGTCCTGCTGTTCTCTCATTCATCTTTGCCACCAGTGCGCCCATCGCTGGTATCGGATCCGTCATCTGTTCGTAATCACCTCCCTCAGTTTTCTATGGACTACACTGACGTGAATATGTAGCTCGCGCCATCTACGAAAATCCGAGACTGGGCTGGCGATGGACGTACCACATCAATACGATCGTTGTTGCTGTCGCCGTCGTCCTCCTTTTCTTCTTCTACCATCCGCCCACCTTCGATCTCCTGCACGAGAGAAAAACCAAGCGACAAATCCTTCAGCAGCTTGACTGTAAGTGGAAGCAGCATTTAAGAATCGCCGGCACCCTGGCTAACAAGGGTTTCAGACGTCGGTTCTTTCTTATGGATTGCCGGTCTTACTCTTTTCCTTATCGGCATCAGCGTCGGCGGTACGGTCTATCCGTGGAAATCAGCAACGACTCTCTCTACAATCGTAGTTGGTGGCGTTCTTCTCATCATCTTATTCGTATATGAGAGCTACGCCAACCTGGAATATCCTGCGATTCCTGTGAAGTTCTTCCGTAACCGCGGCTTCATCAGCTTGGTAGCATGCGCCACTGTTGCGACAGTAAGTCAGCCTCGACAAATGTGATTAGAGATGGGAGTTGGCTTACGCTATCATAGATGTTTTACTATTCGGCCGTGCTCCTTTGGCCGCAGCAGGTCAGGTCATTGTTTACCTCGGACATCTACTACGGTGGTTGGCTCTCTGTAGGAATTTCCCCGTCCTCTATTTTGAGTGACTTCCACTAATCACCTTCGCCTAGGCTACCGTTCCCAGCGCTACGGCTATCGGACAAGTTGTCGGTGGTTTCTTCCTCAGGGGAAAAATCAATGTCCGATATTGGATGATTTTCTCGACGTTCGCCATGGTCGGCTTTGTCGGCTCTTTGGCAGCCCTCACCCCTCAAAGCATGGGCACCGGCATCGCCCTGACTCTTGTCGGCCCATTTTTCGTGGGCGTGATCGAGCTGACGGCATTAGCCATCGCGCCCCTGTTTTGTAAAGCTGAGGATATCGGTCTGGCATCTGGTCTGCTAGCCTCGATTCGCTCCGCTGGCGGCTCCATCGCTGTCACCGTCTACAGCACCATTCTATCGAACCGCCTGAAATTCACTGTTCCTCACAACATTGGTCCCGCCGCGGTCGCCGCTGGTTTGCCCGAAGATCAAGTCCCAGCCCTTGCAGCGGCCGTTATCGGTGGTAAACTAGCAAAGTTCCCCGGGCTGACGACGTCCATATCTCAAGCCGTCAGCGCCGTCCTGCCGACTGCTTACTCGCAAGCCTTCCAGACGGTATACCTGGCCAGTTTTGGTTTCGGCGCCATTGCCATCCTGGGCTGCCTCTTCGCCAAAGATGCTCGAGCCCTATTGACGGACAAGGTCGAGCGGAAGATGAATAGTGGTGCTGTGGGCAGGAAGGACGACTCGACGGATAGTATCTAGGCGCGAGAGGATGATTAAGCAGACTATGAGTGAGCGTTACGGTTTTTAACACTTATGACAATCAAACACAACTGCTTGATGTCAGCACCATGTCGTAGATGAGCTTTTTCTCAACCTCGGACGTGCTTCCTTTCTTTCTTTACATAATACCCACCCACTGCGTATTTGAGAACAATTTATCGAAGCGATACCCCCCATCCCATAACAATTTACTGTTTTGATAGTGGTCCCCCTTTTGTGGAGAACTCTTAGAACTGTTCATCCAATAATGTACATATATAGATATCTCATATTGACTGTGCCTTATAACTAACCACCTCAAACAGTCCCTGTCATCAAGTATCTTCAATTATAGAGCAGTATGGATACAGATCAATTCGCGCTAAGCATGGCCGGTCATTGTCCTTGTCAGGGTCTCTTGGATTCAACTTAGGTATGGAGGCTATGCTATTGTCTGCTTAGTATGTTCCTGGTTTCTCGTCACCCTCTGAGGTAATAGCCCAGGAACTTTAACATGATTACTTAATGCTAAGGAACTTCTTAGTTAGACGCATGCAGTAACTATGTTGATGGCCTCAAACTTTAAAAGGCTACTCTGCTTATATGACGTTAACATGCAGTAAGGAACATCGCGTCTCTATGATATGGTTTGGTGGATATTTGAGAAGCTTATTCCGATAATACGAAGATCCATGAGGCCACTCCTCTATCTGCCTCCATCCCCCCTTCAGGTACCGACGCACCAAATCTCCGGTCCGTTCAGCAACAGCGGAGATTGAGCCATATTTCGGGAAGGGAAATCTTATGTGTTTCCACGATACCTTCGCATACATCCATGGCCAAAAATTACCCATCCAAGGCGTCTTCTACGGTTCAAGCTAGAGAACGTAATCTAGCGTAACAATGAAAACATCATTTCGCATACTAATCCTAATACCACCCTTTCATCTACTCCCTACGCAAAATGATGCAAGATCCCTCTCCTTGCACTACGAGAGAAAGATCTTGCTGGGAACCCTGGCTTGCAGATTATAAGTCAGTTGAGCATATGCCTCATCGCTCACTGTATTACGATCAAGCGGTCACCCAGATATATTTTGGGACTAGGCTTGCCTCTTAGTAGAATCTTCGTACGGCGTGTCTAAATGGCTTTAAAGGGGGGAGTGTCGCGACGGGGGTCCGCTTTCCGACTTTCGTCGTGCCCCTTTCGCCGACCCTGCCGGCACAGAGACTCGAAGCCGAAACACAAGGAGCCTGCCTATGCGCCTGCCTGCATTTCGAGACGGCGATATTATGAAAAGGTTTCTGAATGCAGAGACTGCGCTGGCAGCCTGCATAGGGTTCGCCCCAGTCATGGCTCAGATCTTTGACCCGAACCAAGGCGCATCGCCAGGCTGGGACCCTGCTGCCGTCGGCACGAACAAAACCACCAATACTACGTTCTCGAACCCAGTAATGACCGTTAATGTCGGTGATCCCTTCATGACTAGATACAATGACCCGAGCGGCGAAAGCTGGTACCTGTTCACGTATACGTCGAACACTAATGTGACGCTCAGGCGTTCAAGATACCTTACCGACAACTGGGACGACACAGAGTCCCGCGTCATCTTCAACCCAGATCCCAGATCGGGGGAGCCTTGGTCGACGAATCTATGGGCACCGGAAATACACAATATCTCGGGGTCTTGGTACGCGATATTCACCGCCACCTCGGACCGCGATGACCCATTGCCGTTATTAGATGCTCTGTGCCCCGTCAATTGCCCAGTAAGTCTATCTACCTATCCAAGGTTGAGGCAGTTCTGAGCCGGCCAGCTACCGTTTCTCCAGCTGAAATTGTGCACTTCACAGGCCATTAACCATCGTATGTTCGTTCTCGCCGCCGATAGCCCGGACCCCTGGACCGCGGATTACTCGTTGAAGCCGATGCTGGAGACCTACGACTCCTTCGCGATCGATGGAACCTACTTTCAGTATGAAAATCAGCTGTATCATATATACTCTTGCTGGGAAGAGAAGTTCTCCGCATGGCCCGCGAATCTCTGCATTACGAAACTGTCGGATCCCTGGACCGTCAACTCGACTTTCCTCGAGCGTCGCATGATCAGTGTCCCGGACCGGCCATGGGAACAAGTGCCAGTAAGTAAACTATGAATTTCAACACATGACTAGCTATGTCTCATGGGAAGCTGAGTCAAAGCTGTCTATCTAGTACGGCCGATCGAACCGACTAGCCACAAACGAAGGCCCCCAACACCTCAAGAACCCCAAGACAGGACAGAATTTTGTGATATATTCCGCGGCACGGGTCAACACTCCGTTCTACTGCCTCGGGATGCTAGAGCTCATCGGTAACGACCCGATGGAATACCAGTCCTGGAAGAAACACACGGAGGGCGTGAGTAACTCCCTCGAGCCATACCGCCCGTCGCTGTCATCTCGAAGAGCAAAATAGGCTCTTTTTCAGGCTGCACCCAAGCCCTCAAATCTATCCACGCTCCTACAACAAGCTCGAGACAATAATAATAACTGACGTCCAATTGCCCGCAGTGCGTGTTCCACCAGAACACAATGGCTGGGATCTACGGCACCGGCCACGCCTCCTTCACGACGTCGCCGGACGGATCAGAGGACTACATCGTCTACCACGCCCTCACGACGCCAAACCCGCCTACGGATATCTACCGGACCGCTAGGATACAGAAGTTCACGTGGAATGAGGATGGCACTCCACGGTTCCCCCAGGCCGAGAACGGCCCCTTCGCTGTACCGTCTGGACAGAAGGAGCTAACCCGGCCAGGAGGGTGAGTAGAGAGATATTACAGTAGTTGGATGCCACTCTTTGTTTGCAAACAATCGGGTGTGTACTTGGATCGGGGGAGACTTGACAGATGCTCATCATCGGCCACATGGGAAGAGGAGCCCGCTTCCAGCGTCCTTCCTGTTCACACCGCGGCTTTTTCAACACGTCATGTTAATGTGCCTGCGGAGTTGCGCACTGTTAGGAGGCTTATGAAAATGGATATTTTGACTCTACGAATCTGAGGTTAATTTCAAGTTCATCGAGTGACAGTTCATAAAAACAGCCACCTAAACACAGATAATGACAGGAAGCTGTCGCGCAGGCATTGCTAATATATTCTCACGACTTGTTTAACTCTAACCGATGAACGCCGTGCACCACTTATACGCCTACCTCCCAAATCGCCACGACGGGCAAGTTCATTCCGCGGGGTATCTCTATCATAAAAAAGTCTACCAGTCGTAGTCCCGAAACCAGTTTTCATAGCGTTCAATCATAGTCAGGCAGCGAAGCACCAGACAGCCTCGGGGAAAGCGTCCACAGCAGCACGCCCACAGCGACGGCTGCGAGCTCTCCCGAGCGGACCCGGGCAGCGGGGCTCACGGGGCGTCCGACCGTGTCTTGGTATTCGCCTTCGATATTCCCGCGCGGCTAGTACTCGCAGATGAGGAGCCAGCCCCACAGGTGGCTGCCGCCGCCGCCGCCGTGACAGAGCCGCCGGGCGCAGCCGACGTCGGTCGTGTTCTTCCAGACGAGCTGCGTGAAGTGGACGGTGAAGTCGACCGTGGAGTTGTTGTTGTGCCGCGGGGCGTACTTGTAGAAGTCGCGCTCGCCGCCGCCTCGGCGCCGTGCTCGGCTCGCCAGGCGTTGGTGCGGTCGAGGACCGCCGACTGGAAGGCCGCGTCGTCTTCGAATTGCGAGGCCGGGGCGGGCGCGGTTGTCACGGTGGGCGTGCTGGTCGTTTGAGACGACGATGTGGTGGTGTCAGTGTGGGCGAGGGGGGAGAGCAGTGCGAGGACGAAGACTCGCACGAGAAGTCTTAGACCCCGAGTGTCGGACGCCATGGCCGCGGGTAAGGGGAGATGATTGAGCGGCGTGTTCTGGAACAGGCTTGTTGCGTGTATGATGCTTCGGCTTCCCTCGACTGGATCCCGCGTGAGTTGGTACACAATGAGCTGACAAAAAAAGCTGTTTTTGCAATTGCGAATAATACGGACTAAGAGACTTTCAGAAGCATGAAGAAGTTGCCCTGATGATGCGAGAAGTTTTGGTAAGTGACTAGAAATGAGTTGCGTTGCCACTGGGTAAGTCGTTCAAAATAAACATCCAACGTCAACCACACATGAACACATTCTCCAAGGAACCTGCGGCCGGGTTTCGAGACCATTGATTGAAATGAATGGAATTCGCGATGAGAACTTGTTGTCTAGGTGGGCAAGACAATCGGGCTATGACCTAGAGTTGGAGATCGAGCCCGGCGTTCAATGTTCCTTCCAACAACCCGTAAGGAAGCGTTATCCTCGATATCAAGGGCTGCGAGAGAGCTTGGGGAAAGTAAAGCCCCCTCCCGTTTGGAGAAAGGAAGGGCTGATTGGACGCAATAGGGCGAAGAGTCGATGATAGGTCTATTACGGTTCGTTCATTCAAGTGGACTATGAGGATGTGGTTATTATGGGTTGATGGCTTGCATATGTTCTAATCTCGCAAGCAAGCCTGTATCGCTCTATGAGCAACTTTGGCTCTAGTTATATTGGCAACATCCGTGTCAGGGAATATAGTAACCGGCTAGATCCCGGCCACCCTACAGGGTCGAGAATAGTGGCTATTGGGATACATATAGGAGCACAGGCCCCCGAGCTTCTTGGATTGGGAATGCAATGAATTAAGCCGACTATCTTATTGAGCTCTTGTGCCTACTTCTACCTCCCTCGCTGAGGCAGGTCCATCTACTCAATCTGCGACACAACCACCTGACAACATGCTCCTCTTCGAATATTCTCCAGGGCGCTGGTTGGGGGATCAAAACCTGCTCTAATGCGATTTGATCCAATTTTCGACTACTAAAACAGCTACACTGCCTAAGCCGTGCATGCTGCCCAAGGAGGAGGGCGTAGTCCCACGCATTCCAAGGTCTTCGTGGATAATCATCGACTCTTGCGTGCAATAGTTACAGTAAATTATTGAGGGACTATTTAATTATGGTAGAAAGCAATGTTAAAACTAATAAATGAATGAATTCCGCGTGTTGGTGTGTGTGTTCTTGTGCCTCGGGTGAAAAATAAAAATAAAAGTACGCAATTACCCCAGTCTTTTTCCTTACGTAACCGGTGTCCTCCCTCCCTCACCACTTCACTACTCTGGTTCTTGTGTCGGCGAATCCGATTGCCGCCGCCTCTAGGGTCGTCTCGATTAACGGGGTTCAAAGAAGGCGAGATATCGGAAATTTGTAACAATATCGAAAATTTGTAACAATATCGAGTTGCCTAGTAAAGGAATAGTGGCGAGGAATAGTAAGATCTTCGGGGTCTAATTTTCGACTGCTTTGATTTTTATGCTGTCGAATTCGACAACCGCTGCCCATTGCGTTTACTGAAGAGCCAACATAACATTTCATGTCAAGAATGTCTTGTTGGTCAGCTCCATCTTTAAATATTCTCCAAGGTGCTGGTTGGGGAATTGACGCCTGATGAAGCGCAATTTGGTTGGCGTTCACTTGTGCCGGAAGATCCAGCAGTTCAAGAGGACTAACAGCCTCTCTACCAAGTACTTCTTGGGCCTGTAAAGGCATTGCGTTAAGAAGTGTTGTGACTATTTCGTCTTCTGTTGTATGGGTGAAAAATGATCGTGTTGATGGCGCTACTTCTCTTTCTTTAGCTAGTTTTTGATGCTATATTTCGTATATTTGTCGAGGCTGAATATTGGTTATTGAGTTCGTTAATCAGATCTTTGACCGCCTGAACTCGTGCACGTTTTGTTTGGCGTGCAGAACGTCTACGAGGTCGCGAGGTGTTGCTCGTGGGGTCAGGGCAATCTGAACAGAGTCAATTTATATAGCATAATTATTAGTGAGCCTACTTACAGGCTCGGAAGCAGACGGGACAGGCATCTTGGCTGCTGTCTTCGTGGCCTTAGAGCTGGTGTAGTCACCCGCTCCCCGTTCGGCTGCCTTCGCAGCCGCAGAGCGCCGTCGGCATGGGGAGTGGCATTGCTTGTGTCCCGAGAGGAACACGAGCGTTCTGGCCTTGGAGGCAGAGAATGTGTTCTTGGAAGAAAGGTTTACAATAAAAAGAATGGTTCGCGATATATTGGCTAATAGTAAAGTGATGTCGTCGTAATTGGAAGTGGAAATGATGTTTACGAAACGATGGAAGACGACGGATCACGCACGAGAATGCTGGAAAAGAACCCGAGGGAGATTTCGTGGGAGACAGCTTCCTGCCAAGCTGTATGTCATCACCTGCCGTCTTCCTACTACAACGACACTGAATCGTACGCTTCTACTGGCAGCCGCCATCTACTAAGTGCCGATAACAGGATGCCGCAGACCTAGTTGAAGGGAGTCACGGCGAGAGGAGGTGACCACAGAGCGGGATTGCGTCCTTGGCAGGCTATAGGTATTGAATCAGCTGCTCGTCGTCATCCGCCCCAACTATCCGAGTGCATGAAGTGGATATCTCTCCTATGTAATACCCCCTATTCTCTCTCTCAACTTCAATACCCAGGGTTTCGAAGAATTGTTAATTGGTTTTCAAAATGAAGTTGAAGTCTGTCAATGAATATCTTGATCTTCGAATTAGAAATAACATATCCCAGTGCCGAAGTAGGGAGTGAGAGCAAAAAGGGGTTACGTAATAAAAGAGCTACGCATCACCACCAGCGCCAGCTGCGCCTAGAAGAGGGCTCTAACCCACAGATTCCGAGGCGTTTTTTTAGAACAAGATAGAGTAAATTCAAGGGTGGTTAATTGATTAACGAAGAACGTATCTATTCCGAATGTTCCTACATAGTCAGGACGCCCCTGAATCTAACTTTTCCGGAGTGGCAATGTTCCATAGCCTTTGCCGCGTCCTCAAGGGGGAATTTCTCAACCATGCACTTGATACCACTGCAGCGCCAGGAATCAGTTATCGCAGAGGCAAGAGCACGAACTCACTCGAAGGATTACTTACTGCGTCTGAGCGAAGAGGATGGCCTCCTCCGAGTCCAGCGCGTGGCCACTGGGCCACCCCGTGACCGAGGCGCCCTTCGTGATCATGACGGTGGTGTCGAACTCGACGGGGCCGACGGGGGCCAGCACCACGAGCTTGCCGCCGGCCTGGAGCCCGCCGAGCAGGGGGGAGATGGCCTTGGGGCTCGGGGCCGTGGTGACGATCATGGCGGCGCCGCCCAGGGCTTGGAGGGCCGCGACGGGGTCCTCCCTGCTCGTGTCGATGTACTGGTGCGCGCCGAGCTGGCGGGCGAACTCGGCCTTGGCCCCCCCGGAGCTGATGGCGGCGACGCGGTAGCCCATCTTGTTGGCGAACTGCACCGCCAGGTGGCCCAGCCCGCCGAGCCCCTGGATCGCGACCAGGTTGCCCTGCTCCACGTGCTGCTTCCGCATCGCGTTGAAGGTGGTCACGCCGGCGCAGAGGAGCGGCGCCGCCTGCGCCGGGTCGAAGTCCTGGGGCACACGCACCACGGCCTCCTCGCGCAGCAGCACGAACTCGGCGTAGCCGCCGTCGAAGCTGACGCCGTTGATCTTCTCGTTGTCACAGATCTGGTACTGGCCCCGCGCGCAGGCGCGGCAGTTGTTATCGTGGCCTGGCGACTCCCGAGTCAGTTTTCTTGCGGCCGCCAAATCAGGAGAGAAAGGGGCTGGGTTTGCGTGGGCTCAGAACTTACCTCCGTGCCATGGGCCGCCTACTCTATCGCCCTTGGAGAACTTGGTCACGTTCTCGCCGATACTGGCGACTTCGCCAACGATTTCGTGACCCGGTACACGCGGGAATAGATCACCAAAGGCGCCGCCGGCCACGAATAGATCGGTATGGCACACACCGCAGGCTAATCAAAAACTTAGGGTCAGCAGTTGCACTTTGCGGCTAATGAAATTGAAGGTTGCCCAGCTCGCAGGAGTAACAGGAGGGGAGGAGCCTTGGTTGGGCGATTCATGCGTTCAGGGCAACATCCCAACATGAGAATGGGTGATTTTTTGTTACGCACCTAGAACCTTGACGAGAATCTGGCCGGGACCGGGTTGCTTCAGTTCGAACTCTTTTATGACGACGGGCTCGTTGGCCTTGACTATGACGGCCGCCTTGTAGGTCTTGGGTAGTGAAGTCATTGTAAGGTTGTGAATAGCTACTGGTGGTTAAAGTTGGTGCGAGAGCAGGCGATGACGATGAGAGATGGTAATGGGCTTTTGAAAATAGATGGCCCCATGACTTCTTATATACACCTGCACCGAAGAACTACGACACTAGGGATGAGGGAAGCATATGCAACTTTTCCCAGCCCGACGGACATGACCAATTGTGCCCGGCATTAGCGGCCGGGCAGGAGACGGTGCCGCGTGCTACGATATGGAGACGATGCACTTGACGACATGGTGATAGGAGAGCATCGACATGTTGATTCGACGCACACCTCGCTAAAAAGTTTGACAGGCATTACTTTTTCTGGCTAGCCCCCCTGTCCCGCAGAGAGTGGAAGGCAAAGAAATTCCCCGTTTCAGAAAAGAGTGCGCATAGCTATGATGCTTCCATCATCAGCTATCGTCGCGATGTCTTGGAGCTGGTACAGCGGGGGTAGCTTGACAGGCGTCATATCCGTGGCCAAACGCTCCGTAGCTCCGCGGTCGGATCATGTAAGGATTAATTGCTTTCGGCGATATGGAGTGACTAGAGCCGGCGATTGGTGGGTAGCAGGGACCCCATGCCTGTGACAAAGCATGCGAGCAGCATCGGCTTTAGATGGGTGGGAAATGTTCCAAATCCGAAAACTCTGGGTCCGGATTTCTGCTTCTTATACCTACTCCGTTAGTCCCAACCCGAACCTCGCGTTTCGGCTCTGTGGTTTGAAAAGATTCCACGACCGCTTGAGGACGATAACGACGGCAAGAAGAAAAGAAAATAGGAAAAAAAAAAAAAAATTAACGGTAGTAACAGCTCGGGACAAATCCGCACTTCCATCTACCTACCTACTAAGAACCCCTGACCCCTGTCTGCAGATACTAGGTGCTGCAGCTGATGGCCACTGACTAAGCCATCATATCAAACACGATAAATCCCGTGTAAACATTATTTCTGAGTGAGCCCGACGATGGATTAATCTGATGTAGGTGCCTCGGCATTACAGCACTGCGCCTATAGGATTACTTCATCGCCCCCCGGCGGTACCAAAAGAAAAAGACCCGAGCCCCCCCAGACATTGCAGTCTCGGCTTTGAGCACTCTGCCGTCATCTGTGAACGCAGCATACGACAGAGCGTTCTTACACCCGACGTCTGCGCCAGGTGATTTAAACGGAGGGATATAAAAAGTGATTCACAGGCTGGGCTCTTGAGTCTATATGTCGACTGAGTGCACTAGCTATCCATATCTGAGAGAACGAAGCAGTGAGAAATATTGGCACTTAACCACTTTACGCTAAAAACGAACTGAACAGCTTCTCCCAGGACGCTTAATCCCTTACATAACAAATACGATCACACTGGCCTCCAGGGCAGAGCAACCTTGATCACGGGCGGCATGAAAGGGACAGGCCTCGCCGAGGACCTCGCCCCCAAGGGAGCCACGGTGAAGGCCGTGGCGCCGGCTCCGACCGACACGGGACCACTTCCTCGAGGGCCGAGTCCGAGGCTACGGTTAAGGCCATCGTGAGCTCGACCGCGTTCAACCGCCAGAGATTGGCGAGGTCGTGCCACGGCCTTCTCGTCGCTAGCCCTGAGAGCAGTAGTGTATCAAGGCAGCCTATTAGAGCTATCGGAGCTTCCCTTGTGATGTCCTTGGAAGTATTACGTTCATTTTACGGTTTGACTGGGTTATCGTACCCCGAGGTTGTGGAGCTGGTCGTGGAGCTGGTAAGTCTGCAGCTCTCAACAGCCGTCAGAACGACAGATATAATCAGTGGATTCGCTTAAAAGTCTTAAAAGTCAGATAAGTATAACGGGCTATAGTAAAATATAATTAACACTCTATGCTCATCATCATACATGGCATTAATGCAGCTGCACTTTCCGTATGTGCGCCCATTGACCCCTCTTTGTGTTATGTCGTAATATGCATGTCAGCTCTTGCACAGTAACGAAAGTCGATATGCAATGAACATGTGTTGGGCCGGGCTGTTGGAGACGATACTTCAAACAAGATCGCCCACACTATTGCGCCCCTAAAGTGGCGAGTGCAGCCTGCAACTCTCTCACCGCTGTGGGAACATCCTCGAAGTTGAGCGCGGATATTGCCCATTTCGCATGCTTCTGCGCTTGCGCCATGGCCACATCATCGTAGTTGTAGGACTCTGCCGGGCCGGTGTTTCCACCGTATTGCTGCGGCGGCGGCGGAGGGGCGGGCGCGACCCTTGGTGCTATGGGCTGAGAATGGGGAACGTGGTAGTTGTGAGGCGCAGATGGGGCATGTGACGGGGTATAATGCTGTTGCGGGGGGATGAAGGGCGGCGTAGGTGCCGTTTGATGTTGGGAAGGTGGGTTGTAGAAGTCCTGGGGAGAAGATGGGACGTTGGGTGGCACAAACTGCGCGGGCGGAGAGACTGCCGGATGCTGTGGGCTGGGAGTTGGTATTTCCGGCGGCGATCTAAGTGTATTTTGACTGGTTGATCCCGGAGGCGGCATGCTTGTAGTGGAGGGCAAATCAAGGGGAGACTGATCGCTTGTCGATGGGGCGTTAGGGAAATAGCCCCCCGGCTCTTGAACTGGCACATCGGGGGGTGCTATGGGAGATACCGGATCCGGCACCGGCGCGGTAGGAGGAAGAGGAGAGTTGGGGGCAGAGACTGGCGCCGCGGTATGGGGAGGATAGCTTGGGCCCTGCACATCAGGCATTCGCCCGTCATCTGAAACCTCTTCCACAGTTACTGGGCGTGGCTGAGTCGAGCTGAACAACTGTACCTCCGGGTCATTGGGGTCCAGAGGCGCAATGTGCTCTTCTTGTTTAGGCTCTTCCTGTCTGGGGTTTGACTCGTTCGGATCCTTGCCTTCCTTGATCGCTTTTAATATGCGCGCAGCATTCCATTTGGCATATTTAATTTTCTCCTGAATTTCTGCTTCGGGTTGGCCCCAAACATTGACGAGCTGAAAGAAGGTGGCGGCTGCTTCGAATGTACTCGCAGTTTGTCTACGCCGTGCTTGTTAGCCATATCCGCCTACTACAACACAACCGCAGGAGGAGATGGAAGAGGGCTGACTGCGTGACTTTGTTGGCCTTCAGCGGCCGGAGGGCTCGTTCAAATGTTTCCTGAGCAAATTGTTCGACGTATGCTTGGCCCGCAACATCATCAAGTATGGCATCATTGCCTGCTTGATCAACCTTCATCTGCATAGACCAAATGAATCAGTAACGAGCTAGTGGCTTCATTTGTATCCTACAGAGAGCCATACCTGTTCTAACTTGTCCATAATCGTGGTGGTGAAGTCGAGACATTCTCCATCGCTATTATGAAGCTGCTTGTTCAGGATCTGTTGCACGACCCAGTAATAGCCTGCCCAAACAAATCCTGCTCAGTGAACATTCGAGCATGTTGATGCCACGGCGGTTGAAAGACAACTTACACCAGTAGGAGATGACGGGCTTTGCGCTCTCCAGTTGGGTCGCGCGGACAATGAAGGGCGTAATACCCGCGGGCTTGAGCTTGAGGGGGACGTTGGTCGCCATGACGGGTATGAGCCCGCACAAACGCTGGATGGCACGTAGACGTCGCCTTGTTTAGATCAGAGAGCGAGAGTGAAGATGGTAGCTACGGATGGTTGTGTGGACAATTGCTGTTGATGGTGTTACGGCGGTTCTGCGCCTGGGATCAGGTAGGCAGGCACCTGGATATGGCTGAAATCTGAGGTCCAAGGAAATGAAAGGATGGCAGCCTATTGCCAAGAAAGCCACGCAAGCGAGAATCTTAAAGTGCCAGTGACTAGAATCATGCCCCGACCGTCCGTCTGTCGTCGACTACAAGGCACCAAGAATATATGCCAACGCCTTCGGGGATGGATCGATTGGGGAATCCAAATGGGAGAGGCTATCAGGGTAGGAAGGTATCAACTCAGCAACAACCCCGCTGAAGTCACCTGTCGTATGGCAGCTATTCCAAGGTAGCTCGCGCCACAGCTTCATCCTAGTTTGTCCAGGCTACCTATAATGGCCAGCACTAGCCACCACCCAACCCCGGCAATATCCTATCTAACCTGTCTGGGTTAGGACAATGCCCACATGGCAGCACAAAGTGGCAGCTGTGACAAGGATGGCAGCTTGATCGATTCGCTTGGAGGCTTGGAGGGGCAACCCGCTAATTGCTACCTGTTCTTTTTACCAGAAGCATTGCCCGCGAGCGGGTGGGATCGAATTTCAACCGTGGCCTTTTCGCCAACAACACCCTACACAAGGGTTGGCAGCCTGCCTCACTACACTTATATAATAATCGACTGCTAGCCGCTGTGAGGAGACAAAGTGTGCCGCCAGGTCTCCCTTCGCAGACAGTCCGCGGTTTTGCTCTCGCGTCTTTCTCTTATCGTGTCCGTGACCCTCTTCGACTTATCTAGTACCTACCTACCCGAGGGCGCTCAACCGCTCGTAGTGTCGTGACGCCGACCAAGGCCCAAAGTCGCCATGCATTGTTTCAATTTCAATCCTCCTACTCTTGCCGTTGCCGCAGTGGCCTTTCTCTCCGCGCTCCCCGCTGCACAGGCTGGCTTATACCCGAAGAGTTCTCCTGTCCTCCAAGTGGATGCGAAGAACTATGAAAGGCTGATTGCCAAGTCCAACCATACCTCGGTAAGCCATTATACTACACCCTCTATAGGCCATATGCCACTCACGCGATCGCATTGTCGCTGACCTGGGTGAGCCAGGTTGTCGAGTTCTATGCGCCATGGTGTGGTCACTGCCAGAACCTGAAGCCCGCCTACGAGAAGGCCGCCAAGAACCTCGACGGTCTGGCCAAGGTCGCCGCCATCAACTGCGACGAGGACGAGAACAAGCAACTATGTGGTGTGATGGGAGTGAAGGGCTTTCCGACCCTCAAGATCGTCCGCCCGGGCAAGAAGCAGGGCTCGAAGCCCGTCGTCGAAGACTACCAGGGAGAGCGCAACGCCAAGGCCATTGTGAACGCTGTCGTGGACAAGATCAACAATCACGTCAAGCGTGTCACCGACAAAGAGATTGATGACTTCCTCTCGACCAACAACGAAACCGCCAAGGCCATCTTGTTCACCGAGAAGGGTACCACGAGCGCCTTGTTGCGCAGCCTGGCCATTGACTTCCTGGACGTCATCTCTTTCGCTCAGGTTCGGGACAAGGAGCCTAAGACGACCGAGTTATTTGGCGTCGAATCCTACCCAACGTTTGTCTTACTACCTGGTGGGGATAAGGACGGCCTGATCTACCAGGGAGAGATGAAGAAGCCCGCCATGCTCAAGTTCTTGTCGCAAGCAGGCGAGCCGAACCCAGACCCAGCACCCGCAAAGTCAAAGGCCGAAAAGAAAAGCGAGAAGAAGGATAAAAAGGACAAGAAGGACAAGACATCGAAGGCTTCTTCTTCTGAAACTACCTCGACTGCTACAACCGAGTCGTCCGAGACGACTGAAGTTCCCCCTGCTACCGAGTCCAAGCCCAAAGTGGCCGAAGTTATCCCTCCCATTCCCGCGATTACATCTTCCCAGGCATTGACCAATGAGTGTTTCCACCCCAAGGCCCATATCTGCGTCCTCGCCTTCGTTCCTACTGCTCATAGCGAAACAGCCGAGAAGGCATTGGCCGGCTTATCCGAGATTGCATTCAAGCATGCCCGGGCCGAGCGTCGCCTATTCCCTTTCTTCGAAGTTCATACAGACAACGAGCTCATTGCGCCTGTATTCAAGGGCCTGGAACTGGCAGGTGAGGTCGAACTAGTCGCCGTGAATGCTAAGAGGGGATGGTGGCGGCACTATGAAGGCGATTTCGATTCTGCAAGTGTAGAGAGCTGGATTGACGCCATCCGGATGAATGAGGGTTCTAAGCGCAAACTGCCCGAAGCAGTTATGGGCGAGGTTGCCCAAGAGTCAGACACCGCGACCCAGAAGCCTGTCGAGACAGTCCAAGTCAAGCTAGAGGAAGATGTTAAGATCGAGGTGGACACGGAGCCAGAGGCCGCATCATGGCAAGGCGCAGAACCTACGCCTGAAGCCACCGATGCTCCACCCAAGCATGAAGAACTGTAAAAAAAGAGATCCGTTAGCGCTCGATGTATCAGGTAGTGTAGAAAATTAATGAAATGACGAGCATCCACCGCTTACAAGCTTGTTGTGTCAGCTATACACCGGGTTCTTAGAAGCCTAACCAATTTATCGGAGCTGTGTGTTCAGTTGATAGGTAAACCAAAGCTAGACGTCGATATCCATAGCCATGCTTGCACCTTTTTCAATAGCGCCCTCCATAACCATCTTGTTTCCCTTCTCGCGCACGACCTGGTCCAGAAACTTGCGCACGCCTTTGCATGCGTCCGCTGCCGACGCCATCATGCCCTCAAGCCTGCTAACTTGAACGCGCGTCTCACACACCAGCACAGAGACCTTGTCCGTCGCGCCGAGCGTCGCTACGGTCAGGAAGGGCAGCTCCTGCTCCTCCTGGGTGTTCAGGTCGACGAGGGGGTCGGCGCCCTCGTCGCCGGCCGAGTGCGTCGAGGTGCTGCCGGCGGTGCAGGCGACGAGGTAGTCGGTCATGGGCACGCCGGCGTCAACGAGGGCCAGGGTGGCGGCGTTGATGAGGGCCGCGAGGAGCGAGCCGTCCTGCGAGAGGACGTGCAGCGAGACGCCGATCGTGGAGCGCGGGTACAGGTGGACGTGCAGGTTCGCGGCGAGGGCCTTGGCGATGGTGGTCTGGAGCTCCTGGATGCGCCTGGAGCCGAGGGGGGTTTCCTCTCGTTAGATAGAACAGCTACGCTTTGCTGATCCCCCCGACGCCCGACAAAATGCGGGAGAAAGGGAAGGGGGGAACGGAAGATAAGAGAGAAGGGGGGAAAGGGGTGGGAGGAAAAAGAGACTCACTTGTCGCCCCGCCCCCTCCGTTTGCGATCTACGGAGCTGAACCCGCCCACGACGATGCTCACGACGACGTCGGCGGCGCCGGAGCCGCCGGGGGCCATGGACGCCGACGCGGCCAGGCCCCGGCGCTTCCCGGCGTCCTCGCTCGGGCCCACGACCACGCACATGACCTTGGTGTTGCCCATCTCGAGGTACGAGGACCCGTCGGCGGCGGCCTGTGTGCGGATCTGGCCGTGCAGGCGGCGCAGCTCGTTCCAGCGGCGGCCGTCGACGCGCAGGAGCGCGAGGTCGTAGGTGGAGGTGTCGAGGGGCATCGTAGGGTGTCGTTCGCGCGGACTAGCTGGCGGGGGGGCTGGCTGTCGTTCGTCGGGATCCCTAGTGCAGGCGCCCGGTGTAAGATATGGCAGAAGAGGAGAAGAGCCGTCGGTTGTTGCCCGCAGTCAATTTGTTTTTCAAGTCCTTGGGGAAAGGCTATGTGGTAGAGAAGCCCAAGTTGAGAACTGGGAATGCTGCTTTACCAGTCAAGCCCCGCCAAAAATTTCCACAGATAACCTTCCGTACTGTCGCAAGCCCAGCAGTTGGTACCCACTTTTCAAGTCTTAGAGAGCATCATGTTGCGTTGCTATTCTCATAAACGATTCGCTCAACTACCTGGTACTTGAGTACAATTGACAGGTCCGCAAAACACGTCAACCCTGCCTCACATGCAGTGTCCAGATGCTTGCCCCTGGGTCGAGCTGGGCTTCACTCAAGTTGAAAGCCTTCGAGATCCCTACATAGTATCAACGAGTTGGGAGACATCCCGGAACCAAACCCCGACTGCCCTGGATTACGCTTTACTTTTCATCCCTGTCGCCTGATACAGCATTATTTTCTTTCACTGGTGTGATGATGCACGCGATCCCCATCCCAGCCAAACCAATCTGTCCCGAGACTCGGTGCGGTCCTCGAGCCGTTTCAAATACTTGTCGAGCTCAACTCTCAAGTCCGAGGCTTGTGCCATTTTAATGCCGGAAAATATTTTAGGGGAGAAGTGGTGCGCAGTATGATCTTACAGTATAGCCCGGTGAGCGTCCAGGATTGATTAGTGGAGACTGAATGTTGCTGGACGAGTGAAGCAGTGATGATGATTGGTAAGGTTTAGATGCCGCATTTATTAATGCGTCTTACGAGCCTACACCTGACAGAACGAATGTGCGAAGTGTAGACGACTAGACCCGTGTTGTTGATTATTGGTCCTTCGGCGCTCGTCATAAGTTACGCCACCCATCCCTTGGTCAATTCCGATGACGAGCGGGCATGATTTCCGACTTATGATCAGTTGTTGGTTGTTATTACATTCTACATAGTATACCCGCACGTTGTATTACAGCTCCTTCGCCTTGTAGACTCATGCCGTTTCCCTAATTGATCCAACCAAAGCTACTGGCGCCTTCAGGCGAGCTTCAGGGGCAGGGCTGAAACTTCAATGATTGTCCCGGGTGGGCAATTTTTCTTTTTCTTTCTGGATCTGTATTGCACGTAGGGACATGAAGACACCTGTGCCGCTATCCCAAGATGACATGCCTATGTTCCCGCCCTTGTCATGTCAGGTGGTTTGGTCAGGGAGGTAGAAGGAGGGTAGCTGGGGCTCAATAAGGTGATCAGATTAATTGCCCTCCTAATCCAAGGGACCTCGGCGTTTCTACTCCTATATATATCCAATAGGTCACTATATCCCCTGACATGTCAAGGGTCAAGGACGGAATATGGTGTGTACCCAAAGTTCCACCTGCTCTCTCTCCGCACACCCGAGTTCCTGAGGGGTGAGTCCATCCCCGATCCTATAAGGCCCGATGACGTTGCGTGCGAGCGGTTCTAAAGCTGTTGACCGTTGAGGTCGAAAATGAAGTGAAGGGAGGACAGTCCTTGGCACAAAATAAGGACAGGATCTATGAGGTGTAACCTTAAGACGAGACGGATAAAGGTGGCCTGGACTCTGCAGCCTGCTGTCTTGTCGTACAGCTCAGCATTCCGATAATCCGACCTTCTACGCCGTCCGACGGCATGAGACTGTTCTGGGTATTTTCCCCTCGACTTTGGGCAAGGCTGCAAGTCAATCCCGGCAACCCCAAGTCAACTATGGCGTCAAAGCAACCGGTGTAGATCTATTCTCTCCGCCCTTTGCGGGTGGATTTAGCTGTGTCTTAATACTCTAAGTAGCCTCGCTTCCCTCACTACGTATTCCCTCTCTAGGCCAATATCTATGACCTTTGCTTCGGATTTCCGACCTACAATTATCTCGCTTGGGACCTAAGGCCTCCGTATACCCAATTACCCACGATATGGGGTATCACAGCCTATTCAGCCTCCTCAGCCGGTATGCGTGTAAAACCTGACCTTTGAGGGATTCGAACCCTCACGTCCTGGAGAGGACGATACCAAGTGCTATGCACCAAGGTCTAAGAAAAGTTTCCCAAGTGGTTTCAAAAATTGGTATGGCAATCGCCAAAGTATGTCAGTATGTGGCAATATGCCAAGATGTAGCAATATGCCAAGATGCGGCTTGCGCCTAGCATGTGGAGGAGGGCGAAGGTGATGAGGAAGAAAGAAACAGGAGGGCTCTGGAGGAGTTGAAGAAGAAGAGGGGAGGTGAGGAGGTGAGGAGGTGAGGACGAAGCGGGGGAGGTGAGGACGAGGCGGAGGAGGCGAGGAAGAGGAGGAGGCGAGGAGGAGGCGGAGGAGGAGGAGGAGGAGGAAGAAGAGGAGGAGATGAGGAAGAAGAGGAGGAAGGGAGGAGGAAGAAGGGAAGAGAGAGGAATATATACTGTAGGCCTAAGGAATAAGTGTGGTGGTTAAATGGGCAAGTACGGGTAGGCATACCTGCGCAGTCGGCAGGGGTTTACAAAGTAACGCGCGCCTTCCTATTGCTAGATACTCATGTACTAAGGTACTAAGCATCGCGTGCCTGTTGGTTGTTGATTTAAGAGGTACCTAAGGTAGAGGGGTTGCACGAGTGGATGTCTAAGTAAGTAAGTACCTAGCTACTTCCTACTCGCCCGGTAGGCAGTAGGATTCTCTCAGGTACCTAACAGGTACCTAACTAAGTAAGTAGGTAGTTCTTCATCGCGGGTGTGCAAGTGTTTAGCGGGCAGAAGGTGCCAAAGATATAAGTACCTAAGGGAAGGTAGGGAGTGTCAGGAAGGTACTCAAGTGTTAAGTGTTGGGAAGGTGGTGAAGTGTAATGAAGGGACGGAAGTGTAGTGGGGGCACGGAAGCGTAGGGGAGGTACGATTTTCTAGGTCTCCTACTCAATGCCTCCTACAACAAAAGCCTGGCTGACTTGGAACCTAAACCTCACATCAACACCCCCTTTACCATCACCGCTAGCAACACCGCTGCTAGGAACAGCATGTCTTGGGCTACGCCATCTAGTGAGGACAGTTGTGAGTTGATGATCATCTTGAGTGTCATGACTGCTAGGGCTATCCTACTATTCTTACCATACCACCTGACCTTGTTCCACTGTCTCATCGTGGCACTTGGAAATAAAACGTCACACTAACAGGCCACAGGCTCATAAACAACTGGAGAGCAATCTCGCCAATTGCCGGCCGAATGGATCCCCTCAGATGATCCGGGGTCTGGCGCACCCAGCATGCTCGAGCACTACGAAAGGCCCGACGGCGAATGCACCAAGAAGACCATCCAGAGCAGCTAAGCTCCCCGTGAATCACACTCGCACCGCCTAGTTCCTCCCGTCATCCAGCACCAGTGGGCGCACCCCCATTCGGATCATATCAGTCAACTAAATGCATTATATGCATACATACCAGCCTGTTACAACCCTGAGCTGGATATCGAGTTGTGGTACTAAGATCATTTACTCAATGAAATCACCATGCAGAAGATCCGGCAGATAAGGGAACAACTATTCAAGGGGTAGATGAGAGGTCTCCCAATCGACGATGAGACTGCCCTGAATATCCGAAAGGCTTTGGCGCGTGGCTTGTTCTTCAACACGGCCGTACGAATAATATCAGGGCAAGAGGAGTTCATCACCATTCACGAGAACTAAAAAATCCTGGTCCATCCGACAAGCTCGGTCGAACGAGATATCTTAGGCTATATACGGAGACCGTCACCGGGATTGATCCCAAGTGGATTATGGATCTTGCCCACTTTCAACTAGAGCGAATGCCAAAAGATATAGTCGGTCAGGACGAATGTGGTAGCGAGGTTGGGATGTACACAGAACCAACTGTGAAGAGTATATTGAACAGCGAAGTGGATATTGATTTTGTAGGTTGATAGGTTGATTGGCAGGGCCTCATATAGAGACCTTATAACACAACCAGATCTTATTTAGCGTGACCTCGCAGCCTTGGCCTGCTCAGTCTGGTTCAGTTCCTGTTCTGATATTTCCCATCTCAGACACATCTCCTTCGCGAGCAGCTGTAGGGTTTGCCTGACCTCTTTGGGATCCACCTTGCAATCGCTGGGTAACGAGTGCCCGTAGCCCGAGATGTAGTCACACAACATGAGCCAGCCAAAGTCCGGCCCGTGGGTGTAGTCGACCCGAACCCGGCGCCTGTCGGAGGCCCGCACGATGCCCACCAGCCCGAATATCTTGTCGCGCAGGTCCGTGCATGACCGGCCGCTGAAGTAGACCAGCGCCTCCTCGAGGTAGTAGTCGTTTCTGACGGGCGTATCGCCGGCCTTGTTCCGCGGATTAGAATTCGGAGGTGGTGCCTTGGTCGAGGTCAAGAGGGGCTTCACATGGGGCGGCACGAGCTGGGCCGTCTCCCCCGCCGCCAACGCAAGCAAGTCGGTCCACTCGAGCGTCAGGCATCCGCATCGGACAGTGATGGCCCTCGCCAGGAGCACCTCCTGCACGATCCACAGGCGGCTCCAATACGGCCGGGCGAAGAAAGCCGTGACGGCTCTCGCAACCACCCTGTCCCAGGGTGCATACCGGTTCTGGATGAAATCGACGGCGCGCCAGGACTCGTGGTCCTCGGAACCTACCCAGATGACGACGCTCTCGGCGCGTCTGTATATACTGGTCATCAGCTCGACCTGGTGGTTTCGCTCCTGGTCGTTGTCTTGGTCGATGCAGATCTGGTCGATCCAGAGATAGATCTCCGAGCTGCCATCACTGTCACCACTACGGCGTCCCAGGTCCTCGCATGTGTAGAGGTGGTCCCAGAACTCCCAAAGGTTCTCCCATATGCCGTAGGGGTGGCCGTCGATGGTCAGCGTCCGGCTCACGAGTTCGGGGCCCCAGTTGTATGAAAGGGCATGGTAAGGGGGGCACCCATTGATGGCGACGTGCTCAATAGAGCACTGGAAGCTCTTGCACTCGCTTGGGCGGACGCGGACTAGGCGAATTTCCGCCTTCACGAGATTGAGTGGGTTGTGTTTGAATGGCTGGGCGGGTTTGTGAGCTGACATCTGCCGTAGCATGGAGTTTACTTTAATGTATTCCCTGGTGATTCCGTCGCCTTCTAACCTAGCACAAAGAGCAGATACTGTCTTCGACTCCAGATGAACTCCAGGTAACAACCTCCTAGGCTGCAGTCGAACTGGCCAAGCAGCGGGGGTTGCTGCGGTTAGCTAGTCTGTTTCCGCAAACATTCTAGTTATCACCCTCTCACTAATTAGAAGCGGAATAGCCAAAGGAGGCAGCTATTTTCACCCTCTACACTGCTATTGCAATCGCGCAGCAGTCAGCCAATTCAAAGAATGTACGTTAAATACTTCTTATTTACGGCTGACGTGTCTGTTCATGCTCGGGTTGCAGAAGTAGCGTTAGGCAAGTTAGAGAGCATATTCGCCATACCTTACCAGCGAGTAACTTCATATCATGCTCTTGACTTGGTTGTTGCGCCCCTCAAATAGACAGCTCGATTTCTGTTTCAGGTGATCGAGACCAAGATGAGCCTCTATTTAGCGTGCGCCTCTGACGTGTGGGATCCTAAATACATCTACCACCATCACCACCACCACCACCACGGCCATGCCCATGAACCCTTCGGTTCGGCATAGCTATGCGAACCTATCTCCCTCCATGCACAGCTATATCAGAAGACCAAGCAATCAAATCGAGGTTTGTGGCACTCTAAGCAGGTTTCCCAGGCGACTTTACGTGCGCAGCAGCTGTAACATTGAAAGTAACGTTTCATAATAGGTATCAAGTGACTAGTCAAGACTTTGGTAGCTGAACGGGCAGCATCCTATATAATCCTGAGTGAAGCAGAAACCCTCGTAAAGCATCCGGCACAGAGCAAGCTTTCAGCTATCAGTTATTCAATCTTCCAGCCTACAGCGTCTGAATTACCTGGGTAGAGACCGTTTGTAGCCTAATTTCCATGCTCTCTTCATTTTCAGAGCAGACCATGAACTTGGATATTCGATCACACATCCCCTCTCGCTCTTCACGCTAGCACTAAGATGTTATTAGTAGCATTAAGGAGACTGTCAAGAGGGGCGTAGTTATGCGGAGCTGGGGGCGGCTCGACCTCCTCCGCATCGGTCCAGCCCCGTTCAGAGCCCCAGGTGATCTTCAAACTGCGTGAAGTAACAAAGTCGATCAGGCCAGTCATGAGGGCCCCAGACTTCTTCACGCTGGGCCAAGCATCGAACTCCACCCTCTGTATCCACGGCATCTCGTTGAGGACACCTGTGAGAAGCCTCTTTGAGAAGGCCTCGAAGAATCCGCCCGGCTGACGAAAGCCCTTGAAGATGTCGTTGCCCGGATCGCATTCCACAAACACGGTGACTTTCGTGACGTTGACGCATTGGTTCAGGCCCAAGGCAGGGTTAACTTCCCATCCGCGAGGTGGCTTGCTCCAGCCAGGACCGAGGCGCAGTTCGAGTGAACTAATGCATGCCCGCTGGCCAGGCTTCATACGGGCGAGAAGAGGTTTCTTGGTCTTGAAGAAACGCCCCGGGTGGGTCGGAAAGATGCGAACCGGGTGGGTACTATAGAAGCAGTAAGACGCTTCTACATATATGGTACGGCAGGTTCGTAGAATCGCTAGCTTCTGGTGAATTCGCTTGTAGTTGTCTGGGTCAAGGTCAAGTACATGACCAGTATTGGCGAAATGATGCTCATATACTTTGACACGCAACTCGGAGGGTAGATCGAGGAACGGAAAGGGCTTTTGCTTGATTCGCTTTGGTCTCGGTTTCTCTGACGTCGCCGACTCAAGACTGAGAGCGCCCAGAGCCAACTTCTCTATTGCTTCGTTGACGTCGTACTCGGCCTCCGAGGCATAAGTAGAGGGGTATGCTGAACTGAGAGGCGTGGCCAGAGTAGACGAGACCGTCGACGGGATGACCGGTGCAACTGGTATAGGGCCCGAGGTGGCGCCGGCAGCGCGCGATGTGCGGGCTGCGCCGGCCTTTCGACCTCGCATTGTCTCGGACTTTTGGGGGTTCGAGGGTATTTGGATACGTTGACAGTAGACGGAATCGTACGACGCGGACGGGGAGAAGACGAGAGATGGGGGTTGGGGTCACGCGATGGTCGGCAATCGTGCGGAGTAGTCAATTCAGATTGGAGAAATAATTGCACAAACTACAGGCGTTGCTGGGTGGTGGTTTGGGGATGCCCTGCTGGACGAGTCGTCTTCTCGAGGTCGCTCGTGGTGGGAGTTGAGGGTGTGCTTCGTCTTCGAGAGGGTGGTGCCATCGTTGATTACTGTGTAAACCGCTTGACTGGACAGCCACCCTCTAGAATGCAGCGAAAGCCATGTTCATGTTGTGCGATAGGAAGCGGGCGTCGTGGGTGTGCGATTCGGTAAAACAAGCAGCGCGAGGTTGCTGTCGGATAAAACAGGCTGAAGACGATGGTAGACGGCGAGACTGATCTCCTGACCGCCAGGGTATCGCAGGTAGAGAGCACGAGTAGAGTATAGCAGAGGGGCAAATCAACCTTAAAACCCTTCACCGGCACACTCCGTCCACCGGTACTTGTAGTCTACTTACCTCTTATCTGGAGAGGCGGTTTACTAGTAAGGAAGCACGAGCAAGGATTCGCGCGGATCCGACAGGGTTGGTGCAGCTTATACAGAGTGACAGCACTTGACGGATGGTTGAGTTGAACACGGCGCGATGCAACGACTCAACCCCTCTTCTAGGCGAGTTCTAGAACCGACAGGGACTTGAAGCTGGCACGACTCTGTTGACCAACGACCAGGATTGTCTCGGGACAATGATTCTGGTACAGAGTCGAGCGGGGAATAACTGAATAACTCTCTATCGAATGCCTACTGAGCCACTGGGCGCGCTTAGTGGTGACGCCATGAAGGAGTGATGTGTGGCCGTGCGCGCCACTGACCACGACACGACCGGTGCCGGTTGATTGTCGGCCCCCCAAGAAACTACCTAAGGTAGGGGCTTCCAATGATCAGCAGCCTGCAGCTACCTTGGAGGTACTTGGATACATCGCGCTACAACGCTATCAAGTACGTACTGTACCGGCTGTCATAGGTACCTAAAGTACGGGCTGTCGTCAAGCTGCTGGGAAAAAGTTTCTAGCAACCAAGTCGACCGACTTCCATCACATCGTCAGCTCGTGCAGTCTCTTGGGTCCCACAGCGACTCCCCCTCTGTTACCATTACTCAGTTGTCTCTCCCATCCGCACGAGAGACCTTCGAATTGAGGGGCCGCCAGAAAGACAGCTCGTCGGGTTCCTGATCCCGGGTCTGACGTCGTCATCGCAATGCTCTCGAGAGCCATCGTGCAGGGCCTCGCGCGTTCGGCGCGACTGCAGCGGACAGCCGTCTCGACGCCCGCCGTTCCCAGACTTGCCACACACTCCTCAAGATTATGGGTACGAGGAGTTGCCCGGAACAACCGTCCAAAGAGGGATACCCCCAAGTCACAGCCTGATGCTCGGTCCGAAGCCCAGCCCTCAAGCTCCCAGTCCTCCCCGTCGTCCGCCGAAAAGCCCACGCCTGAAGCCGCCGAGAAGACCACGCCGCCGCCAGACTTCAACTCGCTTCCCGACCTCACTCAGGGCATCCCCTCGACACTCGAGTATGAGACGTCGGGTGCGACTAACAAGTCGGAGCTGTCGAGTCTCCAGGAGGGCGAGGAGGGTGCGCGGACTGAGGGCGGTGGCCGTGGCCGAGGAGAGCTACCTGCCTCTGCCTACATGAGCTCGACCGACAAGCGTCGAGCCCGGTTCGCCAACCGAATGTACCTAGCCGTGCTAGTTAGTGGCGTGGTCGCCCTGGTATACCTCGGCCGCGAGTGGGATGAGGCAGAAGCTGCTATTCACAAGGACATTCCCGCCGGATGGACGCCCGCCCTGTGGTGGAAGCGTGCTATGGCTCGCCTCACTGATGTCACTAATTACTATCGGGAGCCCGCGTTCGAAAAGCTACTGCCAGACCCGCATCCTATGTTTGAGCGACCTTACACCCTGTGCATCAGTCTCGAGGATATGTTGGTACACAGTGAATGGTCGCGCGAGCACGGCTGGAGAGTCGCAAAGCGTCCCGGTATCGACTACTTCCTACGCTACCTGAGTCAATACTACGAGCTGGTTCTGTTCACGAGTGTGCCGGTCGCCATGGGTGAGCCCCTCATGCGAAAGCTAGATCCCTTTCAGATTGTCGTCTGGCCCCTGTACCGAGAAGCCACTAAGTATAAGGATGGAGAGATTGTCAAGGTCAGTCTGGACTCTATCACGTATATTCGTTGTGCCAGCTCTAACCTCGTGATAGGATCTATCATACCTGAATCGCGATCTCTCCAAGGTCATAATCATTGATACCAAGGCGTCGCATGTTCAGAATCAGCCCGAGAATGCCATCATACTGCCACCATGGAAAGGTGATAAGGATGACACTGAGCTTGTTTCCCTCATCCCTTTCTTGGAGTACATCTTTGCTATGGAATACAAGGATGTCCGCGAAGTGCTCAAGTCTTTCAAGGGCAAACACATCCCCACAGAGTTTGCCCGCCGCGAAGCTATCGCACGTGCTGAATTCCAGAAACAGCTCGAAGGCCAGAAGAGGAAGCGACCCTCGGGAATGGGGGCTTTGGGCAACATGCTTGGGCTGAAGGGCAACATGAGCATGATGCAGCCGGTAGACGGTGAAATTTCCCCCGCTGAGGCATTCGCGCAAGGCAAAATGCTGCAAGACATCATCCGTGAGAGAGGCCAGAGAAACTACGAGATGATGGAGAAGCAGATCCAAGAAAATGGTGAGCAGTGGCTCAAGGAAGCACAACAGATGCAGGAGCAACAGCAGGCCGAAGCAATGAATAGTATGAAGTCGTCCTTCACCGGCTGGTTTAGACCACCGCAGTCATCCGAGACGACAGAACAGCCGAAGTCCTCGTGAGTGAGAGTTGGGCTCCGATAAAGAAAAAGGTTGTATAGATACCGGTGGGTGGGAATGGGTTTTCTTACATCAGAGATCTAGTCGGCATCAGTCGTGCATGCGGCCATAATATGGCCCGCTGAGAGTTAATACTCTCCCCATACTCTACTCAGCAGGGCGTATCATGTTTCTACTTGTCTGAATTGGCTCGGGGGCTTATTAAGGATGATGGTTCTCTGCATATGGTTTTACGAGGCTGGGCCGATCACATATAGAACAAGGGGATCTCTCTTTGTGCATATAATATTTTGTATATTAGTTAAAAGAAGGCGATATAAGGAGTGTGGGAGTGAGCTATATGAGCTCAACGCGGCTCTCTTCAACGGACTAGCACCGCGAGACGAGGGGAAATGAAATTGTACCATATTGATCCGAGATAAAAGGAAAAATCACACCCATCAGAACCTCCCTGGAAATGAAGCACTTGAAGGCCGTCGACGCTTCTCTACCAATCGCCCGAGACCCCGTGCCGTGATCGCCGAATTAACCTCCATTCTAAGTGAAGGGATCTGAATCAAGCCGCAACCGCGAGGGTGAGAGATATCTCTCTTTCCCTCACCCCGCTACCTACAGACAGCAAGCCCCCTCGCATCCAGTAGATGGGAAAGGTAGAACCCAAAAGAGCGCGAGAATTGGGAAGTTTCGTAGCTAGATCGCGGCTTTGGAGCAAGCTAGGTTAGAAACCGCCCTCGATAGCATTGCCGAACTGGTGGTGCTGGTAGCACCACTCGCATCGCGGGTCCGTCTCGCAGTTGAAATCACTATATAGGGAGAACGGAGTGTCAGTGAGCGGTACTTAATTGAACCCCCCTTTTTTTCCCTTTTCTATGGCTTTTATATGTCGAGGTCAATCCGCATCCCTCGGCCACATTTTCATTTTTCTTGTGCAGAAGGTGTACGTGGCACGCCCACTGACGAGAACTTGCTGTCCCTCGAGCGAGAGGGGGGAGAGAGTGGAGGGGGAGAAAAAAAAAATCACGAACCCGTTGCAATGCTTGCAGTAATTCTCGATTGCGTGACAGTCCGGTTCCGTCATGACGAAGGTCACGAGGCCGCGCTTGGACACGTCGGCGTTGCCCTGGCCGGGCGTCGGGACAGCGGCTGCGAGAGCGGCGAGGAAGAGGCTGAGGACGGTGCTGAAGTACATGATGATGAAGATGACTTTGCTTCTTGGGTATATGTGAGAGATGTTTGATAACAGGTTTCAGCTGCAGTTGAACGGAAGGTCTATAGTGATGATTGAGCTAGGTGCTGATGAATAGACAAGTGAAAAGGTAGTAGTGTTGATTTCTTTTCTGAGTAGGCTTGAGGGATGTGAGATAGATTCAAACTGGATAAACGAGGAGGGCCTGGCCGGGTCTTTATATACACATCTTCCTCTTGAATTGTGAGCAGACAGTGACAAGAGTTTCCATGGCGAGATAGAGATACCGTATCATCTCATCAGCATAATCGTATGCTCTAAGTGACATAAGTGAGGTACCTCGCAATATGATGCCATGATCGTCGGCCCAAGACAGACTCATACGGACATAAACACGCTTCCAGAAGGTTACGAGGTCTTCGCCCCGGTTTCACATAACTCGAACGTGACTAGGCCCTGTGTAAAGCAATCTGGAGCCTGACTCGTTAAGCTATTCCACGTGCCTCATGTGCGTATCGTTGCCGAACGGTTCCTCTCAGTGAAAAGCTGCGTAGACCACAGAGCCCGTCCATCATCAAGCTAAACGGGCTACTTGTTTGAGCGGCTCCATTTCACTCCAAAGGCCGGAGACCCGGGTACTACCTCGGCGTTATATGGGGATGGGATAGGAAGGGATTTCTTCGTGCTGTGTGAGACGTCATGGGCGACGAAAAGCCAGCTGGAAGTCTCTCAGTCGAGTACATGCCAGATGCTACTGCGTAAGAGGGGGGGAGGGGGGCCTAACTCGGGTTTCCGATCGCTCCCTCGGCAACGGAATATCAGGAGATGGAAAGCAGACCATGACGCCTCGTTTTGCGTTATGTCAGGAACATACCATGATCAGCCACGCACCTCCAGGAGCACAAAATCGCCTGTTCTCATGTCCCGGCTCGGTGAGGTTCTAGATAAGCATAATAAGGACCGAATCCAGAAGACCGCAGAAAACGGGTAACTCACCGACAAGCGTCGATGGCGAGGAGAGGTAAAAAAAAAAGGCCCGTTATCATCGTTACGGCCATATCCGGAAAGGGCGCACGATTTCACGGCGAGTCATCATCCTCTCTGAGAGACATCTATTGTGTGAACCGTCTAGCACCTCATCTCCTCGACCGACAGCCGAACCGCTCGGCCGCCATGAGCGCGGTGACGCGATGGGGGTTCGATGTACAAGGGCGATGACTGACCAGGTATCGGCAATCGCAACGAGTAGCGCCCGCGAAGGAAAACCAACCGTATGACAGAAATATAGACATACATAGTTTGTCAAAACATAGCAGGGCAAACAATTACGACTAGCATGGAGCGTGACGTGTCTGGGCGAGATAGCCGACGAGAGACATACAAGTAGAGGGACGCGCAACAAATCTGGCCCGGCGAAGGGACGTACCGGTTCAAAGAATTAAGGTAAACGAGGAGTCATGGCCAATCCCGACGTACGATCTTCTTCTCATCAGCTTATCAACGATACACAGGCGGATATGGAGTTATTAGTTGAGGCTCCCCATACCATCGGCGCATATCTGCATGCTCACAAACGAACCATGGCGGGGTAGCACACGAACCGATCGACACGCACGCACGCACGCATGCGACTGATCGGGAGCAAAAAGGCATCCGACAACACAGTTCGTGGCACGCCTCCAAGCGAAGCAATCCAACAGGCAGCAAGGGCCAAAGGGGCTGGCTGGCTACACAGGGGAGGGGCCGGGAGAGGCTCCCGATCACGAAGCGAAAAACTGGGACGATAGCTTGCGCCATAGCAAGGCTTCCCGAAGCCCGAGGACGAAGCGCACAAAGGGAGGGGCGTAGAGAAAACGCCAAGCAAAGCCGACTGGACGGATCTGTAGAACGGAAAAATAGGGAGGGACAGCCCAAAATGAAGACGACACGGGACGAGAGACGGGACGAATCGAGCGGCTCGGCTGAATCTTACGCAGCCGTGCCGTGATTCCTCGTCTCGCCCTCCCTTTTTGTGTGATGTACGTAGTCCACTGACGCGGATAGACGGGCTCGATGCAGGGCCGCTTTTGCGTCGTGGGCGTGGGCGTGGGACTCGCCCTCTTCGTCCACTGAAGTATATGCCGACCGCGTTTTGTCCCACGGCTGTCGACTCGTGACTGCTGGGGCCTCATAATGCTAGCCGACCGACGGAGCGCCCTGGCCGATTAGGCCGTCTCACAAGGCCGAGGAAAGGTTGGTAAGGCGACGGAGGGAAACAGCCAGCTCCAATGTAGAGATAACATTGACTCCCCAGGAACGTGGAATATCCCATATTTCGGAATGAAATATGAAGTAACTAATATGTTGAGACGCAAACAATATACTAGTCAGTCACTTCAAAGAAGTGCTATCATGTACATGATCTTCATCACATCTGTTTCCTCAAAGAGCTGTTAGTCAAATCTTTGTTGCGCGTTGCGACGCCGACTCAATCTCTAGGCTATATTTTCAAAAGCTGTCATCTCTAGTTTTCCATTTTCATATACAAAATCTCATCATAACACGTGTCAAGTATGTGCAGTCAACCACAGGTATCCCGTCGGCAGAAAAAAAAACAAGGTGAGAGATCGTGATGGCGGGCTCGAGATCCTGAACGCCAGACTCCAATAAACAATAATGCCTCCATCTGGGGACTACGCCCCCGGGTTAGAAACGCCGTGCTCATCCGAAATCAAAAGACGAAAGCCCGCACAGTGAGAGCAGCAGTTAGGTATCAGCTGTAGTAGCGCAAGGTAGTGCTTATACGCCCCCAACCCCATCCGTGAAGAGCAGGAGTGGCCACTGCATTTGGGCTGAGCTCGTCATGGCCGGATTGCTCATGCTCATGGTTCCCACATTCATGCCATTACCACCGCTGCCATCCAGGAGACTGGGCGACGGCCTCTGGCTGTTAGCACTTCCCAGCGACATCAGGGCATTTGCACTAAAGCGATCTTGGTTGTCCACCACAGCAGCGGTCCAGTCATGCCATGTATTTCCTCCTGAAGATTGCGGGCGCCACATCATGCCAGGTTGTGGCATTTGTGTTGCCGGTGTCGTAAAACTGGCTAGTGCACTGTGATCGGTAACGTGCACCTGCGCTTGCGCATGCGCCTGGGCGTGAGCCTGTGCGTGAGCCTGTGCGTGAGCCTGGGCGTGGGCTTGTGCGTGAGCCTGAGCCCGAGCATGCGCTTCTGCATGCGCCTGGGCGTGTGCCTCAGCGGTGGCGACCTGCCCTGCTGCTTGAGGATATAAATAGGAACTGTTGGGGCCAAAGCTTACCCCGTTGGGGACATGTGTGGGTGTGTTGGGATAGTTTAGAGGCTGATAGGTACGAGACTCAGACGTGGTCGGCTCGGTAAAATAGTTGGCATTGGTTGTTGCAGTGATAGTATGTCCCTTGGAATCGTTTACTCGCTCAGGAGTGTGGCTAAAATCAGAATTCGAATTCGAACCGGTCGATATGATAGTATAAGAAGGTGAGTGAGGTTCTCGTTTAACTGTGCCACGAGACGGTTGTGGCGGTGCTAGAGACTCATTCGTGGTCTTCTGGGTATGATCTCGTTCTATCCAGGCTATAGTACGGTCGATTATTGAGCAGACAGCATCGCGAAGGCGAGTGCCAGAACCTAGGGAGGATTTAGCAAGGCGTGCCGCCAGAAGTGTCACAAGTAAAAGTATCTCACCCATTAGGGTACCAGTTTCTGTAAGGATAAGCAGCCATACTTTCATGTCCTCACGGAGAGTCTGTATCTCAGCAGCTGTCGTTTCATGTCTTCGCTCCCAGTGTGCCACCAGATCGGAAAATATAGCTGCGACATACACAGCGTTGCAGTACCATGTCGTGTCAAGGCATTTCAAGTCGTATAATTTGCGAGCATGCTGGAGCATAGCCTTGGCAGTTTCCTCGCATATACGGGTGTTGGTTGCCAAAACCTCTGGGTCGTCCGTGGCTGCGACTGAGGGATGCCTTAGGCATAAGCGGAATTCCAGCGCTGACACACTAGCATATATAGCAGACATTCTCGTCTCTTTCTCCGGCGACTGAGTATCTCCTATCCTTAATCCTTCCGGGAGGTGCTCGTGCCATGATTGAAGTTGTTTCTCAAGGCCTTCCACGATAGCAAGATACCTCCTCGGGTCTTTCTTCGCGCAGTATATGTCGGCAAACATCTCAAGATACAAGGTGCTCAACCTCGAAGATGCGACCCCTATTTCATAATCACAGCGACCAGGTATTGACGTATCGACGCCTTCTTCAGTCAATTGCTCGTCTGGGATCAGTTGGGGAAATTCGACGTCCATATCTTCCAGCCTAATGGGCATTGGCTTCCCCATTCGCCCATTCAGTACTACCGCTGTAGAAAGAATAACCCACCACACACGTTTTCGGAGCTCGTTCTCGAGATTGGTGCCCTCGCCGGGCTTTTTCCAAGACCGGTGATAGCCCATGTCTATCGCCAAGTTGACTGCATGAGATGCTAGGATGCTGCTAGAGTCGGGCTTTGGAAAACGCATAGTGTGAGTGACGAGCATGGACAGGGCTTGCAAGCTTTTGAGAGACCTAGAAGTTACCAAATAGAAAAACTTGCGTAAGCCGAAATGATAATGCTTATTCGACAGATCATTCAGGCGGGCTCTTTGTTCTGCCTCGTGCTCTCGACTTCTGATGCCGTATTGAATATAGATAGCAGCAAACACCATATGAATCATGACCTCCTCAGCAGGGCTCAGAGGCTGGCTGGGATTATCGTAGTGCTGCTCTAGCTAGACAGTGTTAATTTCTTACATCTAGGTAAATTTTCAGGGTCGACTCACAAGTGTCATAAAGCTAGGTTTATGAAGCACCGGATGGAAAGGATGAATCATTACGAAATACCATTCGGCGTAATTGAGAGCATCCTGTCTAGGTGGCAATTCGACACCAAGAGGCGGGTTTATATTCATGATAGACTGCAGCAGCGCTTGAACGGATTTGTTGTATAACGAGGAATCTTGGGCAGACGGAAGAGACCCGTCCATATCTGGGATGTCGAGCGATCCGATATCGATGGTGCTTCCTAGGATGGATAATGAGGTGCCCTTGATAGAACTTAAAGGGGCCTGATCCATGCCGACACCGAGGTGAGCATCGGCGGGACGCGAATTCACAGTGTGATGAGGATTGGGAGCCATGGACATCGTGGCTGGTTCCTCCTTGGCCCAGACCGGGGCAGCGGGTAGGGACCATGGCTCCTTCGCATCGGGATCGGCCCGAGGCGTAGGCGTGGAATAGGACGTGTCGTTGTCGTTGTCCTCGGTAAGGCCGTTTAGGGTTGGTTCGGCGGGGAACGAGGTTGAATGCCACGGCTTCACATCCATGCCGCAGTCCATGAGTTTCTTTTCCAGGTGTCGAATGTGATGCATCATATCCGTCTTCTCGCGCTCGAGCTCCTGCATGTATCCTCGCCGTTCCGTCCGGCCGGACACCCGATCGGTCACATAGCATTCGAGATTCTGGTTGATGCAGTGAGAGCAGCCCTCGGGGAGTGCATCACATCGTATCTTCCGGACCTGGGAGTATCCACGTCAGACACATCAGACACAGTAGGCAGACGAGTGGACAGTTTGGTTACGGCAAGGGAGAAACGGGAGAAACGGGAGAAACATGGGCGCCCCTCCCCGGGGCCCAAGACAAGTCAAGGGCAGACGTGCAGCAAACCGAAACACGGTGCACTTGCACGCGCATGGTCAGGAACGGATGGCAGGCAGAACTGCGAGCGGACTGATGCCAACTGTGCAACACCGGGCTTCGGCCGGCCGCGGCTGTGTTCCCAGTCCCTGCTGGTCCCCAGTCGCGCGGTCGCGGGCCATGGCGGACGGAGCACACACTCAGCATCAGCACGCCAGCACGAGCGTACAAGCAAACAAAAGCGCACGTCATCCATACAAACACACCTTGCAGCGGTCGCAGGCCTGGCCGGTCCGCGTGTAGGACTGGAGCTTGCTCTTCACGACGCTCGAGAAGTCCGCGCGACCGGAGCGTTCGCCTCGGTCGAGCCGCGGCAGCTTGCATTTCGCCGGCGTGGTGGTCGCGCCCGCGCCGTCGACGGCAATGGCCGCCTCGCCAGGCCGTTTGGGCAGACGGCCTGGAGGCATGGCGGCGCCGCGGGGGCGTGGTGAAGCCGGTGTCGTGCGTAGCGCGTCGGATCGGTCGGGCGGTCGTGTCGCCTCGTTCGCCCTGCTTTTGCTTTTGCCTTTGCCTTTTGGCCTGTTTTCTTTTGGCGCCGGCCGCTTCCCTCTCTTCGCGCAACGGGACGCAACGGGACGCCGACGGCCAGGACAAGCTACCGACGCTACGTAGCCGCTGCGCTACGTACTAAGTCGAGTGGTCGGTCGGGGCAAATTGGATCACGGAGCCACAAGAATCAGGAGACATACCACTACGTAACATAGGTAAGTAAGTTAGTATGTAAAAATGGAACTTGCCGTACCACTTGAAGGGACTACACTACCTAAGGGACTAGGGGAGGGGCCTTCCCCGGCTTGCCGTTACTACAGAGCGTAGCTGTCTAGGCCTGGAGATACCTATCATTGGCGGCACAGCGCCGCCTGCTTACATATTAGACGACAATACCCAGGTACCTCTCCCCCGTCTCCTTCTTTTAATCAGACTTTACAGGGATCAAGCAGGCTGTGCCCATGTGAGTAAGGCACTGCCAAGCGCCTCTGCTGACATACCTACGAAGTACGTAGTAGGCCCCTGAGCACTGCCTACTAAAGCAGGTACTTACTCAGTACTTGTAACTACGCTAAGCAGCCGGCGCAATAGGTACCTACTTTATCTAGTAGGTACCTAATGTAACTGTCACTAACGTTACCTATTATCATCGAGTGCTATTACTTGTAATTCAAAATCAGAAATCGTGAAACAGGTCATCGGAGATAGATCCCACAGTCAGGCCACTATCTAGACATTCCATAAACGGCTTTGCCATGTTGTCCCGTCAAGTCCCGCAAGCCGCATATCTTGATATCCAGGCCAGCTGGCTGCAGCCCTCGTCAGCCAGGCGCTTAGATAGGCTGGTTAGCTGAGGACGCGCAGATAAGTTACCTACCTAACTATAGAACAGCCACTCACGTCTTTTTGTTGATGTTCGTAGGTGATTTGTACCTATTTTAGATAGCACGCAGGTCCAAGGCGGGGCCCATCGCCTCATGGATTGGGGCTCGGGCTTGGAGATGGGTCACGAATGGAGGCTCAATCACGTCCGAAAAAAAGGTAGCCAGAGTGGCGGCCCTTGGCAAAAACGTGGCCCGACGATCTCGAATGTAACCATCTCGCCCCGGCCAATACAAAAACGGCCTGCAAATTTGAAGATCTTGGATGGATAGTTTGCGTTCATCAATCGCTCGCAACGGAACGGGAGTCAACAGCCGGCAAGTGGAATGAATGGTTCTCCGTGTCAAGGAGAATAAGCTTTTTGGCCCCACAAATGATAAGATGACCAGGCGGGCTTAGCTTACTGCACATAATATACTTACTTAAGTAGGTACCAACCTCACGGTAACTACCTCTTTTTACAATCAAGACAAATGGCGTATCTAAATAAATGGTTAATATGACCCAACGAGAAAACATAACTATTGCGGCTAACACGTATGCCACCAAGAAAGCCGTAGCGCAAGATATTGGGCCGCAACCCGGCTGTGGTTGCTAGTTGATGGTTACCTCTAACCGACAGCGGACAGGTCAGCAAACAGCGGCTTGGCCATTACGGAGAGCCATACTCGGGGCTCATAAATAATTCATTGGCATTACTTTTACTGTAAAGCCCGGCGTGCAATGGTTTCTCATCACCATCTGTCAAATTGGGGCAGTGAGTGAACTAGCTAGCTCAGGGTAAGAATACGGGCTTCTTTTCCATCTTGGCACATTTGAACCGTGTCGGATGCGAGATAGGTGCCTGCTAATAATGAATGCCATATTGAATGGGTGGTGAGCGACGTGATGTCGCGCGCGTGGTAGTCTGCAAGGCTTTTGTAACAAGGGCTCACTCCCTCGATCCTGAGATCGCGCACCACAATGATTTTTCTTTAGTGTAGGGTCTTTACTCTCGATATATGCCCAGCTCGGCCTAGAATTGTCTACGAGGCCGATTTCACAATCATCCGCACTGAGAGGAAGATGTGTTACTCTACAGCTAGGCTCAACCTAGGAGGTATGTTAGAGTGCAAATTGGTATTAGCAAAATGCTTAACTAGGTACGTATTAAAGCCAAACTGGAACGGCAGTTTTAGCCGCACTGTTGTGTCTTGTCGTGACAAGGGTTCTGGCATCACGTACGGCTTTATGAAGCTGTTCGTCGCAGCGCGCATCATCGATCTAAACGGTGATGCGACTATTGTCGTTATCAAAGACTAGCAAATCCGAGGCGCGAATAAGCGCGATTTCAGGGTTTCACTTGATATGGTGCAACAGCTACACGCTACTCCCTTTATCCCATCCTCGCATCTTACGCCCTAATTTCCTCTCCTCGGCCATCGTGAAAATATTGTCATCGGGCAACCTTGTTATTGTCGATGCAAAACAGCAATGCGACAGTCGTTGTGTCCAAGACTAGCGAATCCAAGACAAGACAAGCGCGATTCCGGGTTTCGATTGACCTGGATGTTTTGTTAGCAGCGGGTGGATGCCTCAGGCAACCATCTGCACGTGGCTAGCTTGTGGCTAGAGCGAGGGGAGGCATCCCCTGTGACCACAGATATAGAAGGGGATATAGAGGTGTGTATCTAGAATAATTGATTCTAGAACAGCGAGATGGGTATTGATGTTGTGGGAGATTCTAATACTCTATCCCTCGTGCCTGGCTCACACCGCCCTTTTCACTTATATAAATAATGCAAAATAAAATCATGTCTCGTCAAGTACTTAATCACCAAGCGGAGATCGATAGCAACGCGAAAACGCAAGCCGAATGAAAAGCTATAATTTTTTTTTGCTCACTATAAAACTAGGAACAGACTGCAGCAGAAAGGAGCGGGCCACTTCACGACACCTTGCCGGTATCCTGGTACGTGTTAGCCGTGATCTCCCTCGCCATGACCGGGCTCGCGCGCGACGGCGTGGTATAGTAGTGCACGTGCGTCACGTTCTTCTTGATCTCCCTCTTATAAGACTGCACATTCCGCCCATCCACGTAGATTTGGAACTCGCTGTCCTTGACGTCGACCCGCAGTTTGGGGCTCTCGCTGAACCAGGGGCTGGGCGTGAACTCCTTGATCAGGTTGTAGCCCTTCCCGGCCAGCTTGTGGTTGCACTGGACCACTCTGCGCTGGCTCTTGATGACGATGGAGAGCAAGATGTCGTAGTTCTCCGTATCGAGCTTGTCGGCCTTGCTGTTGGGGTCCCAGGACAGGAGTGCGATGCCGGTTCCATAGTCCCGGGGTGGTTTCGCCAAGTCCATCGACGGCGAGGTGAAGACTATGGAGCCTCCCACCGGAACTGGCTCCGAGAGCTCATTGATCTTGGAGACAGTAATATTGTTGCCAGCGACCCCGCTGTGCGTGCGGTGTAGTTAGTGACTAGTTCGAATCAGCTTGGTGATAGGCGACTGAAGACTTACGACGGGATTTCAGGCTCCTTTAGGCCTGTTCCCAGATTTGGTATAACCTCGGGATCTGGGAATGTCGTGGGTATTTCGGGATTTGAACTGTATGACATCTGGGTCTTGGAAACACTGATATCGAGATTCATTGTGTCCCGCCATTTCTCTTCCGGAATCGTGGCGCCGCCCTATTCAGGTACGTTAGCTCGGCAATCATCGATTCGTTGTGGGAACTGACAATGTCTACGATTCTCCAATACATCCTAGCCAGGACCTTCTCAACCGTAGGGGGCTCAAGACTATTAATCTGCTGCTGCTGGAACATCTTCAGGAAGTATGATGTAAGGGGAATGTAGGCGACTGCCTGCACATTCTCGGCTTCTTTATCTTTACAGTTGCTGCAGACTTCCACGCCATCCTCGTTTTCCGGGGGTTGGCTGAAGTTGAACACATTGGTAACGTAGTCTTCGCGTTGGAAAGTGTTTTCTTCTTGACCTTCCGGTCGCAAGAACACTTCAATGTTGAACGGCCGGCCACCCAACGCAAACCTGAATCCCATGTAAGTCATACTGTGCTAAGTATGTGCTATTGGCACGGTGCACCCACTTCGAGTATTTGATAGATAGTGCATAGTCCCACGTCCTCGCACCATTGCCATCGATGAGCTCAACTCCTGGTGGCAAACTAGTCGCACTCTGGGCCAGCATTAATGCTTCCTTACGAGTGATTCCGTAGTTGTCATTGATCATTTTGAGCAATTCCGCTGGGGTCTCTTTGCCAGTAAGGAGCTCTGGATACGTGTACCCCATCTTAGAACAGGGGCCTCGAGCATCATCCGGCGTCCAGTATGTGCCTTTGGTATCCTTATGGAAAGGCCGAAGAGGTGTCTGATTCGTGATTACTGTGCCACTGCCGACGATCTTCTGGTCAAACCACCTCTGCACGTCGCTATCGAACCATTTGCCTGGATTTATAGCCTCCCATAAGGCCCACAAACGGTCAATATTGCTGCGCCGGTTCGAAAGGGAATTAGCCAATGTCAGTCAGTATAAGTGGCAGGTCAGTGTAGATAATAGGCCAGTGGAAATAGTGGGTCAGTGTGATAGGAGGTCAGTTCTCACCAGTGATGAAGATAGAACATAGGATCGAAAGTTGCCACAGGTATCTGGGACATGTGGCCTCCATTTCCCCCAACAAAAAAATGTAGATTATTGTGCAAAAATTCAGCGTTGACATCCATGGTTATCTTTGAAGTGCTAGCCGTTGCACTCGTGGTATTCACATCTCTGGCGAGTGTGGCGAAACTTGAGTAATCGGTTGGGTAGGTCAAAAGTCGGTATACCATCTCCGCGGTAGACCCATACGACATATCGGTAATGGAGGAGTGCTCTGCTAACATCTTATCTGCCTCGTCATCGTGGACCACGCCGTTCGCCCATTTCTCTGGATCTTTTCGTTCCTCCTCAGTGGGACAGCGGCTGGTAGCAAGGCACTCTCCATACTAAACCACGAGGGCATTAGCTACCATGACTCTACGGACACGACGAGGTACTCGCCTCGAAGGGATCGCCGCCGTCAAAGTTTACGACAGATCCCACGCCATAAGCTTTCATTGGCTTCTGATTTGGCATCTTGAACTGGTACAGAGGGTTATCGAGCATGACCTTCGGCTCTCCACCAAATGATATTCCGAGAGTCTTATATCGACACATCGTGGGGATTCTAGGATTCTTGGCCCAGTCCCAAAATGGGGTCCGCCAGGTCCTAGCAGCCTCAAGGTACTTCTGTTGATAAGCTGGGTACTTGGGGATGATTTCGTTGACCATAATCTCGTACAGGCGTTGCTAAGTTTGCGTCATGAGCGAGTCAATATAGCGAAGGCGTGGCAACGGAGACCAATACCTCGAAGAGCAGCACATATGGTCGATGGAAGGGTGGGAACAAGACGTTTGCATGTACGCAGTATCCCTTCCGCCCAATCTCTTTCTGGGTGGTCGAGGGCTCATCCCAGGGCTGGTATGGGTAGCCATGAATGCCTATAAACTATTAGGCCAAAGTGTACCGCTGCTCTAAGTCAATTCCTTCTCACCAGCGATTTGAAAGTACGAGTCTCGATCAGCCGGGTCCATGGCCTGAAGCCTCTTTAGAGCGAGGATGAAAAGGATGAACTGAATCTTGTCCGTTGGATCGTTGCTCGTGCTCCACTCGTCGAAATCTCGCCGGACTGGGACCTTGGCCCCGGGACCCCAGCCGTCCTTGATTCCTGTGATGGGGTAATACTGATAGCTCATGGTGACTACTTGTTTACGCGTGTCGATGCGAGCTTGCGCCTGGAAAGATGTGAAGACGGACAAGCAGAACTGATATACAGCTGGAGTGCGAGAACGGTGGAGGGGGCCCGGGCATCTTTACAGGCCACAACCCACAGGGTAAGCAGAATCGACGAGCGTATCGATCAAGATGGACCTCGCATGTTGCACTCGCAGGATGCAAGCAGGGCGCAGGTGTGCCCATACATGTTTCGTTGGCTGCATTTCAGGTCTGCACTTCACGACGCCAATCTCAACAATACCCCTCATCCGTGAGTTGGCGTTTATCGTGTCTTCATGGGGCATTTCCTGGGGGAAAGCCGATGTAGCCGTTCGGGCAAATTCAGACCAAATGCTCCCGAGACCAATAATCTACGACCGGCATGATAATCGGCATACTAGTATCAGATCAGCTGGCCGGAAAGCTGTCCATTGCAGATTACCAAGAGAGGGGAATAGCTATGGGAATGACGAAATATCAACAAAGGGGGACGGAGATGGTGGATATTGAAGTGCCCCCGTCACGTCGAGGTCGCGACAAGTACCAGTACACGTAGCATAACCGTGCTACAAGCGACAAGATGACCAATGCGGGCACCCTGTCCCAACACATGTGTGGTTCCCAATACGTCCAGGTCGGTGTACGTGGGGCTTTGCCCAGGCTTTCCCGAGGTAGAACATGAGCTGAACTGCGCCTAGTTTGTGCGGCTAGCTGATGACACCAGCCAGGATCCAGCATACTAATCTAGATTAATACGCTACACTAGTGAATACTCGCAGACACTCCCGTGTAGCCGATCACCATTGGGTTCCAGTGCTGTGTTTCTGAATGGAAAATGTTGAGGATCGACAGGCGTTTCCGAGACCGCCAGACAATAGCATTCACCGTGCAAATGTGGGTGCTTTGGCGAGCTGTTCCGACTGTACGCGCCTGGACTACGTACACTACCGGTTAGAAGAGACGGTGAGTACCTGGTCCTGGAGATCTCCATACAGTGTTGGTACTGGACGGCTCAAGAACGGCAAGCTGGTGAGAGTACCTGCGATTTCGTGGCTTTGAGCCTACCCATTCCAGCGGAACCGTGCTGAGAGTCGATCAATCAGGATCTAAGTCAATGAAGAAGATCACAGTTACTTGGGTCCAGCTTGCCGATTTGGCACTTGTACTAAACCGCTTTCTGAGGGTACCACGGAAAATCTATTGTTTATATTAGACGTGGTTGGAAATACGAACTTGGCTTCGAGCACGCCAGCGATGAGTGCGTCATCACCTCTTCTCTCTTCTTTAGTTTCTTAATATTCTCCTTCTGACCAGTGTCGGCGGTCATAAAATCATCAAAATTCTGGATCCGCTACTACCAAGACGGCTGTCATGGCTAACACCAGTGAAAGAGACCACATCCCCCGGCTGGATCATTTGAATTGCGTCCTACCGCCCTCCAGCACCAATACTAGTTATAAGGGCAGAGATACTATCAGTGCAGATGTCGACCTCACTGAAAAACGGGACTCTGTACCTGCTCTGTCGGAAGTTGCTTTCCCAACTGTCCTGAAGGCGTGTTGGATTCTGACGCTACAATGCTACATTATTGCCGATGTTATCTGCTTTCAGTACTTCGGTCCCGTAGAACATACAGAAGATGGAGAAGCACAGTTAAGGAGGCCAAAGGAAGAAACGAGGAATGACTCGGTCCAGTATTATACTCGTATCGATCCTACGGAGTCTATCTCGTCATTTCTACGACGCCTTGACAAAAGCCAGCCGAGTTCCGACGATTCAGCTGATATACATAGTATCGGCGTTGCAGACTCTCGTCATAATTGCAACACCGGAGTCTATCTCCGTGAAGGTGGCAGCGTTTCTGCCGCTGTTAATATCGAGGTAAGCTTTACTATGCCGCGGATGGTCGCCTCAGCAAAGGAAAACAGCACTAACAATATCCCAGGCAGATGTTCTACTAATAGTTGGGCCTTCCCAAACGTCAATTCAGCTTGCGTATAATCCTTCTCACACCGGCTCAGATATGGCGGCAAGCATTCTGCGAACCTTTGAGCAGATATACTCACAGGTGGTCAACTCTTCGAGTGATAAACTTCTCCGCGATATAGATGCATGCGCTCATTACGACTGGCAAAAAATCCAGAGCTGGACAAAGACGGAGTCCATGCCCGTCGATCGTTGCTTGCACGACCTGATCTTAGAGCAATGTCGCCTGCGACCCGACGATATGGCCGTCTATTCCTGGGACGGCAACTTGACTTATAGGGAGCTAGATGATCTAGCCCTGCGGCTGGCGAGTGTGCTCATGGACCTCGGCGTTGGACCCGAAGTGTTCGTGTTGAGCTGCTTTGAGAAGTCGACTTGGGCTATTGTCGCCAGAATGGCGATACTTCGAGCGGGCGGCGCTTACATATCCGTGTTTGCAAACGACCCGCCAGTCTTCCTGGAGAGTGTAATAGCTCGGACCAAGACGCAGATTCTGCTTACCTCTCCGTGTCATGTCAAACGGTTCCAAGGCATAGTGCCAACCCTTCTCGAGCTATCACCTGAGTGGTTACGAAGCCTGCCAACAGGCTCCAAGTCCTGTCCGACTGTCACGCCTGACAGCGCTTGCCTTGTTTTATTCACCTCGGGTAGCACGGGCTCACCCAAAGGTATTATCGAACGCCATGGATCCATGGCCTCCGGTATCAGCAACTATAGTCGAAAACTCCAGCTCGACTCGCGAACGAGGTTCTTCACTTTCGACGACCACAGCTTCGATATATCGAATTTGGAGTACCTGGTGCCCTTGATAATTGGAGGTTGTTGTTGCGTGCCTGGGCCGATGAAAACAGTTCACGATCTGTCACGGGAAATCAACAGGATGTCCGCCAATATCATATTCTTGACACCCACCGTGGCTATCAAGCTGGAACCTCAGGATGTTCCTAGCCTCAAGACACTATGTGTCGGAGGTGAGCCTCTTCCCAAGGATCTTGTCGCCAAATGGAGCAGTAACACAACAAGACTGGTGAATCAATATGGCATGAGTGAAGCGGCCGTATGTTGTGCTCTGAACACCAATGTTGACTCCGCAAGCGGCGCAAACATTGGACGCCCGTCGACGGGAACGATATGGCTTGTGGACCCAACTACGCCCAACAAGTTAATGCCGATCGGGGCTGTAGGTGAAATCGTAGTGGAGGGACCCCATCTCGCCCGCGGGTACCTGGACGATACGGCGACGCGACGAACAGAAGCCGGCTTTTTGAAGACGATTCCCCCATGGATGAGGAAGATGCACCCGAGCAGAAATCCCCGCACGCGGATGTACAGATCAGGAGATCTAGCCAGGCTGAACCACGATGGCACGATCAATTATCTCGGTCGCAAGGATACCATCCTGAAACTAGACGGCATGCGCATAGATTCCCTGCAAGTTGAGCAGCAGGCTAAGAAGTGCCTCTCGGACAACGATAACATCGTCGTCGATTTACTGGGCATCATCAACGGAGAAGACGAGCCGAGTCTGGCCGCCTTGATATATCTTGATGATCACCCCGAGAGCACGCCTCCCACAGCGAACACGGTGCCCCTGCTGAAAGACGCCACCGAAGACGCCTTTGCGCGCCCAAAGATTGAGGCGATTCGGAATGTCATCGCACAGTCGCTCCCCCACTACATGATGCCGACGAAGTTCGTCCTCATGTCTTGGTTAGTACAAACAAAGTCGAAGAAAGTCGACCGGAAGAAGATCCACATGCTGGGACAGTTGTTTTACTTTTCAGAACTGGAGCGCCGTGGGAAGGACCTGTCTTATGCGCAGAAGATTTGATTTGCCGCGCTATTCAGATGGTTGAATAAGGGGTGGTGGGGGATACCGAGGCTAGGGCCGTGTCATGGTCTTCAGCCACCACGAGCCGCACCCCCTATTGAAGTGCAGCAGAATTGGTAAAAGAGAGAAAGAGACAACCGCGACTATTCAATGGATGAGGGTGCACTTGTTGAGAAAATATAATAAGGATGTACTAGTAACAACGCAATATAAGAGGTACTTATTGAAGTAGAGAGTGAGAATGGGCCCAGATTACGTAAGCCCAAAATGGTGAGGGGGTTCCTATAATTGGCTTCTGCTTCCTCGATGATTTTTCACACACACTAGCCACAACACCAAGAGAATACGAAGATACGATGCTTTTCTCTTAGATCAATTGATCCCCTTCTATTTTATCTATCATAGGACTCTCAGCACTACCAGTAATCGAACCAGCACGTTGTTGGAGCCCCTATCCTTGATTTGAGCCCCCTCCAGCAGAACTTGGCATATCGTGAGGCTTCCCCCTATTCGATGTACTAGATGACCATTTTCCCCGCTGACATTAGGAGATCCACGGCGACGACCAAATGGACATTTATATGCACGCATGTCTATGAAATGCCTGGACACACACCTCATTGTTGCAATACGATAGGTAGCAGTTCCGGCACCAGTCGTCTGATGTTGCCTCTATGCCGCAGATGAAGCACCAGAGCGGAATCGCGCCACGTTTCTCGGCCTCCTGGGCCAGCAGTTGCCTCTGCTCCTTGCTTTCCTTGCCAAAGACCTGTCTCATCAGCTCCTCTCGATCGGCAGAGGTGCTGCCCAGCTTCGGGAGCAACCGCGCCCACGGACTACGGCGGCGTATGGCACACATGACGCCATACCGCAGACTTATATCCCTGTCTATCGCAATCACGGCCCCCAAGCCCTGAATCGCACCCGGCTCCTTGGTCCCGGGGTCCAGCTCGTGCAGTACGTCGCGGATCGCTTCTCCGATTCTCTCGCTCTGCTCCGGCCAGTTCTCCTCCATCGCGGCACGCAGGATGCTCAGCGCCTCCAGAAGGATGGGGAGCCTGATCGGCCTGCTCACGAGCGCACGCCAGTAGCGTATTGTCTGGCGAATGTCGTCTTGTTTCGTGTATGTGAGACCCTTTGTGATAACGCCTCCGAAGCTGATTGCAATGCCGCTCACGCCAATGCCCTTGCCGAAGATGACGAAATCAGGCTGGTACTCCACCCCCTGGCGCGCATACTCGGGTCGCTGAAATGCAAAGGGAGCCCCGCAGCGCAGGGCAGTCATCGTCTCGTCAACAATGAGAAGCAAGCGGTTCTCGGCGCACAGTCTCTTGACCAGGCCGAATTTTTCCGGGGCGAAAACGAGCCCATCCTCGGTGCTCACCATGTCGAAAAGCACAGCTATGGCACCATTCACCTTGGCCTCCGCAAATTGGGCATTCAGCGTTGCCTCGTCGGCTTCCCTCATGTTGACGATAAAGGGTTTGGGGCCGGCGGCTATGGCGCTCGTCTCCCACTCCTTGGAGGCGTGTGCCTGCGTTCCAATCACATGTCAGTGATCCGATTTCTCCTCTTTTTCACCAGGCGTATACTTACAAGAGGCCCATAGCCAGCACCGTAGATATTATCAGCGACCACAAAAGTCGGTTGTAATACATGTTTTTCAGTCCATCCCAGGAAATTCAACGCGAAACTTCGCACTCTCATACCCGTCTCCTCGGGATTCTCGTCCGCCCTAGGCCGCAGTTCCGGCGAGTCCAGCACCAAGGGGCTTGTAGCGGCGGTGTTGAGGATGAGACTGGCAATGGTCGTGGGCATGAGTGAGTCAGTGGCGTGGGCGTGCATGGAGATCGGATAGTAGCCACCGAAGGCCTTGTGGAAAAGCTCGGTGTACTCGTTCAGAATGGAGTGGTACATCCTGTCAACCGCAGGCCGGTCGACGGCGTATTGTTGCCACAGCGGCAGGATCTCCTTGTCACTGACTGTGCTGCGGTTCGTATAAAGACTCCCCCAGGCTGAATGGAAATCATGATCCAGTGGTTCGCCCGATGGCGCATCTTGACTCACTTGCGACGCACCCATCGTATCTAGGCAGTAAGAGACAAGAAAAGAAGCAGAGATACGGCAATAGAAAACTATGAGATGACTTGCTACAGCAAAAGAACTCGAGGATTTTTCACCGGGAAGACAATTTAAGTCGTGGGCTTTCGACAACCTAAGCTACTCACCTAGGTTAGGCACTTACCATAGTACATAGTAGAGCCGCCCATCTGTCCCCTTGCATAGGATAGTGAATAGCGGTGGGCGGCGATCAACAGATTGGACGCCGGCGAAGATAGGTACCACGGCGATGGCAGTGAGTTCCGGTACATGGTGGAACATGGCAGTACCGGCTCAGAAGTCTTGGCGGCCCATGCATCTGTTGAGGGCACTAACCTTCAGCTTTCAAGCTGCAGGTTCTTCTTCCAAATCAGGAAATGGGGAAAAGCAAAAAAAAACAAAAACAAACAGAGAGTATGGATAACTAGAGTTGATCCAGACCCAGTCCTCACTTGTACTATTTCGGTACCACATACGTAATTGACCTGTCATGGCGGGGCGTCCCGGCGGGACCGCCCTTAGCGCGGCCTTCCCACCGCCCCGGCGCCAGGGTTTGACGGACAGGCTCCGTACCGTACGCGCCGTAATCCAACACTATGTACTTAGTTTGGTGATGTACTTGTATACCTAGATCTTCATGCTCTAGAGATGATCACAGCACATATATTTTCTTTTCGCCTTAGTGTCAGCGTTTAGATAGTAACTAGGTAACCTGACAGCCTCAATTAACTACCTTTTCAGCATATCAATCACTCTGCCATTTGCACTCTGAGTACATATGCACACGACAGTGGTAACAGATCCCATGGACTATCATGTGAAGTGAAAGCACAGCGAAGATTGCCTAAATTCTTTAAAGAATCGGGATAGGAATTTATAACACATTCATCATGGTCTCCATGTAGAATTATTTGAGGGTAACCACAGCCTTTTGTCCTGCGGGTGCCCTCTTTTTAGAGTCACCCTCGTTATCCATGGCAGCTTGAATCACTCCGAGCCCATCACCAAATACACGTGCTTTAGGATACGGTATGAAGTACTTGCCAGTCGCGAGAGCGTCCGGCAGGAAGTCCTCCCACACTCGCTTAGAGACAAGAGTCTCCCGAATTGAAATCCCAAAAACAAGCGCCATGGTGACTCCGCTGGGGATTTCCTTGCTGGAGTACTCATCGACAACTGTGGCGACGGTCTTGTTGCCTTCACAACGAGCAACCGCGTTGGCCACGCCGAGAATTGAAGATTTGACTCCGCTCGCATCGAAGGCGCCGGCGATTCTCTTGCCCGACAGTTTATCTGCTATAGCGCTGGGCAAGTCCTTGCTCTTGTAGTCCACTAACTCGGTTGCGCCCAACCTCCTAGCGAGGTCGAAACTTGAGGTCGACGCCGTCGCCAGGACCTTATATCCGGCAGCAGACGCGAGCCGTACACCGTGGCTGCCAACGCTGCCTGTTGAGCCCGCGATAATGACCCATTCGTCCCGAGACGGGGGGTATAAGGCCGGCGGTTCAAGGCCGAGCATGTCCGACTGGAATAGTGCAGCCGCCGCGGTCGAGATCCCGAGCGGCATGGTAGAGGCATCCTCGTAAGACAGATTCTGGGGAATGGCACACGCCATATTCGGCCACAGGACGGTATAGTTCTGGAATGCAGCGTGGCGGTCATCGTCCGTAGCGAGGCGAAGGGCGTGGCCCATGACTCGGTCGCCGACACTGAACCGGCTGACTTGAGAGCCCACCTCGACCACCTCGCCGGCCACATCGGCTCCCAAGATGCCCGGGACCGTCAGGTTCACCACGTAGCCGTCCTGCATAGCGGCATCGACAGGATTTATAGAAACGGCGACGTTCTTAACGACGATCTCATTCTCGTCGGGATATCGAGGTTCAACCTCGTCCACACTGAAAGGCTTTCGCGCCATCTTGAGGAGGACTGCTCCGTAATTGTCCTCCATAGTGGGCTTATTGAGGATATCGCGTGACGAAGTTGTTATTACAGAATACAACTAGGGCACGAGGTGCAAGCAATACTGGCGAAAACGAGGTCGAGGCGACAGTATTCGTTAACCGAAGTTGACCATATAAAACACACACCACTACGGCTCCTATCTAGATAGTAAATGCGTAGTTGTTCACCAATTGTCAGCATGACCGCCCAATATGCATTGTTCTCCTGTCAAGATACGGAGTACTACCTTCACTGTGCCGATTGCAGGCTTGATGTCGTATTCGTGCCTCCCTCCCCCCCAAGCTGTCACTTTGTGACACCGTATTGCGGGGGATCATGCAAGCCACTGCAGTTCCCGAAACTTCAGCTAGCCATTTCCCGCCCGTTTCACTTTAGCGCGAGACGGGTCGTGAACTAGCGGCGGAGATGTTGCTTATTGTTTGCAGCCAGACCGGTGCCTTGTGCAAACGGGTCAACCCGTTGATTCTCGGGGGGATGAGACTCTCATTGTATACACCACGGTGGCGAGCCAATTAGATAATGCCAACTCACGGGATTTGAGGCCGATCCAACTACTGAACCCTTCGTATATAGCGGGGGTCACAAGTTTGTACTTTCAGCCCCTCCACCGATGTGATAGTGGCCGGGGAGCCCGCAGACCAGGATGGGGGCCCGCAGTTTACCGTACATAGTGTACCGTAGCTGAGCCAATATTGTTTTGTCTTGGCGTCGGTGGTCAACATTCTAGACACTGTTGGCGAACCATTGGCGAGATCGACATAGGGCAGGAGTATTGTCTGCCAAGTGAGTGACTTCGCCTACAGCCCCGGGGTGATGGGAATAGTACAAACTAAGTGGGCTTTTATCAATCATTGCATACCACAAGTAGTTTAAACAATAATTACATATGGATGTCAACTCAGCTGACGAAGAGGGTATGCATGGGCCAACATGGGTTAAGGATCGCTGCCATCGTTTAGCGTCGTAGCCTAGACATTGTGAACGTCAATATTTCCCCAAGTAGAGGTATCGTCCTAGTCTGGGAACTCTCAGCCTGCCGGGATGTAGGTCAGGTCGGTGTAGGCTGGTCGACAGGCGTGGGGGTTGAGTTGAATTGTGCAAGTCAAGTAAGAATCGCTCGACATCGTTAGGACGATCGGCTGAATAGAACCATCATACCTCCTTCAACATTAAGATTCATTCTAGTTCCGCATGACCAAACAACTCATGTAGTAGCTCATTTGCACATTTTGCAGATACAGTAGGCTTCGAGTCTCAACAGAATACATCATGAGTATCTGGGACGACGCTGGGGCGATTCCGCCAGTGCTCGATACAGTTAAGCTGCAGGCTTATCTCAATGGGAAGCCGGACATCATCAACGAAATAGAGCCCAAATCTGGTTTGACACCACTAGCTAAGGCTTTGCTCTCGGGAAATGCGACCACGGTGAAGCTTCTACTAGACAATGGCGCGAGCGCTGATAAGAAGACTGCTGATGGACGAGCGCCAATGTACCTCGCGGCGGATGCTCCTAGGGAGAGACGCCGGATGATCCAACTTCTTCTAGACAAGAACCCGGCCACATTCGATGACGAAGGGCCAGCCTTCGCTCAGAACAACACACCGTTGATGGCAGCCGTCAAACGGGACGACCCAGAAGCAGTCAGACTGCTTGTGGAGCGGGGTGCTTCCAAGGAGAAGAAGAACTCTGCTGGCAAGACCGCAAACGAGCTTGTGGATGAGTCCAAGCCAAACAGCGCCAATGTCAAGAAGGCTCTGGCTATTGTCGCCAGTAAAGGCGTGGGTGGCCTTATGACCTATATCAAAGGATGGGTACTGCCCGTTCTGGCCTTCTTTGGGGGGTTCAGGGCACTCGCCGATATCTGGGACGCCGCCTCCCGAGTCTTCTTTGGCGTAGCGACACTAGGGCCCCTACCGGGCGAGGTAAGTGAAGAAACTGGAGCACCTGAGGCATGGTGATTGATACTTAACTAGGATATATCCGAGCCCACAACGGCGGAGGAGTTCAAGAACAACTTGAACAATATGATTTCAAGGTAGGCAGTCCATATCACGAGATGAGGTTTCGGAGAGCTACCGCTGACTGAGTGCTAGAGGTGGCCTTGAAAAGCTCTTCCCCCCGGGTGATCCTTACGTCCAACAGGTAGCCGATAAGGCTGCTGAGCTTACAAATGACCCTAAGAACCTCCTGAATTCCCCTGCCCAGATCGATGCCCTGGCTAAGTTAGCTTTGTATCAACCAGTGCTCTATTGCGGTAAGTGTCATGAATCTTCTCCGGTTTACGCGCGCTAAGCTGGAGAACAGACGACAGTGGCTCAATGTGGAATGAGGATAACGGTAGGCAATATCCATGTGAATCATGCTGGATGAGCAGGCAGTATTGACCTGAATGCCAGGCCCAGGAACCAAGAAAGGCGACAGGTGGCAATCCCAGGTAGATCTCGTCAAGATGATGGCAAATTTGACCACGCGAGCGGTTCCCAATAACAGAGGCTGCCACCTTCGCTTCATCAACAGAGATCAGCCGGACAGCAACAACCTCGACGCGACCGCTATTGAGAAGATCTTCAATAACTTTGGTCGCGGGACCGGATGGACCCCCATCGGAACGATGCTGAAGACACACGTCCTCGATCAGCTGGTCAACAAGGACGTGGAGGCCGGCACGCTGAAGCGCCCATTCCTTGTGATGTGCATCACCGATGGTTTTCCGACTCAAGAACGCGCAATGGAGGGTACTGCACCGGGACCAGTAGACGCCAACCAGAACCAAGACCCGGATCGGTTCCGCAAGGAAATCCGAAACTGCCACAAGCTGCTGGAGGCGAAGGATTATAAGCCGGAAGTGGTCCGATTCTCCCTCAGCCGCATCGGTAACATCACGGACTGGGAGGACCGGCGCGAGGCCGAGAAATGGTGGGATGGCCTGAAATCCGACGACCAAATTCAAGACGTGCTTTACATGACCGAGGGTAGGTGCTCCGATACTCGCAGCTCAACGCAGAATGCCGATATCGCTGACATCGGGAAAAAAAAACAGATATCTTAGATGAAAAATACCATGCGAAGCCCAACCAGAAGGAGCTCGAGATCTGGGTAAGACCCCGCCGAGATAGACAAACACATAGACACCCCCATACTAACGATCGGGTAGCTTCTCACCACTTTACTTTCCCCCTTGCAATCGCTTCTCTACTGAGTAATATTTCTGTGCGTGGCAGAGCTGGGGTTGCTTGTGTGGGCTTATCTGTGTTTTATCTTTAGTTTTAACTCAATCACCCAACCGCCGCAATATCCCACCCCAGCACCGTAGTCAGGTTGCGGCCATCTCTCTATCCCCTACACTCTCATTAACGCAAGCCGACACAATCTGCGAGATGGAATACTTGGTTTGATGAAATGCTTCCGCTAGGAAATGATTAATGAAAGCATCGGAGATCCTCCCACAGACCCGGGAGTTATCATATGTAGTGAGCTTCACCGTTTTTAGGCGGATTGCGAGTTCTTTTTCAAATTCTTATATCTATTGCCTACTAAGAAGCCTACATCTACGTGTCGACGGCACTTTTGTCTCGTGATTCGGGCCGTCTAACGAAACTTGTTCCCAAGTCTGCGCAATCAATAGCCGACTACAACCACTCAAACCTCCAGGTCTACGCAGCCAGCCAAGCCAGCCCTGTGCAGTCACATCAGCCTATTATACTTGATTCCCACTGATTAGCTTGTATTTTTTGCCTCTGGGATTGGGTGTAAAAGAAAGTATGTGGGTTGTGCCGTGTGTTGTCCCGAAAGCGCCAACACTTTCTCAATACATATATCACATACTAGACAATGAGACACACCTAATGCTGCAACAGGGCTGGTGGACATGTGACCTCTGCGTTACATAGTGTCATAACCTGAACAGGAATTTCCTGTTATACTAAGCACATAGGTAGAAGTCAAGGCTCCAACAATACGGGCTATATTGTACGTGAATTTACAGTTAGAGAAACAAGGAAGCTTACCTGGTGTCTTACAGTTGTGGGAGCGAAGGCTTCAAGTTGTGTAGGCTGCGTAGGCTGTGGCCTGCCTGAGCCACCTGATGGGCACCTGTCCTGTCGATTACGGTGGGTACCTAGGTACCCTCGATGATACGACACCGCCACCAATACCGACATCACCAACATCACCAGCATCACCAACACTACCACCACCATCACCAACACCACTATCACCACCATCACCAACACCACTATCACCACCATCACCATCACCACCATCACCACCATCACCACCATCACCACCATCACCAACACCACCACCACCATCAGAACCACCAGCTCCAGCTCCAGCTCCAGCAATGGAGCAGATTACGCAGGAAATGGCGACTACAAGCCGACAGACGCAGCTTCCCGTAGCTACACACCGAGAAGACTTCCTGCGGGTTTTCGAAGAGAATCCGGTGGTTATTCTTACCGGTGAAACAGGTTCGGGAAAAACTACTCAAATCCCCCAGTATGTATTACAGACGTGTCAGGGACGGGTTGCCTGCACGCAGCCTCGCCGCCTCGCCGCCAAGGCTATCGCGCAGCGCGTAGCATGCGAGCGTAAGCATAGTTTCTTTCCTCATTGTCATGTAAAGCCTTACTAATGCCGTTAGTGGGAGTGAAAATCGGCCAAAAAGTCGGATACAACATCCGATTTGAGAATAATACCGGAAAGGGTACTCGCCTGGTGTATATGACGGATGGTATGCTCCTGGCCCAGATGGTGCTTGACAGTAACCTGTCCGAATACAAGTGTATCATCGTGGATGACGCCCATGAGAGAAGTACCAACACAGATCTGCTCATGGCAAGCCTAAGGGAAATCGTCTTGAATAAGCGGCGAGACGATTTAAAAGTCATTATCATGTCCGCCACTCTAGATGCGGGCAAGTTCCAAACCTACTTTGCCGGTGCGCCCCTCTTCCAGGTCTCAGGGAGAACATACCCTGTGGAGATCTATTATTTGGAAAGGGAGGCCCGAGATGTACAGTTCGCTATTTTGTCGATAGTGGAACATATCCACACCAAAATGGACAAGGGCGATATTCTCGTGTTTATGCCGGGCGAAACCGAGATCCGATTGCTGTGCCAGATGATAGCGGCAAGCATAGGAAGCGGTATTTCCCCTCAGCCTTTATACTCATCACTCCAAGCCTTCGAACAGAGCCAGGCGTTGGAAAGCCCTGCCCCAGGCTTAAGGAAATGCATTGTCGCTACCAATGTTGCTGAGACAAGCCTGACTATTGACGGCATTGTGTACGTTATCGATTCTGGTCTTGTGAAGCAGCCTCAATGGAACGCCCGTATTCGTATGGGTAGATTAGGATTGTCGCCCATCTCCCAGGCATCAGCAAACCAACGGGCTGGCCGAGCAGGCCGCACACGACCTGGCAAATGTTTCAGAGTCTATACCAAGGAGAGATTTGATGCGCTTCGCTCGTCAAACATCCCAGGCATACAATCTTCCGACTTCGCACCAGCTATGCTTACGATGCTGGCTTCAGGTCGCTGGGAGCTGTTCAACCAAATCAACTTTATCTCCTTGCCTCATATAGACTTCGTTACGCGAGCAGTGTGTGACCTAGTCGACCTGTAAGTAATAATTCCATAAAATAATCTCTGGAAAACAGTCGGATCAATTCTAACTCTGGCTAGGGGATACATGAACTACGATGGCAAAATCACCGAAAGTGGAATGCTCGCAGCTAAGCTACCCGTGGATCCCAAATGGGTATTTGCTATCGAGGCGTACGTCAAGTCAACCCTCTCACTTCGTCCTTTGCCCAACAATACACTAACATGTATATCAACAGTGCCAAGGAGTTTGACGTTCATCAGCATATATGTGGGCTAGCTGCTATCGCTAGTGTCCAAAACTCGATGTTTATCGAATCATACACACACCGTCAAGTCCTCTCCGTCATCCGCCGCCAATGGGCTCACCCCCATTCGGATCATATTAGTCAACTAAATGCATTTCATGCATACATGTCGGCATGTAACCAAAATGATATCGATATCGATACGTGGTGCGGAGAGCATCTACTTAACATACACACCTTATTTGAAATTCGACAAATAAGGAAACAAGTGATAGAGAGAATGACATCCTTGAAGCCAAAAGGGTGGATGTCCAGTCCCAAATTCGACAATGAAACCCACTTGAATATCCGGAAGGCTTTGGCTCGCGGCTTGTTCTTCAACACAGCCGTTCGCATACGGTCGGGGCAGCCGACATTCAAGACAGTTCACGAGAACCAAGAAATCCTAACCAACCCGAGAAGCACAATCGAACCCGATCTATTTGACTGGGTAGTTTATAACGAGGCCAACCTCTCTATAAAGCCATATATGGATATCGTTACCGGGATCGACCCCAAGTGGATTATGGATCTGCCTCATTTTCAACTAGAGCGAATGCCAAAAGATACAGTCGGCTACCCCCGTCAAGGAGTAATCCATTCCGCTCTTGAGGCCCTCCGAAGAACCACTAGTTGAGATGGTGCCGGTAGACCTAATCCCCTCGAGCCACACATACTTTTACTACATGCTGGGGTAAGTCCCAATGCTGGCATTGAGTCACGCTTACTTTTACTACATGCTGGGGTAAGTCCCAATACTGGCATTGAGTCACGCTTACTTATATTACATGCTGGGGTGAGTCCCAATACTGGCTTCGGCCGCACTTACTTATACTAAATGCTGGGGTGAGTCCCAACACTGGCATGAGCCACACTTTAGACCTTGGTGCACAGCGCCTGGTATCGTCCTTTCTAGGGCGTGGGGGTTCGAATCCCTCAATGGTCAAGACCGTTTCGTGACTCTGTATGAGGTCGGTATTGAACTAGGGAGTGAGGATGGGCACGGGTTACATGAGCAAAATGTTGAGGGGGGGATTTCTATAATTGGCTTCTTCTATCGCGATGACTTGACAACAACACTAGCTAGAACACCAAGAATAACGGTATACGATGCTTTTCTCTACGATAAACTGATTCCCCTTCTATTTTATTTAATTATGCTCAGTGACACCCACTCCGGAACGCGTGGGGTGCGTAGGCCTATACTGCGTAACTGTTCTGCCGGCTCATATGCCCCGGGTTGGGGCCCGTGCCATGATCTGCGGCTTCCCAGGGGGTTGTAGATCACGTAACGGGACTTCCGAAGATCCCGCGAACAGTTACATCTCTTAATAGAGAAGACCAACAAAGCCCTATTCCGTAACCATTATTATTGCGCAAAGTCTGTTAGGTTATCATAGGTTATTGCGGTAAAATAATAGAATAAGGAAGGCTTTGTGTGTTTATTCGCAGGTGAGTATATTTCGATTTGTCTGCTGAAAAAAACCATAGCGACGCAAAGCAAATATTAATACAAGTAGAACTGTTACAGCCCATTCGAACCCCACGCGACACCCAGTTCCATGTCCACCTGCCCTATCGCAGTATATAAGGCTTGGGCCCATGTGATATATGAATATAGGGCTCATGCCAGCATGTGACATACGAATACAAGGCCTTGCTGGTCTAGCGTATTGTAAGGATATGGTGTACGGACTGGCGAACCGTCGGATTAAGCGTAGGTAGTCCTGGGTTTAGATGTTCTTGGCCTTCTAGACATTCTTGTTCCAAAGCTTCTCTTCAAGAACCTCGTACAATGGCTTTATTCCCTCAGTGAGCTCGAAGGTTTCCATACCCGCTTTTCTAACCGAGTCGCTTGGTGATATGGTTATAGCTGAGCTAGGGTCGGCGGCTTTGACGAGTCGAGAATCTTCCAACTTGCGCACCCAGTCCTTCTTTTCAACCATGTCCAGGGTGATCCGACGTCCATACGATTGCTACTCGGTGAACAAATCATAGTCCCCCCATCCCATGCCAATACTCTTGGGGCAACGGGTAATTGGAAAGTGGCCGTTTGAAGAGCCTGTAACTACCCGTTTCCATTGACTTGGGGGGCGGAATTGTTTAGAGGTAGTTATATTGTCCTCCTCGTCGTAGCCCTGGTCCAGTGGCATGCCGGCTGCCCAGTTAGGGGGTGCAGCAGTTCTTTCGACAAGATCGAGAAGATTGGGCGAGAAATAGTGGTGATAGTCCATGTGAGGCCGATCAATCTTGATGACGTCCTGGGGGTGATTACACCGGCGTCTGTCTCCTCCTTCCAGGTACATGTAGTCCTGAGGGGGCTTCCAAAGTTTCCAACCTTGTGCTTCTCGTTTCTTGACTTCTACTAGAGGAACGGGATAAAACTCTTCCGTTCCGTCTAAACTCGTAGCCGTCATGTAGACGTGCTCTCCTTTGTCAAACCACGAGTCGCGAGGGTGAGGGCCTGGTCTCTGTATCGAGTGGAAGCCCTTTTCTTCAGAGTCTCTCCACACGCGGAATCGCGGGTGGATTTTTTTCTTGGTATATTTACTGTCGAGCTCTTCGTAGTCTTGGAACATTCTGGCCACGCCAAGGTATGGATTCTCTGAGTCGAGCCATGAGCTCGGCAGCCAGTCTCGCCTTGTAGTTTTGTTACCGGCCTATGGCCTATTAGCGTGACTCAACTTTCTATGCCTCGTTGGATGACGTTACCTGAGACATGTTGTTGCTGGCGATGGTCAAGTATGAAGATCGAGTTTCAAATTACTGTAGTTTCGCAGAGATATGGAGCGAGAGATCGGATGGAAGAAGTGGCGGGTGTTGCTTGATCCTACCACCACTGACACACTTATAGGAAGTGCTGATACTGGCGACGAGGTTGGCGAGCTAGCAAACCGTACCTTCCTCCCATTCCTGCACGGGTTGTGAGCAATCTAGGTACCTAAATACTTCTATGTTGACCTAAAGTACCTTAAGTACCTAGGTACCTATTGATCTTTCTTCAAGTACACATGTAACACAAGTACATGCTGTCTCATAGAAACAACTCACACATACTGGTAACACATTTATGATAAAACCTTGTAGAGTAGATAGTCTGTTTAGTAGGCATAGGTACATCTTGACTTGGTTCGTGCCTGCCAATTACCATTATTACCTACCACTATTATCCCCACCACTACTTTTTCTCTTCCTCTTCCCTTTCTACTACTTTTCCTCCTCCTCCTCCTCCTCCTCTTCCTCCTTCTCTGCTACCAACGCCAACGCCAACGCCAGCAGCATCAGCAACAGCAACACCAGAGTCACCAACACCAACACCAACACCAACACCATGCCTTTCCTCCCCCATCCCGCCGTCGTCCGCGATTACCAAGATAGGTACCCCGCGGACTCGTTTGTGCTGGGCTCACTGTCCACCAACGTGTACCAGCAAACCATAGAAAAGTCTCTTCGGCAGATCCAAGGTTGTCCGGGGAACGTGACGGTGTACTGGCCTCGGGTGGAACGTAATAACCCTTCCCAAAAACACCGTGGCTGGTGTCATGTCCTGTGCGCGACACGGGAAATCAGAGACCTTCTCAAGGGGGTTCTCCACGGCCATAGAATGCGGCCGAATTCCGCGCCATGGACTACAAAGCGGAACAGAATGCCAATTGTATGTATAATCACCTGGACCAACTCAACACATGGCTAATATCAAACAACAGGCGGCGTTCGAGCGTATAACGCACATCACTGCCGCCGCCATCACCCCAGCCGCCACCGCTGCCGCCACCACCATCACCACACCCGCCGCCACCACCAATGTCGCCGCCGCCGCCACTACCACCGCCACCACCACCACCACCGCCGCCGCCGCCGCCGCCGGAGCTGCTGAAAGCACCGCCCGCCCCAGCCATGTGGATTGGGTAGCTTTGGAGGATGTCTATGCTAGAATACAAAGACTCCTCCCCATCATGAGCACCACCGTCACACCTGAGACCTGGCATCAAGCCACTGAAGTTCTTGGCGCAGCCCGGGACGTAATCGGGGCGACGATCGCTTGCAAAGACGACGAGGCGGCTAGAGTTGCTGTCGATGACAACAACGTGACTGTGGACGATGGCGACAACTTCTTTTGATGGTGTCACCCCATACACACATCTAACTGCTAGGCGCGAGCCATATCATACATGAACAAAATATTAGACGCAAGTCACAAGATCCTAGGCGCAAGTCATATCATACATGAACAAAATATTAGACGAAAGTCACTATATTCTAGGCGCGAGCCACAAACCAAATATTAGGCGCAAGCCATTTTTTAGACCTTGGTGCATAGCACTTGGTATCGTCTTCTCCAGGACGTGAGGGTTCGAATCCCTCAAGGTCAAGATCATTGCATACCTCTTTATGAGGTCGTTATGTAGTCGATAAGTGAAGGGGACGGTCATGAAAGCAACCCTCCAAAATTCTAGAACGGGGCCCGGGAGTTGTTCTCTCGACTCATCTAGTGATGTACACAGTCTATGCATGTCCATAAAGCAGCACAAAGCGCTCGGTCGGGAGCTCAAGACTTGGTAGCATTATCGCCCGCGCCCCATCTCTTCGTTTCGTTGCCACCCTCCACTCCTTCTCTACGTAGCCGAGGAGTTTCTTCACTTCGACCACCTTGGGCAAGTCGCCCGTGTTCTTGCCGATGTTGTTGCTGATCTTAAAAGCGGGGTTGCCGGCCGCAGGCTCAAAAGACAACTGGAGAGCAATCTCGCCCGAGAGTGCTTCGATGGCCGGTCCGTATGGGTTCCGTTCCGTCTGCTCATGAAATCGGCAAAAGCACAACACGTCGGCGATGGCGGGATTCTGGAGAAGATGTGGCCAACTATTGACGCCACGAATAGGAAAGCAGCGGAAGGAGTTGGCCGTGTTTGCCAGCCCCGATAAGCCATTCAGTCCGGCCGGGAAAGGTACCATACAAGGCCGTTTAACCCTGCTAGCCTGTGCGAAGTGGATGAATGAAATGCATGCGAACGTCGAAGAAGGATTACTGGTAAGCCCGAGAAGTCTGAGGGCGGCGTTGCGAGACTATGGTGTTGAGACACAGCTGGTTTACAGGACTGATAACAAGCCGCTATTCTCGGCCACGGCATTTGCTCCCCAGATCCAGATCATATCATGTTGGTGAGGGAAGCTTACACGTTGGTTTCCTACGGCAGGTTATGTTGGCACGCGCGGTCCAGAGCATCATGTACCGTAGGCATAAGAAATCTGCTTGGAAGTTAGACGGCTGGTTAACTGGGATGCTATAGTTAACCTATCGACGAAACGCACATGACAAGGTCGATGAAGAGTGCTGGTTATCATGTGAAGATATCAGGAAGATGTCTAGACAACACCTTTAAAAAGGTACCATACCTTGGGTTCTGACTAGGTTTTACCGAATGCCAAGGATGTAACGAATTAGGATTAGTGCAATCGCCGCTTTTGCTTAGGCTTGGCTCGGCTCAGTGCACCATCAGTCAGTCAAGTGACTGATCGAATGCATCATGGATAATTTTATGTAAAGTGAAAAGGCCTGTAAAACGGTTCGTAAAACGGATGTAGCCTTACGATCCGTGACAGCACAGCCTAGGATCAGCACGAACCAATACGGCTGACGATATCGTACCAGGACGTCCTTGAACCAATACAATATCAGACCGGTACAGCTGCGAGATCGTGCCAGTACGGTACCAACTTTATCCTCGCGAGTCAAAATAAAGGTGGGGCGTGGCACGATTAGCACACCTACCAAAACCGTTGGCTCTGATTTGTGGAATCCCCGATTTTACCCGATTATGACGACTAACTACTGAAACATCCTCAGTCACCTCATCATCAATCCTTTGCTATCATCTGGTTTTCGACTCACAAACGATGGAAGTCCCTAAAACCACAACTTTGACAACTTACGCTGTATCGCGCTCACGCGGCAGACGGCAGGGCGAGTCCCTCTATCTCAGCAAACTTAGAGAAAAGAGAAAGTTAGCTGGACAGGCGAGATCATCTGATGACTCCGAATCCGAAGAGGAGATAGAACCGGGTAAGTTCTCGAGACTGTTCTACGTACTACCAATTTGCTCAGTAACTGGAAAGATGCCGTTATTTTGCACAAAATGTTCAATCGCAAGGTCATACTACGTCCTAACAATACCGTCGTCAAATCCGGGAAGCGCATTCCCATAGGAGAAGCGAAGGCGCTGGAAATCGCCGTCAATGCTGGAGTCCCAGCTCCCCACGTCCACAAGATAGACGCAGCTCCCGATGGTCAAAATCATTTACATATGTCCTATATCAGAGGGCAAAGCCTCGAAACTTTGTGGGTCGACATGTCGATTGACCAGAAAACAGACATCGCCCAGCAACTTCGAGGGTTACTTGAAACTATGAGATCTGTGGTCCCCCCAACAGGCGTCATTAGCGCTTGTGACGGGACTGAGATACGTGACACGCGATTACATTTTACGTACCACTCACCACCGTGTTATGACGAGGCTGGCTTCAACAAATTTCTATTGTCATCCCTCCATGAACACATACCACCTCTCGTGAAGGAAGCAATCTCGCGGCGTTTGCGAACTGATCATCGCATTGTTCTCACACACTGTGATCTCACGCCCAGAAATATCTTGGTTCGAGACGGGCAAATCAGTGGACTTGTGGATTGGGAAGACAGCGGGTGGTACCCAGAATACTGGGAGTACGTCAAGTTCTTCCAGCGCACTGCTGATAAGGACTGGAAGCAGTACGCTGAGCACATTTTCCCCCAGTTGTATCATGACGAGTTAGTTGATTTCATCGCACTATCTAAGTGGCAAAGCTCGTAGGTACGATAGGGTAGTTAGTTTCATTACCGCCCCGAACCATGACTCATCCATCTACTCCTAAGTCAATAGAAATCGTCCCTATGCCGGAGATTCATCCTCAGCCTCCATCGTTGCCTCAATCATCCCATCCAGACCCGAGTTATATTGCTCTTCACTCAGATAATCTTTATGATATAGTGTCCTCAGGGCGAAGTCTACCCATTGCTGGCAATTGAATTCGGGGTCATCGTTCCCCACGTATACTGATTCCATCTGTGCTGCGAGCTCGGAAGAAGTCACAGAACGCTTGGTCTTGCCGACCCCGACCCTCTTTGCGAAAGTTCTCGAAGCTGTAGGGTCGAAGTTTTTGCGGCGTTCGAAAACGAATACACCCGTAAAACCTTTGACGTGAAAGTAATAGTGTGGGGAGTCGTCTTCTGGCACGCACCAGATACCAGTGTGCCGAAATTTGGAAAAGTCCACCGGGTCTCCCTTGTGAACAGCAATGTAGATTTTGTATTTTGTTTTGGTGGGCATGTCATGAGGAAAGTTGGGAAATAAAATAAGAGTAGTCGATATTCTAGGTCATCTCAAGTCTCACAACTGGCCATCCTATACGAATAGCAAAGATGCGTCACCTGCAGGATTGTAACAAGGGGTAGATCTCTACAACTTAGAGTCTAGGAACAACTTCATATTCATAATAATTCTCTAGGGTCTAAGGAATCCATGAGGAACAAGTCCTTCTCTGGAAGAGGGAGAAGTTCCCTCATTATATAGACAATCTAATCCGGCTTTCGGCCTTCGGCCTTCCTTCGGACAGCCATTTCCATTCCTGTTGGGCCTCCATGGCTGCCTGCCTTATTGTTGGTTTATCCTTGCTGCCGGCCCGCATAGTGAGGCCACTCGCATGACAAGCGTTGATATATGCAATCACATGTCGTGATACGCGTTGTGACTTAGAAAAGAGATCTGCTGGCGTGGATTTAGGACTACCATTATAAGGTCAACAACGATACAGCAAATGCCTTCGTTTTTAGCGAATGAGGTACAACAAAAGTTTCCTATTCGGGACGACCTAATCGGGTGTACAGAATTTTTTCCCATACTTTTTTCAGCGACCATATTAGATAGACCTTACGCTTCACTCATGCTACGGTTTACGCTAACGGCCAGTCCGTTTTAAAAACGGTCATTTTCTGTCTTTTACAGTTGATTCACGGGTAGTTACCTACTTAAATTTACTTCACCGAGTTCTGTTAAATTCACTAGGTAGTCAAACAATGAAACAAGGTGCTTGTATCCTGGCAGATGATCAGATGAAGGTGCGTATAAGTAAGCAGTACCTCTTATGATCTCCGCGGGCCTAGGTGCCGACACTAAGGGTGGCCGGGCGATGTTGTGGAACAAGGGTACCTGCCTGTGGTAGAGCGAAAGCGGATTGGTTAGAAGGACGCGCCTGGGTGACATTTCCTCGCTTACATGCTACTATCTATTATATGCTTCTTGAAGACACCGATGAGTGGTTCTATACATTGTACGGAGTACTTGGTAGTAGTGTTTTAATACTAGTACGACAATTAAATCTTATGACTTGAAGTGGTGGGTGCAAGCCGCCCTCGCCCTCAGTGTTGTTGTCGAAAGATGGGAGAGAGGAGAGAGCGATTATCTCGAGGCTCCAGTGTGCAGAGGTGAAAGGTGTCTGCCATTGGACAATTGCCCGCGCTTGACTTCTTTTTGAGTGTTGGGAGTTGAGGGCTGGTTTATTGTTTATTGGACGTCGCAGGGCGGCTATATGTACAGCGGCGGTGTGATGGCCGACGTAATTGGCCGGTGGGATGCGCACATGCTGCAGCCCGCGAGTCCACTCACTCTCACTGCCGGGGCTGGGCGAATCAAAGCCGCCCTCTCCTCTTCTGGCTCTTCTGGCCCTCGCGCTCCCCCATGCTTCCAGTGGGGAGGGGCTGGCTGCAGCACCTCCAGCACGACACACCGCGTCGACTGTCCATACTTGGTCATGCAGAATCGACAGGCCTTTCTTTGAAAGACCGTCTCCCCGTGGGCGCCGCTGGCCAATGACGACCAATTACCCCACCATCGACGGCGTACGAGGCGCTTAATCGACTGCGTCGCGCCGACAATGGACATTGCGAGCGACCATCACCGCCGCCAACAGCGTTCCGCTGCTTGGGGCCATGTAATGTACCATGTAAGAGCGGGCTGGGGTTGACCATGGCCACCTGTGCCGCCGCTCTGGTATATACTCTGCGTATACCTCACAAACCACCGCGGGACCGGGGGGGAGGATTTCTATCCTGTCGCTACTTTGCCGCACTCTCGTCCTATCTGTCGGTGCCACAGAGACCCGAACCGTCCGTCTGTGTACGGTTGTGTTGATGCTGCGTCCCGTACTGAATTTCACGACTTGTTGATAACGTGGCGAGCACCGACTACTTTGCAACATACGAGCTGCGGACACCAGGTGGACTGGTGATTCGGGGTCCAAGCTTGGACAAGACCTCTTATTTCCTTCGGCATAGAACTGGAAAACGCAATAAGAAAGCATCACTATGTCATCAAATGGGCCACCTGGGGGGTTTTCCCTCTTCCCAAGCCCGAGTATCTCCAAGACACCACCGAGGAGGACGACGCCGAGGCCCCGTGCTGGCACCCCGCAGTCACCGCGAGGACGCGACCCGTCTCTAGATATGTCGCCGCCACGCAACGGCCGGGGCGCACCAGATGATGCAGCCGACTATGTAGTCGACGGGACACTCCATATGGCCAATGAGCTACGCATAGCGCCCAACAATCCATTCTATCAGGAGCAAGCCGGCCCTTCAGTGCACAGGCTAGCCTCTCCCCCGCCGGACGTGCCACCGAAGGACGTCCCTCCAAGGATGGCCACAGGGCTACCGGCAACGAGCACTATTACTCGGAATGCGAGCCAAAGGTCACGAAGTTCAATAGCCAAGCGACCTTATGAAGATGTGCCAGCAACTGTACCCGAGGCAGAGGCTGCTATTCGCTCGATTTTCCCCCAATATGATCACACATTAGCCTTCGATCAACAGAACTACTATCCCACCCAGGCAAGTCCAACTCATATACCGAGGACGGTCATCAGCCGACAGTCCCACGTACCACAGCAAATAGAACCCCGGAGTCCACCGATTCGCAGCCCCGTGCGGAGTCCAATGAGCGCAGGGTCTGCGCAGCGCTGGCCGAGACGGCAGAACGAGCCGCCCGTGATTCCGCCCGTTAGCACGACCGAGGAGCTCCGAGAATTCTGGAAGGCGGCGAACGGGTGGAGGGCATCCAGCATTGAGGGGCGGACTTTTTGCTTGAAACTCTTTCCGGAAAAGGACACGCCAGTCTACACACTCACCTCGAGGACGCAACAGCCTCTCTACCACATGCGCCTCGACCCGACCTCGGCATCCGCCTACGTGACGCTCAGCAGGCACGATCCCAGCAAACCCTGCAAGGACAAAGACCCGATGGATGCGTCGCGGAACTCGACCGGGCTACTGAGCGCGCTCCGCGAAGCCGAGGGCAAGCAACCCTGGCAAGAAGCCCTCGCCACGACGCTGGAAGAGCCGTCGCGCCGGCTGCCCCCGAACGACGGGCTCGTCGCACTGCTGTACCCAAGCACGGCCGCCAAGGTGGCCATCGAGAAGCCGCATGACGTGGCAGCGGTCACGGCGGCGGAGCGCGAGTGCGCGCGCCTCGTCTGGGACGAGGACAGCGCCAACTACTTCCTCGTGCACCCGGCGGTGGCGACGCCGTTCTGCATCACCATCGAGCGGAGCCCGGCGTGGAGCCGCACCGAGTACACGATCGAGCACATCGAGTCGCCGCAGCACCTGGGGCGCCTCACGCGCGACGGCACGGGCGAGGGGTGGATGGAGCTCGACACGCTCGTCGCGGGCCGCATCGAGAGCTACTACGTGCTGGACGTGGCGGCGACGGCGCTGATGCTCGTGGCGCGCATTGACGAGAAGAACGTGCTCGTCGAGCAGTTCGCGCCGCCGCCCGCCGCGCACCTGCGGGACCCGCCCGCCCGCGTGTCGCTGGGCGGCGGGTCCCAGCGCGGCGGCAGCCTGCTGGGCGGCAAGATCCTCGGGTCGGGCAGGGACAAGGAGGGGAAGGAGAAGCCCAAGAAGAAGCGCGGCCGCTTCGAGGCGTTCGAGCTCGACCTCGAGAGCCAGGCCAGCAGCCTCGGCGGCAAGCTCGACATCAAGGAGAAGGACCGCGAGAAGCTGCCCGGCACCACCCGGACCATCATCAAGCTGCTCGGGTTCGCCTTCAAGTGCGTCATATGGGCGCTCACGCTCACGTTCAAGGCCGTCATGGCCATCATCGTCGGGCTGACCAAGTGCATCACGAAGGAGAAGCTGTAAGATGGAGACAAGTTGTACTATCATAGCCCGGGCTCAAGAGAGGTTTCAGTGCGCGCTAGGGTATAATGCGGGAATCGTTGGGAGACTGGGCAAGCCTGGGGCTTTTAATTCTGGATCGGGGAGCTCGGTTTTCTGTACCAGTGGAATATGGCTTCCGCTAGACTCAGGAGAGACAGCATAAAGACGAGCGGGTGGCTCTTTGCGTTCAGTATTGCTATGGCTTTTATTACTCAGGGGCCGACGGGCAGACTCCCGTGCTTGTCTTACTTGAGCTAGAAACAAATCGGCACGATAAAAAAAGGTGCCCGACGAATGTTATGATTTATTCAGGGATGAGCGCGGTGTTATATATATTTTTTGTTATTCGTCCGGAAGGCGCATACTTAGCCAGCCAGCATTGCAAAGCAAGACGTATTTGGTATATATCTTGAGCATCTTTTGGCGGTTTTCTCAAAGTCACCCGCCCGGCGGAAATCCCTCAAACGCCATCCGCCTGCTTGCCTGTCAAATACATATCGATTTTTCCCCAACCAAGTCATGCCAAAAAAAGAACACCTTTAAATGCTACATGAGACCTTTTAACGTTGTGTGCTCTCCCCCTTTTCTTCCGTCATTGCTTCGTCTAGAATGGGCGTAACACGTCTTCCGCGCGGCGACGAATTCTCACCGCTTCCGCTCGCGCACCTTGAACTTCTTCCCGGACTTCGTGACGCCCCCGACCGTGGCCGTCTTGGCCATCCGGGCGCGCTGGATCTCGAGCTCCTGCTCGGTCTGCGCGAGGACGCGCTGCTTCTTCCGCGCGCCCTGCAGGCGCCGCCGCAGCTTCTCCAGGAGCCGCTGCTTCTGCTCCGTGCGGAGCTTCTCGGGGTTCTCGCCCGCCGGCCCCCCCTCCCCGTCCCCGTCCCCGTCCCCGTCCTCGTCTTCGTCCTGCTCCACGTCCTGCTGTATCCGCTCCTCGCGCTCGTCCTCGCCGTCCGCGAAGACGATCTTCTTGTTCTTCTGGGTCGATTTCTTCTTCTTCTTCGCGGCCGGCTCGTCGTCGTCGTCATCTCCAAAGTCAAAGTCAAAGTCGTCTCCGTCCGCCTCATCCTCGTCGAGCAGGTTGTCGGGGTCCCCGCCGAGGGCGATGACGCGCTCCTCGAGCGCGCGTACCTCCTTCATGGCGACGTTGCGCACCGTGCGCACGTAGGCCATGTCCTGCGTCTTGAGCAGCCGCACCACGTCCACGTCGAGCGACTTGTTGCCGCGGTCGCCGGCCACCGTGCCGTCCCACTTCTTGCTGCCGCTCGCGAGGGCCGTCGCGGGGCCGCTGCGCGAGAGCATGCCGTAGTAGAATTCCTGTATCGCGCGGGAAGAGACGCATTAGGTGGGCTGGTTCGAGTCGAGCAACATTGCTGGGTCTGCCAGGGGAAGGCCCGGGGGGGTTTTTCGCTCACATCTTCATTGCGGTCTTCGGCCTTCTTCCGAAGATTCTTCAGCTGTGCCTTCTTGCGGTTGTGATCCTGCGCGCGGAGCCGATAATCCTGTTCCCTGGTTGTCAGCACTGCCGTAGACCGAGATGGTCCCAGCCGGCAGGGGCGAGGCGGGCGGGCATGCGCACCTTGTGCTTCTCGAGGAGACCGTACCGGCCCTTGCGGTCTTGCAATTGATCTCGCTCCCGGTGTACACGCCGGTTCACGGCGTTCCGGAGGGATGACATCGTGACTGTGCTGTGGCCCTCTGAGGTATCGTCGTGTCGGTGGGATGTTGATGTTGTTCTGGGAGCCGTAGAAATTTAGGCCCTGCGATTAGGCGATAAGAAAGCTACAACCAAGGTACCTAAACTTAGGTACTTGGCGGGGAGATCAGGTAACCTACTTGTGGCTTATATAAGCCTTAGCCACATCCGCCAGTATAGGTAGGTCCTGCCAGCGTATACCAGCAGTCACTCGTCTACTTATCTATCTTGGTATTTCCTCAACCAAGGAAACCATCTTCCAAAATCAACCCAAATGAATTGCTTCGAAGTAATAACAGCAAATTATCTCGTGTTATATTCACCTTGTTGACTCGTTGTCTCTAATTGATCAGTCGTCTCAACCGGAGTACAATGCACTTAGGAGCCCACGCCTATTTGAGGACAGCACTAACACAATCCTACATCTTCGTCCTTGTCTCTAGCACTGAAGGCGGCTAAGACGAGCTATATAGGTCATGATCATCATAAAGATACGTAATACACAGTTGGTAGGTAAGGAAGTATGCGCCGGGTAAATTGCGTCGGGACTCGTTACCTTCCCCAGGCACCCTCGGAACGGACCACACCGGCGACCTGATGCATCTGAAATTCAGTCGCCCTGAAAACTACTGCTCTCAGAGTTTCACGCACTGTTGTTTTGTCATGAATTCATCACTAGAATACGCTTTCTATGAGTTATACTCCTCTTATCTCCTACAATGGCCAAGAAGTCTTCTGCCAGGGTGGCTCCCACCACCAGTAGGAGCCCGACCACCGCATCAGTTGCTGTTGCTACTGTCTGCATCGTGGTAATTGCATGGCTATTCAGCCCGGCGTCTGAAAAGCTAAATTCGCTGTACTCCACGTCGCCGTCCGCAAAAACAAATTCGTCATCTGCAAGTAGTGATTTATTGTGCGAAGATCAGAGCTACAAAACCGAGCTCATCTCACTCGACCCGCTCGTCATTTATATTCGCGATTTCTTGAACACGAAGGACATTAATAACGTGCTACGGATCAGCGAAGGCCGCTTCAACCCCTCAGTGGTGAATCAAAACGGGAGAATGATCCAGAACCCGTATCGCACCTCGTTGAGTGCCGCCTTACCGGCCGAAGATCCAGCCGTACAATGTGTACTTGAGAGGTCGAGAAGGTTTCTCGGGACTGTACTCGACCCAAGCGAGGACGAGATGGGCGTGCCACAACTTGTGCAGTACACCCAAGGACAGGAGTACAACCTTCACCACGACTGGATGCGGATACCGCAGCCAGCATTTGATGGCTCGCCGCGGTCGTTCAATCGAGTCGCCAGCTTCTTCGTTCTACTGCAAGATAACTGTACGGGGGGCGAGACTTGGTTCCCATTCATAAAGGCCGTGTCGCCGCAGCCGACTGGAAGTGGCGAAGGGCGATTATGGCGTGAGCACGAAGATGGCGGCCTCGCCTTCAAACCAGTCGCCGGCAACGGTATATTCTGGGTCAACCTGTTTCCTAACGGGACTGGCGACTCACGAACCGTACACGCCGGCTTACCAGTCACCAGTGGTTTGAAGACAGCGATGAACATCTGGCCACGGCAGTACCGTCCCAACCCGCAGTGAATCTCCAGATAACGTTTTCAATCGATCTTCGCAAACATTTATTCTCATATCCAGCATACCCACACCAGAACGAAGATAATAGGATGATATCGGAATTGTAGGGTGGAAAAGGATACACGGGGTGACGACAGAATCTTGCTCAGTGTCCCGTAATCAAAGATGTAGGATACCGACTGGTTTGTCAGCAGGTAGACCGGCAGGTTCCATGAATGGCAAATACACTGCATATTAGCTTCAAGAAATACAACTCTCAAAGTCATGGTGCTGGTATTGGTGGGTATAGCTCCGGTGCGGAGTTACGAAATCGGAGTAGCCTACTTCATTCAGCTGGGTATGTCACGTCATAAATCGGCCTATGCAAGAAGGTAAGCTCACGCGAGATCCGACCACAGCGCTCGCTCGCACACAAATTCATCATCACAATCTCGTTATATCTGATCCATAGTCCGAGCCCAACATGCCGCTCCCAGATGCCGAACTACACCCCGTCGCAACTGGTCTTGCGAAGGAGACCGCCGATGTAAGACTTCTTGTCATCATCCATCTTCATCTACCGGTATTAATGACCGGCATAGGATCACTCAGCGCAGCAGGAACTTAAGCTGTTCGCAGGATGGTTCTGCCCCTTTGTTCAGCGAGCCTGGATCACGCTCGAAGAGAAGGGAATCCCCTATCAATACATCGAGAGTTAGTCGTCACATGAGCGTTAGCCTGCGGCATGACAACACGTCTGCTCACGCATAGCACAACTAGTCAACCCCTATCACAAGGGTCCCGAACTCATGCGCTCGAACCCCCGCGGTCTCGTGCCGACCCTAGAAGTCGCGCCCGGCAAATCGCTGTATGAGAGCACGGTCATCTGCGAGTACCTGGACGAGCATTACCCGGCTCACGAACCACGCCTGCTTCCGGCAGACGACTACGAGCGCGCGCGGTCGCGTATATGGATAGACTACGTGACGACGCGGGTCCTCCCGGCGTTCCACCGCCTCTTGCAATTCCAGCCGACGTCGTACGATGGTGACGGGGCCGCGCGGCTGGACGAGCTGCGCGCCGAGCTCCGGCGGTGCCTGCTGGAGTTCGCCGGCGCGATGGCGGACGCGGCGCAAGGCCCTTTCTTCGCGGGGAGGGATTTCAGCCTCGTGGACATAACGCTGCTGCCCTGGGCCGTGCGGCTCTGGATCTTCGACGAGTTCAAGGGCGGGCTGGGCATCCCGGAGGAAGGGAAGGGCGGCGGGGACGAGGCGACGTGGGAGAGGTGGCGCGTCTGGCTCGCTGCCGTTGGTGAGCGGGAGAGCGTAAAGAAGACGACGAGCGACGGGGAGCATTATCTCCCGATTTATAAGCGGTATGCTGATGACACTGCGTAGTCTGAGCTGGCTAAGGCGACCAGAGCCGGGAGAGGGGTGCCTTGAAACGGCATGGAGGCCATCATATTTCTAGGCATCCCAGTTTGAAGAACAAGTAATACGGGAGATTTTCATCATAGTGGAATTCGTCAAGCCCCTCAGATCCTACCTCAACTCGTCCGAGGCCTCCATACGTCAACTATGCGATCAAGGAAAATCTGCACAGAAACCAAAGCCAATAAGGTAAAGTTTTCATTTTGGAAATAAATAACGTAAAAAAATAAGAATACGATTCACACACTGAGGAGCGCGAAAGGTTAAAAAGGAAATTCGACTAGGGCCTGATTCGAACAGACGCTCCCGAAGGAAGTAGATCACAATCAATTGATTCGAGTCTACCGCGTTAACCACTCCGCCACCTAGCCGAGGTTACCGAGTTGGATGACTACTCGATAGAACGATACGAACATAATACACCTCATAGCTATTACCAGATACCTACTACCTACCGTAGGTATCTACAGATCATCACAAAGCAACGGAAAGCAACGAGTCGATTCGTTGAACAAGGTATATTGGTATCAATGCTGGTCCGTCTCTCTGTCCCCCTTAGAACCAAGAACTCTGCCATACATGGTGTAAAATCTATACAGTTATGCCGTCAAGAAACAATGCGCCATCCGATTATGCAGTACAAGAGAAGATGCTTCCACCCGTCTATTTTCCTTCCCTCAAATTACCCCCGACATTCCATCGCCGTCTCAGTCGTCGGCATCACCCAGCACCACTCCGAGCCATGATACGCTCGTTTTAGCGGTTATGAAGTTGGGTCGTCCTGAGAGGGATCATCTGAAGTTTGGTCAGGGTTCGAGGGGTCGTCTGTGCTGGGACAGCTATTCTCTTGATCTAAAAGCTCGCGCATTAGTAAACTAGATGCGACGCGCATCACGGGATAATCGCAGCGATGAGACTTACAGCAAGACAACATGCACTCCGCGCACTTGAGAAGTCCCTAGTTAGCAATCGTCGCTATTCCTAGAGGGACGCGATACCGCTGCGGTATAGGTCTGGCTGGGATGAGTTGCTGGGTATTACTTACTGCCTGCGCCCCGTCTATGCACTCCCCAACACACTTCCCGACACAAAACTTAGCCCCAAAGCCGCATGTGAGCGCGCTGGGCTTGGGGGTAGGGTTGACGAGCGGGAGAGAGCGGAGTAAATCGCCGTTGAGCAGCTCTCCGAGTGTATTGAGTACCAAGTTCGCAAGGTTGTCTATGAGAGGAACCCCGGACTGTGGTATCGGCCTAGAGTAAGCCACCACTGCGAGGAGGGCAATAAATGAGCTGGGACGCATGTTTGCAGGTGTTGCGAAGAAACGCCTTTTGTAGAGATGATGGACACCGAAAATGATAAAGTGTCGAGACCGGGTGGCTTGTGTGTTTCCAAGGTTGCGCGGTGGAGTTGCTGTTGCTTGTGTTGAAGCTGTTCTAACATTCATCTTCAGACCTGCGCTCACAGCGACTCTTATATCTTGCATTGCGATAGACACAACTGCGCAAAAGGGAGGCTTTACACACGAAGGAATTGACTGTGGTAGGTTCACCCTCCACCGGGAACGTATTTTCGAATATAACGGCTGGAAATTCCTGACCGGCCACCACGTGGTGTGCTGCTTCACATGGTGAGATCTTGTCTCAGTCAGTCAGTCAGCCACCCCACAAATTCGATGGCTGCCGCATCGCAAATCTGGCAGCGCTGGTCGGATTCCAGTCCGTCCGGACTATAGAACTCGCATGGCTGGCAACGAAGGACTAATTAAACGGCGCAGCACTGCAGCAGTAAGGGTCATCTGGACCCTGTTGAATGTCTGGGCTGGTAGACCCCTATCGTCGCGGAGCGCCAGTAGTCGGACCCCTTAGTCCTTTACGAGCGGGGAGACCCCCAGCGTCATCGTGTCGCTGTCTCAGATGGACCAACGCGTCGCGCTCTATGCTTCTTAATCCGCGACCGACTCTCCCGGGCTCAAGTCAAACGCGTAAAGAGATCCCCTCTACTGCGAGCAACCAGACGCGTTTGAGACTAACTGCTTCGCCCTATCGTTAGAGTGCTGCCCACTCGAGTCTCTAGGCCATAGCTACCCACGGACCCCTAAGTCTTTATTCCGATGTGCATGTAAGTCCTCACAAGGAGCACCCGAACAATGGACTACCCTATACTATCCGTATGCCGAAAAGCCTCTCCGACGTCAAGCAAATCGAAAACAAAGGCTCTATACAGTGATTACTCCACTCCCTAACAATAAATACACGGCTAGGAGAATCTCAAAGTGTGCTTTCAATGGCAATCTATCAAAGACGGCCCTAGCGTCTTTCTCCTCAAGGGGACAAGGTCCTATTTAAGCCTATTCCCCCTCATGCTTCAAGATGTGCACCTCGTATCTTTTAGTCTATTTTTTTTTTTCAATCATCCACCTATCTATTCTCTACTTGGCTTCATCTCTTTTCTGTCTAGGTTCTTCAAGCCCTTCATTATAGAACTCATAACACCCACTCATTTCCGGTATACCAGACGCTGAAAGAAGAGCTAGACTCTCGAAGCTTCAGCCAAAGACTATACCCATAGGACGCACGCCATACATTCATTATCGTCGGCCATATTTGCTTCGAAGAAAAAAAACCACAAGTAAAAGGAAAACGCTTCCAACATAAAATTCAAACATGCAACTTTCAACTCTCTTTCTCACTTCAGCCCTCCTATCGCTCGGTAGCGCGAGCATCATCCCGGCATACGCGCGAAGGACGCCGGCGGCCATGGACACCCTGCTCCAGCCACAGATCTTCGCAGACGTACAAGTCGACCGACGGAAGGCTTTCGGCGGCGAGTCGTAAAGAGGGGGCGAACTAGGTCATTCCGACAACGAAAACTGCAAGGGCCGGCCCATTCTTTCTATTTCAAATGCTACATATATTTTTGATGGGTTGCTGGATCGGTGGCGCGCTCACCCGTTTCGACAGTACCCAACATACCGCTTTGACATCTACAGGGCTGGTGGGAGCGGTCTAGCTTGTGTGTGGTTAATGCCAATTGCCCGTGGCAGGGGACTAGTAAATCGGACTTAATATTGCTGAAAAGCCACCCATCGTCACTTTTTGTCGTGTTCCATGGTTGTTCAATTTGTCTCACATCGCACCATAACCATGAAATGGGAAATAGTACCAAATGTCCCCCACCGTAACGCCCTGAACTGGATTATAGGACCGCCACCGTATGTGCTAGTGCCTCAGCGACCCCAACCTACCGACTAGCGAAATGCCCACACCACGGCGGGGGAGTTTTATCGTGGGGTGAAACACGAAATAATTCGACTAGCATCATACTATGTACTGACGGGTCATTTGGGAGAGAAAGTCCACAGGTAATTAGTAATTAAATAGTAGATACATCCGCACGACCAATGTCGACGGGGTTTCTCGCCTTCTCGCCTCCCCGCCTCCAAATGCCACGATGCGGATAGAAAAAAAAAATTCCTACCGATGGCTCGGTTCGCTCGGTTCTGCGAATCGGCTGTCCAGCCAGCTCTCGGTCCCCAGGACCATCGTCCAGAGATGCCTAACCGACCGCTCGAGCTGCGCCAGCCGCGCCGGGGAATAGGACGCGCCGTCGTACGACCCGGCGTCCGAGTAGGAGGCCATGGCGCTCTCGAGGCTCTGCAGGTACTCGATGTCCTCATCTTCGAACCCGAAGCGCGCCCTGTCGCGGAACCAGTCCATCGCGTATTTCGCGGCGAGCCCGCCAGTGCGCCAGGTCGCACCGTCGAGCCACCAGCGTCCCGTTGCGGCGACCTATTTTCCGGGCAACGAGTTTATCAGTACGCGTTTTTTTTTTTTTAAGCTGCGCGACGATAGCCGGCGGAAACTTACATCAACTAGATCATTATTCTTCATGCTCACGTGTATAGTGACTATGCAACGAATCGCGTACCGAGCATAAGGGGTGCGAGCACAGCGGACGGGCCGTGCCCCGGTGGAATCCCGGACGGGCTGCTGGCCGATGCGGACCGCGAGGTAATGGACAAACATGATGCTCTGGAGGCTGCCGAACTCGGGAAACGCGGTCTTCCACGTGATCTCGGGCGGTATCCAGAAGCACTGGCGCCACCGCACCACCAGGAGATAGACGCGCTCCCGGGTCTCGGTCTGCCAGCCCGGCGGCTCCCGCGCGGCGCTCTCCGCGTCCGCGGACTCCTCGACCATGGTCTCCGATAAGTACAAGATGGCGTGGAGGACGATGTACTTCCCCGTTAGGGAGAGCATGCCCGGCAGCGCGGCTCGTCTGCCATCGTCGGATAACAAAGCATCCAGCACGCCAGGTAATGTCAACCCGCGACCACAGCTCTCGCTCCGCATGCTGCTCACCGACCTATCGCTTTCCCTACCGCTGCTATTTTTCCATAATGCCAAGAGTCGATTTGGGTCGCCCGGCAAGTCGAGTGTCTGAAACAATCGCGGAGGTAGTATCGTGAAGCCAAGCAGCATCGCGCGGGTCGCAGTACAGTAAAACTTCCAGAGCGTCCACCGAATCTCCTCTTGAGACGCCTCCTCGTGCTCCAGGGACGTATGGGCGGGGCCCCCAGCGGGCCTATCAACCAGCATACTCGCCAACTCGCGAGCTTCCCTGTAGGCCATCTCGTCGAGCATCGGCCCCACCCACTCCGGGTGCCGGTTATCCTCGGACCACTGCAGATAATCGAGGACGAGTATCTTGGTCTGGAAGTTGGAGAGCGCGTCTGCCCCCGAGGCCGCCGGCGAGGAGAAGGCCCATGCCTCCACGCGCCGCACGGCCTCGGCCCAGAGGTCGCCCGCCAGCGCCTTGTACTCCTTGATCCCCCTGGCGCCCAGCGCCGCCAGGAGGAGCGCGCGGCCGCTGCGGAGCCAGCCGGCGCGCAGCGACTGGGGCCGGATGAATGGGAACCACTTCAGCTGCGACTGGATAAAGTGCGTCATGCAGAATTTGATGGCCTCTTCCGACCCGGCGGGGAGCCGGCCATCGGCGAGGCGCACCATCTCAGCGCTGCAGGAGACGCAGACCGTGCCGTTAGGCATGTGGCACAGACACGCCGGTCCGTCCCGGCCTCTAGTGCTGTCCAGGGGGCCGCCGGTGGCATGATGATAATCAGGCGGTTCGGGTGGAGCATCACCGCTCCCAACCGAGCCGGAAACGGTCCTCAGTAGCACTAGGCTGGTACCGGGTGATGCGGCTGCGGGCGGCGATGACGATGACGACGACGACGACGACGGCTGCTGCTGTCGCTGGTGCCCTTCGAGCCGGGGCAGCGCCGGGGGCAGGGGTCCGCGGCGCGGCCGTCGACGCTTCTCAGCGTTCTCGGGCCTATGCACGGCCTCGTGGCGGCGGAGCACGTCGCGGCGGTGGAAAAACAGGCCGCAGCCCGGGTGCGCGCAGGCGAACTTGGGCCGCTGGTGACTGAGCTTGTGGCGCTTGGCGTGGTCCTTGCGCGAGAACTCGGCGGCGCAGTCGGTGCAGACGAAGCGCTTCTTCGCGGCGGCGGCGGGGGTCGTCATGGCTGCTCGCGCGCCCCCGTTCGACGGCTTCGACGTGGCGGGTTGCCTCTCTCTCTCTTCGCCGCGGTCGGGCGCACGGGATCATGGCGGGTGGGAGACGGGATCTCGACGCCCCCCAAGTCCAAGTCGTCGCCGAGACGGGTCTGCTTTGCCCTGGGCCGGGGGCATCATGCGAACACGGTCAGCCCCTTGGCACGGCACTCAGCCACATGCGCACGCACTTTCACTAAAAGGGTTAAACGAGCTGGTGGAGGGACATCGCGTCAGGTATTTGTAAACAGGCAAAAGCCTCGACCTGGTGTCGGAAGGGTGCTCGATGTAGTTGTATTGTGGTGAACGAGCAAGAAAATGCCAAGTACTAACGTTAGTAAGTATATATTGAAAGGTTGCTAAATATAATCCCGACCGGGCCGGAGTTGAGTCCCGTAGGCTGACTAAGACAGCGTCGGGGTTGGCAGTGAAGCAACGGATCAGCAATACGGTTTCCTTCTCTCTCTCTCTCTCTCTCTCTCTGTCGCTCTCTCTCTCTCTCTCTGTCGCTCTCTCTCTCTGTCGCTCTCTCTCTCTATTTGTTTCCATTCACGCATTCATAAATATAGTCTTTTCCTGTTCGCACCGGTAATAAAGCACGACTTGTGCCGTCAACCCAGGTATATCCCTTGGTCAATAAGCTGACTAAGCCGATTCTGCATCCACTTAGGACTGCTCGGGGTATAACAACGGACCGCTCACGCACTCCGTGGGAATCTGTGATGCCGCATACTGTTGGATAGGTACCGAATGGTTCATCACTGCCCTAACATGTAGGGTGTTAGACTTCAAGTCGCCAGCAATCTGCCATGTCCTGTGCTCTCCGGGCTGTAGCTTATAGAAATAGGTATCATGAAGGACAAGCATCTCTGTTAGACGTGGGGTCCAATTCATTTATTTCAGTAAGACTAGGGCAAGATAGCCATTGGTTCTGTTCATAATATTGTCCAGAGATCTATAGACTTAGCGAAAGTGAACACGGGATGTTGATAGACGACATGCACCACAGTCCACGACCAAGGCGAATACAAGTGCAAGAGTTTCAGCTACTCGTTGTATTGTCTGCTCAATCTAAATAAGGAAAAAACCGATCGCGAAGCCTTCAACATACTCGGCGGCATACAACCTCGATCTCAAGAGAAGCATCCCGAAACCTAAAACACTGGGTTCCCGAACCTCCCAATCTAAGGGGCTTAGGGTGTTCTGCTCCTGTATATATCCAATAGGTCACTGTTCCGACCCTATAGGGTCCCTAAAACCTAGCCGTTCACCCCCTAGCCATCTTCTGAAGCGCCTCCGCCTGGCTCGGATCTTGCCAATCCCCTACCGTCGAGGGGGGTACCACCGGGCACGCCGAGCACCTCGTGTGGTGTTTATTAGAACAGGTCGCCCACGAGTTCCACGTAGAGCAAAAGCAGCAGCTCCATACTGAGCCGTCCCAGTTGCAATAGGGAAGGTGGCACTGTTCCTCAATGTACCCGTCCCCCACCACCTTGCGCTCGCAGCTTGGCTCTTCAGCATTGTACGTGGAGCATCGTGTCCAAGTTACGTAGGTGTGGCCACACAGGGTGTAAAGGTTGCTTATCCCCTCGCACATGGTAGGTATAAACGCGGTGGCGTGAATGGAAGTCGGTGAGGTGATTCTACTAGGACTTGCGGTTAGTATAGCAGTCGATCGTCGAGTGTAGCCTGACGGACGCTGGGAAGTATCGTGGAAGCAAGTGATAAGATTATACCAGTGGTAATTGAGATCAGGACGAACATGAAAAAGTGACTGTCACGTTGCGTTTATCGCTTTGACCTTGAAGGTGGCAATGATCCGTTCGGGGCCTGCGTGGCGTGCCGGGCTGGCTGCAAAAATGAAATAAATACTGTCGAGCGAGGCGTGGTATTGCTGTATTGTGCTCCTCTTTCATGAGATGGTGATAATGTTGAGGTGTGCTTGAGCTCACATGGAAGGAGGTTTGGGCATGACTTATATATTGGTAAATGGCAGGCTGCGTCTTTCGTGGATACACTCAAGGGGTATAAGCTAGAACGTGGCATGCCGTTTCAAACTAGGGAGGGAAGGCGAATGGCGCTTTCCCATCACAGATCTTCACAGCATACACCCGACAGCTCAAGCGCCACAACTATTGCTGTGTAGAAGTACTATCAAGTCGTGTCCAAATTGTGCTACATTTTTCTCTCCCTCTCCAGTCTCATGATGGCGGTCTCCGTGTGACGGCTATTCGCAAGCCGCCAGGGTCAACGCTATTCATTGCTATTCAATACCATACCTTATACTCATTATACGGGTAAAATTGCTCCTGTAGGGTTGTGTACCGTGCACCGCTCACACACTCCGTTCGAAGTCTCTGTACTCGATTGACGATGCGGTACGGACAACTCATGAGGGCCTCGAAAGAATCATCTGACCTAGCCCCATTGGCTAAAGTTGGGGCCGCAATATCCAGTCCCTTACCTTTGAACGACAGCACGCGGTACGGGATTTCTCCAGTATGACAGGTGAATGAGTTGGCACAGCTAGCCACACCTTCCCGTACCTTGGCCCCCCGGCGCTGGCCTCGGCGTGATATCGAGGTTTGTCCGAATCGTGATGATTTCAGTGGCCAGAGAAATATGATACCGTATGCTTTATGAGGCCTCTAGTAACTCTCCCTGTACCTAAACCCTTGTTATGTAGTACAGAGAGCTGGTCAACTGGTCAACTGATCAACTCGACGTCGCCTGTTGGATATTTAGCCATCACGTTGACTACGTAAACATCTACTCGCGCGTCTGATCACGCACCTATCACAAGTCTTGCTCTTCATTTGTATCCCTATCTAGGCAACCATAAGTATGTTTCGTTTAACATGGCGTCTTCTCGGTAAGTACTAGCGTAGGGAGAGAGAATAGGGCGATGGATTACGTGACGAAGGGGATGCCCCGTGTCGCTGCTTTCCTACAACAATACATACACGACACATAGAACCACCATAGTCTTGTGCGACTAATTAATGCTTTCATATTTGACCAACGATTCCAGATGAGAATACGCTATCAACTTGTACCAGGCCTTTCAACGCGTGTTTACAGGCTCTCTAAAGGGAAGCTAATTCAGTACCTTGTTTGTTTCATGTGAGTAACCTAGTTACAACTTAGGGCCGGGTGGCTCGTGGCCCCTACCAAATCGTTGTAAGACTCGAGATCACCCAATGTAAACATAAAGCTGGCATGAGATGTGAGATCATAATAAGGGTAATCCTGGCTTGAACGGCCTGAACGGCCTGAATGGTCTGTCATCTCTGATATCAAAATTATTGACGGGGCAGATGACGCTTGTAAGCCGACAGAGTGTAGTACCCCGTTGGGTAAGCTCATATGTGTGCTGGGCGGCCAGATCATACCGAATTGCCGCCGCAGACACAGTTTGAATGAATATTCATTGGCGTCTCTTAGCCAAACACGGGGTTTGCCTCACCTGTTCCATCTTAAAAAAAACTGACTCAGCTACACTTGATCTCCCATGTCGGCTGCCCTTGGAGGAGGGCTTCACCAATCTCATAGCCTTCTGCTCCCTTCCTAGGAGAAATTATTCCCGTGACTAGATGTCTGATGATACTGAATACCTGGGGAGGCGGCGGGGGCGAGGACGGCTTAATGGATACTACTTATGTATCTATGACGACAGACGTGAGTTCCTCCATGCCGGATACACTTTTGCGTAACGAGGGCTTGTACGACGTGCATGCGTTCTACTGAAAGATGGGGGTTTGGGCAGAAGATCACCCGGGTATCCCCGTCAAGGTCGTCAATTCAGTCGCCCAGGCACTACAAGCGTCCAGTGTAAACAATACAGTCACTTTAGATATAGAGTTCAAGCGGAGACTTCCAGATGGGTTTCGCCGTGTATATTTCCCCGTAGTCTGTTTCTACATCCATGATCTGTCGAATTTGCTATTGCACAGAGACCGGCCGCAAAGAGCCGCTGCCCAACAACCCGAGAATGTACCCCCTCAGCAATATTTCTTTCCATGCAATTGAAGCCCCGCCGAAACAACACCACGAACGCCTTGCCAACATGCGAAAAAAACAACATCATTCCAAAGTTACTTCTCATCGTCAAAGGAACCTGCCTCAACGAGGGTATCTCCTGCCGCTCACGCCAGTCATCGTTGGACTGGGCCCGCGGTCTTGGTATCTGCGACGCTCTCGTCTATCCAGCTCATCCGAGGTCAGGTTCCGCCTGACCTCCCTCTCGAGCTCCCTGCTCTCCCTGTGCCGATCTCTACCGTCCCACGCGATGTCCTGCCGTCGGCGATCGACGTCCGCGTGACTGCTGGTCCTCCTGTTGATGGTTGGGCGCAGATACGCCTTCTCTTTCCGGCTCTTCCTCTCCATCTCCTCTTCCCACTCGCGTGCTCTCTCGCGCTCGCGTTCGCGCTCGCGATCTCGTTCCCGTTCGCGCTCCCTCTCGCGCTCTCGGTCGATGATGCGGTCGCGGGCGTGGTTGTGCTCCTGGTTGTCACGCGAGGAGTATTTCGGGGCCATCTCGGGTAACGACCCATCGCTCGTGTAGGACTCCCCTGACAGGCTGCGGCTCAGGCGAGTCCGCGGGAGCTCCTTTCGATAGCGCACGCTCGAATGCAGGCCGAGAACAGGCTCCCTGGACGTGCTCCGGTGCCGGCTTGAAGACGTCAGGAAAGAGGCAAATTTCTGCTTGATTTCGGCCGGGATGCTCATGCGCCGAGGGTCGTCGGCCCGTATCTCGCTGCGACGAACCCGGCTTGGGGCTGGTACCGACACGGGCGTCACTACAGGTATGCGTCGAACACTTGTAGGGGGTTGAGGTATGTGGCCGTTTTGACGTGGAGAAGCCCGAAGTGTCTCGGACTCTGATTCCGAGTCCGGATTCGAAGCACCGTACGGTGACTGATAGCTGTAACTATGGCGACGGCCATTGGGTGGACGGCGGGGGTCCAAGTGGGCAGATGACCGCGTATCCTCCCTCACAATGACTGGTGGGGGCTTGATATCTGAGTGTTGCCGGCCCCTCGGGGAACCCTCCAATGAGCTACCGCTACTGCTACTCAGTCTTGTCTTGGTTTCTGGTACTGTGGGATGGCTAGGATGACTGGTGGGATGGCTGGTGGGATGGCTGGTGGGATGGCTGGTATGGCTTGTATGCTGGGAATACCGAGGTTCTGGTACGTGTACATAAGACATAGGCCGTCTGCGGCGAAAATACTCCGACTCAGGCCGGTGATGAGGCACCGTTCCGGTTGATGCGCCATGCCCCTTGCTACTAGAGCTAGTATGTATACGAGAATCAGAATCGTGACGCCGTGGCGGTCTCTCTTCTTCGTCGATAGGCGTAGCAGCCTCGCGGAGTTTCTGTCCGCATGCCCTGTGCCACTCATCCACGGCGGGGTCGCAGATGGTAGGGAAAGCTGTAGTGGGTAAATCAACGGGGAATGGATCGCCGGTATAAGGATGCCTCAAGTCCCAGTTCGATACGGCATATTGCAGGAAGGGCACATGCTCTTCAGGTCCGAGGAGGATTTGGAGCGACTCCCATCTGACAAATCCCCTCAGGGTCAGCGCTGGCACGGATGGCGGCGTAAAATCGTTCTCCGGCGAGGGCTGAAGAGAATGCTGGACTCCTAATGCCTGCCATATGTATGATATCGTCCTATCAGGCGACTTGAGAAAGAGTGTATCGTAGTCGCCGCCAACGGCATGATAGAAGGCAGCGAGTTTGCGAGGACTCAGTTGCTTATCACTTGTATCGCCGATATGATCGATCTAGGTGCTTTGGGTCAGTACAGGTTACGGAAAAAGGGGGAGACACGATGGGTGGTGACCGACGATATAGTGTCCGAGGGCGAGGAGGAGTGCATTCAAGGCATCGGTCGGCGACTTGTCCTCGTTGAAGAGGTAACCGTAGTACGACTTCCCATCGACGTGTGGTCTCTGCGGCTCCGGGCGTGGTGACGACTGAGACTGCGACTGTGACTGCGACTGTGGTTGTTGTGTTTGGGACTGTGATTGAGGTTGAGGTTGAGGTCCAGGTCCAGTTCCGGGTCCGGTTTGAGACTGGGTTCCGGGACGAGGAGAGTCGGCGGCTGATAGTGGGACAGTAGAGGAGGGGTCCTTCGGACTGGCCTTGGACGTGCCCGCCATCGGGGGCAGCGCAAAGAAAACGGGTGCAACGACGACAACAACTGCGGCGACGAATGTGATATTGGCCGGCGCCGGTCTATGGGCGGTCTAAGGATGGTATAGTACAGCGTCGGGACGGCATGCAATTGTCATGACGAGTGAGAAATCGAGCGAAGGAAGAAGAGACGGCGGCTCGTCGAGGGCGCGGCTCGATAATTGGCGGGTGGTTATTTGCGCCCGGCCGAGTCCAACATTGAAAACTATGATGTATTGGGCAGCACGATTCCTGCCGTGTTACCGAACTGAGGCGGCATAAGTGCACGTTAACGAGACGTCAGATGAAAGCAGGGCGCAGTCAGTCGCGAAGTCGAGGGAATAGACAGGTATTCGCATTTGGAGATAAACTGGAGATTCGGATGCACACGGCAGGATGTGTCTCGCGTAAGACAGGCAGGTCGAGATGCAGCAGCGCTGCTGATTTGCTGGGACGGCCGTGGCGGCGTAGTGGTCGGGCTACTGTCGACGGCAAGGGACTGTAATATATTGAGGGACCGTCGACGTTGGATAGGTGAGTTGCAGTCGTAAGGTTGAATTCCAGAATTCCAGACCCAACGAGCGACGGTTGACAGCGGGATGCATCATGTCATGCAACTCCCTATCCCACGTACTTGGGTACCTACCTACCCACTGTACCTCTAGCCTAGCAGCCCACTGTATTAGGTACCTAGATAGGCTTCACTACACTGGCAAACTTCACGTCATAGGAAGCCTAAAAGGGTAGGGCGACCAAATAACCGCCTGACACGTGCTAATCCGTCCCGCTAGCGGAAGCACTAGCTCCACGGTTAGTGGCTACGGGTACACTATCGGGTGCACTAATTCCACAGTGGGCAGGTTTTGGTCGACTGCCTGGTAGTAGTACCTGGTAGTAGTACCTAGGTAAGTGGAAGTACGTACTGTAGTAGCTACTGCGCCCTGGTACGTACGTGTGTGCCCCTCTGCATCTAGGTAGGCACCTAAGGTAGTAACAGTGTAGTAGGTACCCTTAAGGCGCTGTAAGGTAAGTGTCTTGGTTATTTTTTGTCGCATCTCGATGATCCGGTTCCACCACGTAGATAGTCTACCCTACCACGGCACACCGACAACACAGGTAACTATAATGCTACATGCGTGCAGCCTGCGCCATCCAGCATCCAGGCATCAAACACAGCCCCCAGGCAGCACATGCCCTTCCGCGGTGGCCCTGTCTGCTGTCTGCCTCTCCCCCCAAAGCAGTACGAGCTCTACAGGCAGAAGTTCCACAAAGCCAAGCCCGTCCCAAGAATAAGAAAAACGGCCCGCGTAATGTTCAGATCCCCCCACTGCCTGATGAGCCCCCTGGCCGAGTCGTCGCTCAGCATCTTATCCCGACCCTCGGCCGCCGCGAGGAGCTTGTTGTTGACCCCCATCATGAAGGCGAGCGTATACGGGATGCTGAAGCAGGTCGACAGACCGGCCACCGCGAATCCGCGCCACTCGAGCCCGCGCGACCAGCAGCCGTATGCGACGGCCCAGAAGTTGACGGCATTCAGCGCCCCGAGCGCCGGCATCATGGCCCGCCCGCGCAGGAACTGGAATTTCCACTGGCGGACCATCACTTCGCTGGGAGCGCCGGCGTGGAGAATGGACGGCGTGCCGAGCAGCGAGAGTCCCGTTCCCACGCCTGATTTGTTAGCCCTTTGTTCACGACCCAACATCTGTAGATTGCGCCGGGGCAAACGTTACCTGCGGCCCATCCCGAGACAAGTATAGAAACGGCTGCGCCCACGGTCAGGGATGTAGAGCCGAGTGCCATTGTTTACGTATATCAGGTCCTGAAATATTGTGGAGCTGGGGGCGAGGATGGGCAAAAGAGTTGTTGGAAATGTCAAATGAAGCTCGCCTCCACCCTTCTTATCACTGTGAGGGAAGTCCCAACGCCTCGTCACACCGGACTTCGGATTCTCGATTTTTATGGCACAATTCATCCTCGACCGCTTGCAGCAGCCCGTTCTTTCAGACGTGGCTGGGTCCCGGGGGCATCGTTAGCCCTAATCATTGCCCGGTCGGCATAACTCCCTGGCTGTCCTCCAAAGAGTCAGCCCGATCCTGCCCCCAGCAGACCAATAGGCACGGTGACCATGGCGTCCCTAGCACGGCGTGGCGGCGAGAATAATGTGTGCTATTGATAGCACAAGCAAGTCTCACCTTGGGTCGCTGAGTATCGCTGTCCAACGTATTACTTCTGCATGCATTATTCGGTAAGCACAGGGATCGGCAAGGTTCCAACATCATGTCATGTATTCTATCTAACTAGTCTATTTCTTTATTCAGCTGTCCGGCGCCTCTAGCAGAAATCCCACAAGTGTGACGCTCGTCCCCTCAAACCCGGCATGGTGGTTTGGTTCAGTCCATCTCTTATACTCCCTGAAGCCAGCTTTTTCGAGAACCCTTCGGCTTCCTGTGTTGCTTGCCGTGATGTAAGCGGTGAGAACCTCCGGTACTCGGATCACATCGTCATTATTGCTTTCAAAATTGCCCCTTTTCTCCACGGATGCGGCGTCGACCACGAGTTCGATCTCACGGCGGGGTAGCGCCCACCAGGCCTTGGTGAATGCACGTAGAAACTCGGTCCCAAGCCCTTTATTCCAGAACTCCTTGCGAAACATGTATCCAACCTCGGGCCACCCGAGATCATGATGCACCTTGTGAGCGCCCGCGGTGCCGATCAGTACACCAGCCCCGCCCTCGCTTTCGGCGTTGTCGCCTGGGTATAGGATGGCGAAGTTGTACGTCTCGAGATCCTTAGGGGACAAGAAGCGCTCGACCCAGACACGCGATGCGTCCACGCCATCGTCTACTACGCCAGCGATTGTCCATCGCATGACCTCCGGCTGCTTGCGTAGCTCATAGACCGCTTCGGCATCGGCAGCGACAAAGGGACGGAGAAGCAGACGGCCCGTCCGGATGGGTGACCGATCGGTATTCGGTGGCACCGTTGGCCAAGTTGTCTTCACTTTGACATATGAAGAAGCGGGTGAGGGCACAGGCAAACTCGGTGATGAAGCCATCGTCGTTGTGGTGGAATTGAATTTGACCAAACAGGTGAGCGAGACTTGAAATTAATTCAAACTCCCATTTCAGGGTTATAGCTGGAATCCCGCCCTTGAGTCATACAGGGGAAGACTACCATATATACCCCAGTCACTTACTATACAATTATTCGTGTTTCGTGTAGCGTTGGTAAGCTTTCTCCCAATACGGGGCACGGTGAGTCAGACAACGAACCGAACTTTGTGGGTCTGTAATAACAAGTTAGTACTGATACAGCAGATGCTTGGGTTAACGTCCGATGACTATTTCATAGATACGCTTCGCGATAAAACATCCATCAGCGGTTTATAAGAATGAGCGGGTGTAACTAGTCGAAATCTCCATGGTTGAGTTGGGAGGCGGTTGAGTGCCGTCGAGCATTGCGATTTGACATCGAATTCCGACTATCAGATCGAGCAAGTAACTTAATATACTGCCAGCCGTCAGACATATATCTACGAATTGTCGATTTGACGAATATAACAAAAATATCTCTTGCAGTCATGAGTGGCCCAACTAACAATAGAAGATACCTACACCAGGCAACTTTTGGAGTCTGGGCCCAAGGATCAAGGGAGTAATGACCAAGAGCGTACGTGCGTAAAACGGCAATACCCGTAAGAGGTAACTAAGTAGTTAACTAACTGGTATTCAAAGGAAAAGGATTCCACCGATAATATAGAAACAACAACAGATTCTCGCTTCGTCTATCTAGTGCACAACTTAAGTGAGACAGGGAAACCAGCTAATTTAGGAAGCCTGCAGCTAGGGTAACACTTAAAATCCGCTGACATCAGCCGTTCCACGCGAAAACCAGCACCAAGACCACTAACCCACTAGAAACCCCTCCGAGTAACCATGGCCGGCGACAGCGAACAGCCGCCGAAGAAGCCACCGCTGAGCTGCACGTGCTGCCGCGCGCGGAAGCTGAAGTGCGACAAGCAGAGCCCGTGCCACAACTGCGAGCGCAGCGGGTCCGAGTGCGTCTTCCCGGCGCGGAAGCGCATCCAGCGCCCGCGCCGCACCAAGAACGCCGAGCTCCTGCAGAGACTAAACCGGCTAGAGTCCATCGTGGGCAGGGTCGGGCTCGCCAACCTCGACGAGGTCGGGGCACCGCCGGTCGGGGCACCGGCCGGGGCCGCGGATGCGCATGCTTCGGAACCTCAGTTTCATCTCACTGGCCCGCCCCCGCCCGATGATCGCGCCCCCAGCGGTCTCGGTGGCGTGAGACCACCGCAGGATTGGATGGCCTCGCGGTACATGAGCGGCGAGTTCTGGTCCTCGCTGTGCGGTGAAGTCGGCGGATTAAGGCAGGCATTGGAGCAGTACACAGACTCCGATGACGAGGAGGACGACAATGAAGAGACCACGCCGGAATCAGTAGGCGGCGGTAGCACGCACGTCCCAACATCGCCAGGGCTGCTGGGGACTCGGCAGACGGCCGGCCTGGGCGCCACCGAACACCCATCACCAGAGCACATCCGGTACCTGGCATCCGTGTACTTCCGGAACGTCGACATGCACCTGAAGATCCTCCACCGGCCGACGACGCTGGCCGCGCTGTCCCACCTCGCCAGCCACCCGGAGACGGCGTCGGGCCTGGCGCCGGAGCTGACGGCCCTGTTCTTCGCCGTGTACTACGCGGCCACGACGAGCCTGGCGCCAGCGGAGTGCGCCCGGCATCTGGGCCAGCCGCACGCAGACCTCGCGGCGCGCTTCCAGGCCGGCGTCGAGCGCGCCCTGCAGCGCGCCGACTACCTCAACAGCACGAGCCTCGAGACGCTGCAGGCCCTGACGCTTTACACGTGCTGCCTGCGCTCGCACGGGGGCTCGCGCGCGTCCTGGGCGCTCCTGGGCCTCCCGATCCGCCTCGCGCAGGCGCTGGGCCTGCACCGGGACGGCGAGGACGGGGCGGCGGCGGCGGGCCCGCGACTGAGCCCGTTTGAGGCCGAGCAGCGCCGCCGGCTGTGGTGGCAGCTGGTCGTGCTGGACGTGCGCGCGGCCGAGGACCGCGGCACCAGCGCCATCGTCGCGCGCGGCGGCTACGACACGCGGCTCCCACACAACGTCGACGACGACGAGTTCGGGCCCGGCACGACGGCGCCGCTGCGCGACCGCCCGGGCCCCTCGGACGCCACCTTCAGCCTGTTCACGGCCCAGAGCTCCGGCATCTTCCTCAACTCCGAGCAGCCCCCCGGCGAGGCGGAGACGGTCCGCCGCGCCCGCCACCTCGAGGCCCAGTTCGTCGCGGGCGCCGACCCGGACCACGTCGGCTCGTACCTCGCCTCCGTCGCCGTGCGGCTCATCATCCTCAAGCTGTGGCTCACCATGCGCTACCCGCTGCTGCACCCCCGGGCTGACGAGGGCGCGGCGCGGGCGGCGGGAGGACGGGGCAAGACCCCGTCCGCGCCGCCTGCGGACGCGCGCGATCCCACCAGCGCCGATGCCGCCGCCGCGTCGTCCGCATCCGGCGTGTCTGCGCCTCGCTCCTCGACAATGAGCCCGCTCCGCGCAGTGCCTCACCAATCCACGCTGCGCACCGCCGTCTCCATCATGGAGCTCGCCGACTTCTTGGAGACGGGCCCGTACTCGGACCGGATCCGCTGGTGGTGCGAGACGTACGTGCAGTGGCATCCGCTGGCCGTCACGCTGGCGGAGCTGTGCGCGCAGACGCAGGGGGCGGTCGTCGAGCGCGCCGTGAGTGAAACCCCCTCCATTTCGTCTTCCTACCTTAGTCCCGCTATTAGAGCGTATAGGGGCTCGTTCTTGAGCGAGAATCATCATCTAGATGGAAGCTCCCCTCCGCCTCCCCCAGCACTCACAAACACTTATACATCTCGCCTGAAATACCACATCACTGACTCTGGACATTGCAGTGGCAGGTCGTCGAGGTCGTTTTCCCCCGCTGGAGCGACAGGATAGCGGATGCGAAGCGCGGCAGCCTATGGCGCCCCATCCGCAAGCTCTACAAGAAGGCAAAGGCGGCGAGGGCGGCCGCATTATCAGCAGCACGTAGTGAGGGTGCGATGCAGGAGAAATCACCGGCCCATGGCCCGCTGACCAGCGAGACGTCTGCGCCCGAGTCCCTGTTCAAGGTAGCCGAGCCTGGGACTGACTACATGGCCATAGACCCGGTCCTCACGGCCAGCTCAGATACCATCCATCCGAGACTCATCACAGATATGATTATTTCCGAATCGTCCGCGCATGCACTCAACTGGGGATCGACCATTCCTCACGCTCATGCCTGGCCAGGGGTGAGCTTCGATATGCCCGCCGCACTGATCACCAATAGTTACGACATTACACAACTCCAGACGCCCGGCTCTGGCACGGCAGGTACGGTGACCGGAGACGGGGCCATGGATACTACTATGATGAATTGGAGCACCTGGGATGAATTTGTGTTAGACACGTACGCAGACTCAAACTCCCAGTCCGTCTCTGTGGGCAGCGAAGGGGATCAGCCCAATTAGGCACTGTTCAATAGCTGTCTTGTAACTATACGACTTCAAATGTAGCCCCGTGAATCGCTACTTTCGAGTTTTGTATAGTCTATGTAATCATTGTATATAATACACATGATCTCGAGTTGTCCAGGCCCCTTGTAGGCTGATGCAACAGATTACCGTCGCAATGGACACCAAATTTAGAGGACACCAGGCAACACCTAATCCGAAATACTTCGTAGGTTACGTGAGGAAAGTATTCGGCCTGTGTTTGTGTTCCACCATTCACAGAGACCTTGGGATAATTCGTGGTGTAGGTTTTTTTGGGTTTCATTCATTGATTTGGGCTCTATTAATCTTAAGAGCTCTCATGCTGAATTGATCGTCATGAAGTATTTTCCGCAATTCCGTAATGAACACCGGGCAAAGACCATTTCCCATAAACCCCTAACCACACACATGACACGAGACACCCCAAATTTATGCGAATGTGGACGGGCGGGTGGCGCTGAAGACCTTCTTGTTGCTGATACGGGGGATACGGTGGGGGAGAGGGAAAGAGAGACCCTTGGTGATGAGCTGCTTGATGTAAGGGCGCTTGACATCATCGCTCTTCTCGATCTCGACGACGCGGAGAATCTGAACTGCATGTTAGCCATCGCTGTCTCTTAGGGTGCCGGTTTCATGACTTCGTACGTGGATGGACCTGAAGCGGGCACGGTGGCGGGCGGCCATATCCTGGTAGAGAGCCTCAACAGCCTCTGTTCTTGAGAGCACACGGTACTCCTTGTACATGTTGTGGGTACCGGAGCGGGAGTCGTATCGGATCCAGATACCGAAGTTCTTGACGCGCAGAGGGTTCTTCTCGTTGATCTATCGCCGGCTTGTCAGCCGCCATACTTGCTTCCTCTTCTTCCTTCATTCCCTTGAAGCTTCGACATACCTTGTTCAAGCTGACAATCTCACCGTTGGCCTTCTTGACCTTCTTGAGCTTCATCAAGAAGTACCAGAAGCGGGACTTGGCGACAACCTCATTGGGGGCGAAGATGCGCATGCGGTACAGCTTGGGGGCGGGGTTGGCCTCGGTGGGCAGGTGGCGCCCGATGACCTGGTATTCCTGAAGGCGACCTGATAGCAGCATCAAGTTAGTGATCGGTTGTGAAGCTGTACGGTACGCAGCAAACAGTCCAGGCGGTGGTAGTGATCGAAAAGCAGCGGCGAAAAATTCGAGATCAACGAGAGGGCGAATATTGCGGCATAATCTAATGGGTATGCTGAAAAATCGTAGTCCAGCAATTGGTTGGCAGCGCATTGAAGCTGATTGCATGTCGAGACTCCAGACCCTCCTTCAACCCCAATGCAACTCTATTTTGATTCTCGCTCAGGCCTCTAGCCATCGGTGCAGATTGGCATCGCTGCATCCCGGTGATAGGGCTGTTGAAAGATTGTCGGTAGCGAAGAATCGGTTGGCGCGGTCGTCGATGTCGATGTCCCAAGCGGTTGCAAATACACGGTCTGAACGAAAGGAGATATCGCTTACCCATCTGAAATTGATAACTGTCAGCAACTAAATAAAATGCACGCAAAGACTGCAACTTACTGTGACTTGAATCCGGTCCTGTTGTCGTGAGGTTAGTATGGAAGGCAGAATCTCGCGGGTGCGTGTAGTGGAGGCTGCTTTGGGGCACGACTTCGGCTACGAGAACTTTTTGCGAAATTCTGTGCTAAGGGTTTCCCGCCCTACCAGTTTTGAGCATGCGTGGCCGTGCTCGAAAAACTTGGGGCTACCCACCAACTGTGGCGTCGGTCGTGGCTGGACTGCAGGGTGGGTCACATGTACAAAGGTACCTACATTCCCGGTCTGGTCGGGACTTGGGCTGGCCTGTGCTCATCGGCTTGTACCTAGTAACCCAAGTTGAGCCAATCAGAGCGAATCACCTCACAGACAGCACCCTTCTCAATGGACATACAAGGAGATGATGTCGTGAAACCCAACAAGAGGTGAGAACAGAACACCACGAGTTATCTAATTATCGAGTTCCCGCGGATTCTACACGCTCCGAAAACCGCAAGACGAAGCAAATCCCGGAAGTGAACATTTTGACATACTCGGAACTCTACACCACCTCTTCGGCCATGGATGGCCTGATTCGCCAATTCCGGGCAGCATATGCTGCTACGAACGGTGAACAGCTGGCCCAGACCCTGAACCCCGACACCCGAGCCCATTCGGCAAAGCTGCGCGCGATATGGGCAAACGGTGATCCCCGGTCCATGACATCAGACCTGAACTTCCTTTTTCATCAGGACCAGGCTCGTTTCAGCATCCGGCTCTCCAAGGATGAGACGAGCGGGTGGTACGCCATATACACTGCCTATTGGAAAGCCGTGGGAGAAATACTGGCCGTCGAAGGCTTACGAGGTAGTGCCCATGTAAGCATCTCCGACTCGTAGAATACACCAATGCCTCTCTCACTTGCCTCATTCATGGACTTTTGTTACCCTTATTCCCTACAGTTACAGGAATCCGCGCTGACTGTACCTAGTCTTCATGGGCCAAGGTGTACGATGCATGGAAAGAAGTCACGTTGCTCACCATCCGAGGTTATACAAACCATGAGTTCGAAAACTGGACCATCCCGTGTCTTTACGTCACAGGGAGATACTTGAGGCTCTACGCCATGCGGGCTGATGCTGAGAGGGCTCTCAGTAACGAGGACACGGCCATCGATGATCTTCAAGACGATTTTGATCCGCAAGCAGAGGAGCATAAGAGTCTTGAGGACTGTGCGCGACATCTCAACCGAATCTTCCAAGTCTGCGCCTCGGATAGGTGATCTCTCATCTGGCCTGCCACTACTTGCGAGTTCCGCTAACATGTTTTAGGGCCCCCTTGGAAGAGTCCCGTAAATGGGGCGTATACTACGCCGTTAATCTCTTATTCAAGACGTACTTCAAGCTGAATTCGGAACCACTTTCCAAGAACATCCTGAGGGCAATATCGGCTGGCCGGTCTGACATTCCTCCAATCGATAAGTTCCCAAAGTCACAACAGGTTACCTTCAAGTACTATGAGGGAGTCTTGGCATTCTTAGAGGAGAATTACGTCCAGGTGTGCAGCCTACTCGCCGTCCAACAGACTATCTACAGTGAACTAACGAAGCTGTAGGCTGAAAAACATCTTGAGATGGCGTGGCTGATGTGCCACAAGGATGCGAAGCGAAATCTCGAGTATGCATATGCCATAGCCTAATGTGACGATGCATATTCTAACCTCATGCAGACTTATTCTCACCTACCTGATCCCATGCCGCCTATTAACAACCCACACACTGCCCAGTGCAAAGCTGCTAGAGCCATTTCCTCGATTGCAAAAGCTCTTCACGCCATTAGCTCGCGCCATTAAGAAATCCGATCTGCGAGCATTTGATATCGCCCTACGCGCCGGCGAGGAAGAGTTTATAAAGCGTCGTGTCTATTTAACGTTGGAACGAGGGCGCGACATCGTGTTGCGGAATTTGCTGCGCAAAGTATTTATGGCGGGCGGGTTTGACGAGGCCAAGGAGGGGGCTGCACCCATGCGGAGGACCAGAATCCCGATCACCGAGTTCACGGCAGCCGTGCAGATGAGCAGCGGAGAGACCACTGACCTAGACGAAGTTGAATGCCTGATGGCCAACATGATATATAAGGTATGTCGCATCCGCGAGTCATATGCCCCCACACTGCCCAGCCTATGCGCCTACCGTATTCCAATCAATATTTTGAACGCTGTCCGATGGAATACACCTATTGACGTCGCGCTTTAGAATCTTATGAAAGGTTACATCGCCCATGAGCGTGGGACTGTTGTCTTGAGCAAGTCCGGCGCCTTTCCCGGAACGAGAGTATGAGTCAATGAGAATGACGAGACCCTCAAGTACATGATGCACATGTGCACGTAAGAGCGCTACGAGATGCGAGGCGACCGGACATGTGGCGATATATTCTTCGTCATTGGCATTGCTATCATTATCGGCCGGCGTATCATGTCTACAGAAATAGCCAACTGGACAGCCTTGCAGGAGACCTGCACCAGAACCAGCACAAGACGTATTATAGTAGCGAGGAGAAGGCCGAAAGTCGGCATTGGCAGATAGCCACGATGCAGGCTTGACATGTATGATTGGCGCGTAAGCGGGTGGATGAAGCGGCAAGGCGTCCCGTGCAACGGCAAGGCGACGTCTATATACAAACAAGAAAGATTTACTATGGCGATACGAAAATCCTTCCTAGAAGATCTCTGTCGCACAAGTGATTACAAATATCTGGGCCTGCTTTGATACATCTCATTAAATCCCATCAGAACCGAAATACAGGTACATGTTAGTGGTTCTTCATAGTTAACGCCCCATGTGGTAAGCAGTTAACTTGCGCCGCCAATATGCTGAAGAGCCGCAGCGAAGCACCGGTCTGATGGCACCAAAAGGTGCTATAGTAGCGGAAAACATATAATATGAACCGATCAGTAGTAGAGTTACATAGGTATTTACCCGTAGGGGTAGGTACGCGGGTAGGTACGTGTCCGCAGTTGTGACTCACGCTGGAGTCATTCGTCGGAAGATCATTATTAGAGGGGTGGTGTCTATAGTAACAAGCCCGGGGGACCACCACGTTTCTTATCCCGGGGACGCCTAATGCAAGCACTTAGATAGACCCCCGCGACTGGGGTGAAGGGGTCATTTGCGGTGACTCCCAATCGATCGGGCTTCTGCGATTGGCGAATGGCGAGGCAGACAGACAAGACAGATAGGCAGAGGGTAATCAACAGGTATGACGACGCTTGAGTAGAATGGAATGTCCTCCGGGCCGAACTACGTTGGGATTATTGATTGAATTGATGTTTGAAGGATGGCGGATGTAACCAACAGCCCGTTGTCTAGATCTAGCAATAATCGCCGTGCGTACTCGTGGCGCCTCCTTCATCTTGCAGGTTCGTCCCGCGTCGTCATACCTATCTGCCTCCTTGAGTACTTGTACATGTTTGTAAAGTATATTCGTTTGTGTCCAATTCGGGTAGGTGGGGTCGCACTGTGTGCTTTAAAAGAATCTGCACAGACAAGCCGACCTTTACGTACAATAAATAACATCCACTACGTTGTTGAGTGTACGCGACAAATGTGAAAGAATAAGAATAAAAATTTGAATCTGGAGACTGATTGATGATGAAAGGGAGGAAAAAAGAGGGCTCAACCGGGATTCGAACCCGGGGCCTCTCGCAAATTCGAGTGTAGACCCAAAGCGAGAATCATACCACTAGACCATTGAGCCATTGATATCAGCTGATACGATGGTCCACTAAAGATACCCAAAACTCTGTAGCTGTGCTGATCGATTCGGTCGTGGGGTCGTTGTACCTAAGTGGAAAGCCCCGAAGATCATCCGGCCGGGTCAGCGAACGATCAACCATTGCTTCCAACAGATTGTCTTCATCAACAAGATGCCGCCTCTCATCGTCATTCACGCTATCCCACGATGACACGGGTCGACAAGGTTAGTACCATTAATACAACGAGTACGTAAAGCCCATCAACGATGACAGACATGGTCGATCGACGCCTTAGTCTAAGACAACGTTCTCATATTAGTCCAACATGAGCTCGTCTAGCGATCATCACGACTCAGAGCATATCTACCACGAGTTAATATACTTCAGATAGAGCTCAGTGTACGTTTCCGGAATAGAGTTCCAAGCATAGCGTGAAAGCACAAATGAGTCGAGACGTCAAGCGGTGATTGAAGCAACATATGTATATGTACAAGAATGGCAAACTTATCATTTCATCATGCGTCGATCTCTTCATCTTCTCGGGCGTGCATTTCGCCTCCCTTCATCGCTCCCTGGCCCGGTAGAAGACGACAGCTTCTCATTTCCTCGTCTTGCCTACCTCCCTTCATGTTGGGGAGAGAGGACGTGAAAATCCCTGGGATGAACGATAGTCTAGAAGTATAATGGTACAGAAAAGGGTCTTATCATCTCTCGACAAAGGGAATCTGCGAGAAAAAAACACACGAAAACGAAATCAACACTCCGGTTTTGCAGTCTAGATACCCTTCACACCCAACATGTCAGAGAGAGAGGAGCCGTTAAGTCCATCCCGCCACGCTCAACTCTTTTTTGGTTATTTCTCGCGTATATCGCGGGTGTTCCCGGCCAGTAAAACACAATCTCGCAAACATGAAAATAGACAAAAGCAGCACAGGCGCAGAGGGTCAAGAATGATATTGCCCGTCTCTGTCTGCCTGGAGCAATTCAGGCAGGTGATGGTAGTACAGGGTGTCATGAAAGGCGGATGGGATCGAGGAAAGGACAAAATTCGCAGACATAAAACACCCAAAAACGCCGTAATTGATATGTGTATTAATAGTGTGCCCAGACCCATAACAGGAGCAATAAAAAAAGAAGCTAGTGTGAATAGCATCCAGGACGGCAACGTAGAGAGGAATAGCGAGGTGGGAGAATCATGACGTTGATCATTAATTTCATCGCCATGGATGTAGACGGCGATGATGACAGGCCCCGCAGAGGATGAGGTGCGAGCCCCGAAGCCAAGACTGGGGTTGAGGCGAGAAGATGACAGCCAAACAAAGGAAAATAGCTATGGGTATCTAGAAGAAGTGGCGATTGCTCCGTGGTGTGCTTCTGTAGCGTCATGTTAGCGGGGAGAGGACAGCGAGGGTAGAGTGACCAAGGAAATACTCACGAAGCAGTAGAGATGTCATCGACGTGATTACATAAAGCGACGAAGAGATCGAAAAACAGCTGTGTCCCGCCGTTATACATCTCCAGCTGCATGGTGCCACTGCGCTTGAAGGTGCTGCGACTGCGGATGATGAGGGCGAGGTAGTGCGCCCGCAGCTTGGAATCGGTGTCGGGCGTGTTGGCGTAGGCATAGCGCGCTGACGCCAGAATGGTGCTGCACTGGATACCAGACTCTATTGCCATGGTCAGCACCCAGCTACCTATTAGGGGAAACATGGGGAAATGCCCAGGGGTGGACTTACGCAGACCCTGCTTCCGAAGTGCGACGCGCTTCAGCTCTTCCATACCGTACTTATCAGCAGTGCAGTAGATGACGGTATCCTTGAGGATATCGCCATCGACGGCATGATGGTATATGGTGCACTCGCTGGCTCCACGCTCCTCGTCGACGGGCTCGATCTCCCACGAGTTCCGACGCTTGTTGTGGATTAAACGTGGGTAGTAGTCGCCCTTGTAGAGGTATTCGAGCACAGACGAGAAGATCTCCGGCTCGTCGTCGGGGAGATGGATGCGCTTGCCGTTCTGGTCCATGTATTGGTCGGACAGGGCCTGCTGGAACCACGGCGATGCACAGAGCACGTCCTCATGTGCTGCGAATATTCGCTGGTCCCGGCCGATGACGAGGGTCACGATGGACGAGGTTAGGTTACTGGATAGGAAATACACGTTAGTGATGAGAGGATCAAATTGAGGGGGATGCACCGCTCGTACTTGTCTGGAGGCATGGTTGCGTCCATCTGTTGAGACATGGACGTCGTGAAGCGGCGGCGGGATTCATGTCGATTCTTGGTGATGCCATAGCTCTTGCTGAACGATGCATTGGATTTGCCCGCTTTATGACCCTTGGAGAAGCTCTTGCTCAAATGCTGGTCCAAACGTCTGCTCTGCATATTGAAGCGTCGGATGTGTGGGCTGTAGACAGGGTGATGTTCGTTCGAGGATACCGGCGAGGTGTCCCGGTCGCAAATGACGCCTGGTCTGGAGCTCGAGGAATCGAGCTCAAATTACGGTACGCGGCCGGTGCGTTTGTGTGGTCATGCGATGAAAGGTGATGGAAGTGATGATAAAATGGAAACGGCGGATGATTAACGACGACGAAAGTGAATGATTTTGCCTACCTGTTGAAACCCCTTCTCTTTTTTAGGAGTAGAAGGGGAGAAATTTTCGGGGGGCTCCCCCATTATATAGCGGACGACCCATGTCGGGCCAGGCGACGCTGCTGAGCGAAGGCCTGCAGTAGTAATGAAAAGCAGCCCGTATCTTCAGGCAAACACGCCTAGGTGATGATGGACGTTGGCCCACGCGTCTTAGGAAACGGGATAATGGCACGAAGTCACCTGACCAATTAGTCCCGCAATAGGGTTAGCGTCCTTCACGGCCCCATCTGGCCTGTCCCAAACTGGCCGTGATGGGCGGGTTTGTTGCAGGGCTGGCACTCCTCAGTGGGGCTGGCCACGGGCTGGTCAGCAGGGGTTTAATGGATTTCCAGGGCGAACTAACAGGGGGGCTCCAAGCCTGAGCCAGCCTTCCGCCAGGGATTCATGGTATCTACCCGGTACAAGCTGTCAGGCTCGTCGCGTCTTGAGAAAAGCAATGATGGTTTATACAGCTAGGCAACCCATAAAATATTTGAACGAGGCGATGTCTCTTCCGCTCTTTAGTGGTTTTCAATTGAGCTATTCGTCCAATCAAGATTCTACCAGTGGCTTCCTCATGGTCAATTGATGCAAGCAGGCAGATGTCAGTTGTCCTCGCACCGAATAAGCTCTTCCGAATTCCATTGTCAGTCATACTACGTACCCCTGGGGGAGTTCAAATTGCCGTTGCCGGCTGAGGGAAGACTGCCTATCTGGTAGGTAGCTCCGAACGCTGTCTTACCCCGTGGATCTTACCTGTCTCAGGGGGATGCTGGCCCGCTAGCTACTTAAGTAGGTACCCGTTTGAAAATGTCGAATTTTTAGGTGGTGAGCGAGGTACTTAGCACGTACGTACCCCATCCGTACTACGCTGTAGCACTCGTTGTATCACCATCACAACTCTGACTCTGCCCAGTCTCACGCGTCTCCCCGCCCGGCAGTGTCTGTGGTGTCACCCTCTGCGGGCAAACAGATTACCGATTACCTGCTTACCCGTGATTTTCAACCCTCCAGTCCATCGTCTGTGACGCATCAATCGGTTGCCTACTAGCTGGAAAAGAATGTCTCTGCTTCGACTCTACCACGCCACGGCTGGGGAAATGTCTGTCAGCACGACCCAAACCAAAAGACCCCAGCTTCGCCTTGCATATGCATCTCTCATCTTATGCAGCTTGCTGCTGACACTAGATAGGTAGACTAGGTACGGAGTAGACCAGTGCCGGACTTGATTCACATGCCTGCTCTGCTCTGCGCTGGGGGTGGGTCGGCAGCAACCCGGGGTGAACTCGGAGATACTCTACGTCTACACCGGGTATATGCATCCGGCAGCGTTGTCTCGCCTCCCTGATGCTATTGCGTCGAGACGGGGAGCAGGGGTCGGCAGCCGTGCACGACGGACTCGGCCTGGTGTTAAGATAAGAAGCGGTGCTGGCGCCCCAACCTGCCTCCAAGGCCCCGCGTTCCCTGGTATTTTGGCCGAGGTCGTGCCAAATCCTACTGTGAAAGTATCAGCACCCCGAGCCTGACGTGAACGGTCGGTCGGACCCCAACACGCCACGGCTGGACATGGACATCCAGGTCACAACAAGAATTTTCAATTTAGAGCCCTGCCGAGCTCAGACCGTAAGCCGGGTGTCCTGGGCACACCACTACCAGGTACCCCATCCATGTCACGATAGAAGGTAGCCTCACTGAATTCCTTTTTGCCTGGCTTGAATCACGTCGTATCACCCCTTCCACTGGCCATAGCACGAAAGTAAATGCCATTTATATCTATAAATCAGACTCGAGAACAGATACGAAATATCTCCACAATGTGTCCAACCCGGCACCCCCGACTTTTCCCTCCACTTTTTCCGTACAGCACTAACCACATTCCTAGTCAATACAATCCTGGATAGGATCCAAGATGTGGCTGTGAAGAGCCGTCCGCACACTGGTCGCCACTAGCCATATCTCACAGCTGATGCCCACACATAATGGATAGAGACCACGGAGTATATAGTGCTGCACGTGTCGATACGTGCCCGAGTATATACCGCGACGCCTCTACTTCGTCGCCTTCGGCTCACCGCCGCCAAATGTCTCGAAATCGGCCGCGCATCCCGTAGCGAGCCGACGAGCGGCGGGCTCGCCATCCTTGCGCTGTTGGGATTTTGTCTCGTTGGTGTCGTGGTCGCATTTGTCCGCGTGGCCCGCGGAGCTGCCGTTCGACTTGCCCGCCGCACTCATCTCCCTGTCGTACTTGTCCAGGTCGATGGGGCTCTCGTGGTACGGAGAGATGTAATGGTGACCGGCGCGGTCCCCAGCCCCGTAGGAACTGAGGCTCCTGGCACGCGAGTGCTCGCTGTCCCCCGTCGCCGAACGCCCTGCGGCCCACCGCCGGTGCCAATTGCAGCAGTCTCTGGTGCTCTATACCAGAGATGTCTTGACTTCATGGCACCGCGGGTCGGTTCTCCCGTATATGCACTCCTCCAGCTTGCCTTGCAGCTCGCATGGACAGCCGTGAAATCGTACATATGTTTGTCGACACATCTTCTTGGGTTTGTCCGGAGGCTCTGTGCTTGGTCTGTGGGTCGAAATCGAGTATGGGTGTGTCAGGATTGACTGTGACTGGCAACCTGTTCTTCGATAAAGTTAGTGTTGGTATATCAACAACATCCGGCTCCTTGCTGAAGGGAAAGTAGACGCGCTTTGATACAGACTGGGAATATGGGATGATTGTGACTTGGGTTTCGCAGTGCACACAATGTCCAAGATCTTGGACTGGGAGTCTTACCAGGTGATTCTCAATGTGATAGAGGTAGTCTCTGAGGATCTGTCTGAGATCAGGGGTTGGTCTTCGGATGTGAAGCTGAGGAGTGAGGAGTTGTTATTCTGGACCAAGGAAGAAGAAAGGGCAGCATGATTTATAATATAAGCTGCTAGATAATAGGGGCAACCTGCAAAACAAAAACAACAGCGCATTGACCGAGCCGTGAAGTTTGCCACGAGGTGGCCCGAGCGTCTTGTGTGAGGTTGTCTCAGACTGCTCAGATTTCATTCACCTACGGAAGAGAGGGTGGGGAATATATGTGTATTGAATGACTGGTTAAGCGATTAATGGGTCAGGACTTGTCAAGTATCATGAGAATGGCCCTGTGGTGCGTTTACAATGACAGGTCATTTGTTTGTCGTAAGCCGAGGCGGTGATATGAGCATGGCATAATTCACCAGTGCGAAAGCACACCATACATCATGAGTCTCACCATGCCGAATCAACAATGCCAGGCAAGTAATGAAAGCATGGAGATTAACGTGGCAGCAATCTATAGGTTTTCTGGTCGGCATATGCTGTCCGACAATGTGCGTGCGCATGTGGTGTAACTTCACATGGGGGTCAGGGTCATTGTCAAGAGCCGATTGCCGTGAGCAGGGAGCACGCAGAGAAAGCACGGACAATATAACTCGGACAATGACTATCATTCAATGCTTTATTCAATATCTTATTTGGCGAGTCTGGAAAAAAACACTCGAATGACGATGATAGTTGCTTGCATTTGACACTCGGGCCCGTGCACCAAATCTACCAGATCCAGGCAGCCGGGTCCTCAGGACAAGCTCTACAAAACAATGCCGACTCCGGGTCTTCTCCCTGGGTCCATCTAGGGGGTAATTCACCATTAGCTTACTTTTTTTCGTTCGAGTGGCTGACCTGGGAAGTGACTGGCCGATTTGCTAAGAGTGTCCAACCGCAGACAGGCAAAGGAGATGACGCGTAGAATGGAAGCCAATCCTCTCGAAGCGCGATTTGGCGAGGTAACCTATATAATGCTTCATTCTTCCGCAGTCGATAATCTAGCAATTGGACGCCGTCAGTCCTTCGGTTGGCGTGTAACCCATACCTACATGATGGTATAAAATCGGTTGCGCCTCTGTGGAACACCATATCCGCCATTCCGTGAGTCACCATATAAGGCAATGTCGCTTTAGTCGCGCTGTTGGTTCACATCTCCCTGCTTGGTTACTCTTCTTATACTAGACTTAACATTGGAAGCAGTGATATCCTGACTTATATGACTCCTCACACTTGTTCTGACTGAGAATGACAAGAGCTTCTCATGAAACCGAGCCAACAGCGTTTCTCACTCAAACAGAGGTGAATGGTTGGCTATTGCTGACCCTGAACTGCCTCGTGGCTATTTCTCGGCCTTGGAGAGGGGAAACTTATCCCTGGGCATAACGTTAGACTGATCTGAAACAACACCAGAAGGCTCGGGATGGGAGTTGTACCTCAATGTTCGTGATCAGATCCCATGACTGGTATCTATGATCTCATGATGGGTATCATTCCGCCGTAGTAAGTGAGCAGTAGCGTAAGTGTGTGCGGGTAAGAGTACAGAGTTACACCTATATGATTTCGAAGAATACCTGACAGGCTCATGAGAGTCTATGGGTAGAACCGATTACGTGTACATACTAGGGATGATCTATCTCCCCCTCAAAGCGTAGCTTGGCCCAGCGCTCTCACATATAGCCTCAGCTACAGTAGTTGATACTATTTCACATTTACTAAGACTACTGATCCAGAAAGTCGGGACCGTTTTCACTCGCCCTGTCATCGCCTCTTGTTCGCCCGTCAGTAATTAGGGTCACTCATATCGACAATCGCAAAACTAAATGACGAAAAAGTAAAAAAAGAAACGGAACACCAGATCAAATCGTACCGTTCGGTTACATGGACGAACGGGGAATTGAACCCCGGACCCCTCCCATGCTGTTCTGAGAAGTCAGAATATGCGAAGGGAGTATCATACCCCTAGACCATTCGCCCCGACTGATTGGTGGAGACCTGATTGACCGACGATCCGTTGTGCTGCATGTTGTATGTTGTATCGGGATGCCGGGAAAGAGCAGAGCCTGTAGCTCAGCGTTCGTGAGTCTTCCAAAGGGGAAGAAGCCTGTGTAAGTAGTACCTGGACTAGCTCTATCTAGCTCGTCTGATGGCTTGAGAATAGCTTGCCGACTAAGCCACCTACTGGTATGGGTTGTTGAGCCGGTGCGAGGCCGGTCCACTGCCAAGACAACTGGACGATGCGCTTAGTCCACGGCTTTGCGAGGAAGTTGTTATTTGAATGGATGAGTTGTCAGGGAAGATATCCGTAGTTTCACACAGGTGCCCGGTTGCTCGTGTCCTAACAACGCGACGAGTCACAGTAGCAAAATCTTTATAAGCCCGTGATGTGAAGGGCGGGCTGCATGTGACAAGTAGTGGCGATAAGGATGAGGGGTCTATGGCATACTATATCGCCGTGGCCGCAGTTCAACTTCAGCTGTCAAATTGCTGTTAAAAATAAGGGGCATTCACTATCGTCATTTCCGGTCTGTAGGTGTTTTCACCAGTGATACAGTTAGAGGATAAAGGGGGGATATAAACTACCAGTCACACTGGCGGCTGTATAGCACCTGTTACCTGACACATCAGTACCGTTAAACTCTCACATTGCGGATCCCGGCCCGTTTCTTCTACCCCGCCCTGAAAGCGGCCTGTCCCACGATGGAGAGATTAAAGGGCCCAAAACTTGGACAAGGGAAAAAAAAAAAAAAAAAAGGACATTAATATCCGGATGAAAAAGACGGGCAAAAATTCGGTTCGTCGACTAGGGCCTGATTCGAACAGACGCTCCCGAAGGAAGTAGATTTCGTGTGATTCGAGTCTACCGCGTTAACCACTCCGCCACCTAGCCATGGAGACATGACGGCACATTTGGGGTTCAATAGGCATGCTTCCGCCAGAGATGCGGATGAGCGAGAGAGGTCCCCAGTGTGGTTCGGCACGGCACGGCAGGGCTGTGCGGGAGCCACCATACTCTGAACCCTGAACTGACCCTGATCAAGGAGACGCCAAAAACCCCAACGATCAGACAGCCAACTCCGGAATGAAGGGAACATGGGCTCACCGTGTTTCTCTTCCTCCTCAGCATCTCTAAGTTAGTTGGTTAGTAGGTTAGGACTCGCATTCGGCGCAAGGTCTGGCTAGAGCCAACCATGCGCGTCCTCAGGTAATTCACACGGTGAACTTAGTATTACACCTGTCGATGTCGAGTACGGGTACGGTGCTGCATACGCAGGTACCCGACGAGATAGCTTTTGGGTTTATCGCCCCGATGAACCTTTTCCTCGTCCGATCATCCTAATTAACATCAATATTGCGTTGGTCAAAGCGCCTATATCTCCGGAACGGTAACACAGTTGAAATGTACCTAAGACATGAGTGAACATCAGCGATTATACAACGAAGAAAACGTCCCAATCTGCTTCTCTAATATGAGCACCGTTGTGACACCCTTGAACATCAACCAGTGTACCAGCTGATCTCGATTGGTCTAGTGGTAAGGATACCTGCTTGTCACGCAGGTGGCCGGGGTTCGATTCCCCGATCGAGAGCATTTCTTTTACCGTATACATATATCTACGATATTTTTTTTTTTCGGTCAATCGTCGTCGATAGGGATACCACTACGCACATATTCATGTTAATCCATGCGACGCGTTCTTGAGTCCCACAATCTTTTACAGTTTCAAGTTTTCGATTAAAGACACGAGTGATTAGAACGTCTAATAAATCTACCGGTATGTCTTCCCGTTTCAACGTACAAGAACGAAAGGAAGAACCACAAGCCAAAAAAAGCCGCCCACGCTTTATAGAGTGTTCAACGAGTAGAAGAAAATAATAATAATCTGAGCCTGCAGGTCTACTCAATCCTCTTCTTTCCCTCCTCTGCATTAAGGTATCTTGCCGTGCTCAGCCCACGCTCGTGTCTCGCGACGAAAGAGCCGATTACCTTGCCTTTCCGGATCTTTCCGATTGTCTCCTGGTACCCCTCGATGGCCCAGGGCCGTGGGTTCAGCTTTGGCCAGTTCACCTAAGATGGGATGGGTATTAGTAATTTCATTCGGTCCAGGCTAACTGCATCCCTGGCTGTTGATAATGGAAGTCACTTACAAATAACATGCCGTTTTGGAAGATGAAATTCAGACTCCAACCGGCTACTGTTAACCAGAAGAAGATGAATAGGCGCATTGGTAAGGTCGTGGAATCCGGTAGAGGTTTGCTGAACAAGCCCAGGAAGGCGAAGAATATGCTGAAAGCGAGAAGGTAGGGGATGCTCTGAATAAGGATTGGCCTGCGGTCCGCGAATATGAGCGACGAACCGATATTAGCCGTTGTAGGCTCATAAGCGCCTAAGAATAGGTCATAGGCATCTTGCCGGGGGCCGTCCCGGAAGTTGTTCAGATAGTATCGAGTTACGGCAATATTGCCGTCTTGAAGAGTACCTTGTTTAGTCCGCTTGCCCAAGCGTGTGAGGTCCGTTTTCATAGCTCCAGTACCAGCATATGCTTTGGACACCGTATCAGCATTATCTGCCCATAGATTACGGAAGAGGAATTCGAAGGCTGGATCTGCGGTGGCAAAGGTCTCCCCTCGTTGAAGGAGACCCGAGTCTATAAACATGCGGTCCAATGTCCACCTAGCAAGCATGCTCTGAACGACATTGGTGCGATCGAGCGAGTCCATGCAGTTTGTCCGTACGACGCTTGTCTGAAAGTTTCTCGTCTCCAGCCCACCGTTAGCGGGCATATCGACGCCTCGGAAATACTGTTGCGCTATCAACGCATCGTGGAGCTTATCGACGAGCATCATGGCGCGATGCATTTGAAGACCCTTGGTCTCGTGGTGAAAGTCAAAATAGACGTAGTGCAAGCGGTCGAATTCTTGCTTGGTGGTGGTGGGCTCGACGACATGAAACTTCTCGTCGGTGATATGATCCTTGGTGACCGACTCCGCTTTGGAGGTGACAAGCATGCTCACCATTTGTTCGTAGGCCTCCTTAACGCGCTTTTCGCGGCCCGTCTGATTGACGAGGTTAACCAAGTAATTGTCGCCGTATATACGGATCTGCTCGTCGAAATGCTTCTTGGCGGCGGAGAATGCAGGTTCTATTCCGCGAATCTGGATTTTGGGGGTGTACTTCAGGACGTTGATCTCAGACCAGTAGACGGGCACACTTCCTCGTGTCTGGACATAGGACATGATCTGCATTTCCCGTCCATCCGAGGCCCCATACTTGCCACTCTGCATGTCGGTGCTCCCCGCATATCCTCCCAGCCCGCCGCCTGTGTCGTTCAGGACCACGATCTGCTCGGTCTCGTTATAGTTGGCGGCATGCCCTTCCTCGTCAATGCCTCTGGTGAAATATCGGGTTCCAGCTCGGTATCGCGACTTTCTCGTGATCAGAACAACGGTGAGGGGGGTCCCCTTGAGCTTCGTTGGTCGTATTTCGAGTGTGCCCCATATCAAGGGTAGGATGAAGGGGTCCACGGCGGGTTGCGGGCCGTGCTGGGATCGGTTTCCCAGTCTTCGGAAATCGATTAGATCGGTCTGGACAAAGCGGTTCCAGAAGAAGCGGTCGTCGGCGCGCATCCAGAGAGGGGTGGCGTTGTCGACAGAAGCCTGCCTCTGGAAGCTATTGGTGAGATCGATCGAGTAGGAAAAGTACATAGGACCAGTCATGATGAAGGATTTCAGGAGAAACAGGAACTGGTCCTCGTCCGGGTCGCGAATCTGACGTTCTCGCATGGGTAGGAATTCCGTCGAGATGACCTTGTACACCATGTGGCCCTTGAGGCGGCCCACGGGCTGGGCTTTCGTGATGACGATGGCATACTTGTCTGTCCCCAACCGATCAGTGGCTCAGCGCCGGGCAGTGGAAGGGGGAAGGGGGAAGGGGGGGCCTACCTAATCTCAGACGGATAACGCCCAGGATCCCGGCTATGCTAGAGACGCGAGCGGCACGTTTGGTGTTCAGAGTGGCAGTTTCGCTCAGGCGCACATCGCCTGTCGGTCGGTCGATGACCAGAGCCGGAGCATTGGGCGAGGAGGGCGAGGTGAAGGTGTAGGACTCGGCGGCGACGTGGACATTGATGTCCCGGTACGGAAGTGTCATGATGGGCTAGCAAAAAGCATGAGCCGAGGCAAACTCATAGTCTAAAGGACGCACCGGGCTTGAATTATTAAGTGTAATCAGACGCTTTCTGGCCTGAAGCCTTTAGCGACAGTGTTGGTTAATCACTGTACGTAGAGCTCGAGTTGTGGCCGCAGTGGTGGGTTAAAAGGGACGTGGTAGGCCAGATCTAGGTATGTACGGAGTACAGGGGGTACGTATCTAATGTAGCTCCCGTGGCCTGAATCAGTGGGAAATCCCTATACGGTTCTACCTTCCGGCGGGTGCCTGGCTTGCGCTTGATAACAGGCAGGCACCTACCCTGCAGATTACCTAGGTAGGACTAGCGTGTCCTCCTTGTCCCACTCTCAACCTTCAGCGACCAAGGGTGGTGTTATAGATCACAACCTGTCAAACACAATAAGTATACCATCAATCCTGGCCGACACTCATGGATGGTGAATTTTATACAATTTTGGCATTGTTTCTACGTGTCACTAAACGGCGTCACAAAGTTCACAGGATAGTATATGATGTATTAAACATATGCTCGAGTCGGCGCTTCATTCGCGGGTTGACGATCGAGGCGCCATGGCCTTTTCTACTCGACCAGCTACCAACATTGCCCAAAGAGTTGAAACCGGTGTGGTACCGGCCCGCCAATCTAGGCTTCTAAATGTCGCCATTGAAACTAGCACGACTCTTGTCGTCGCATTGGCTTTTCCAATCTCTAGGGCTCCCATATGGACATCATAGGTGAGCAGATCAACACAGCATTTCCATCAGGGCATCGCGGAAACGGTACCTGAAAAACTGTGAATGATGGCTCCTGTGATGACTACCTAGCCCGGTTGCCGCAGGCCTCGCCTATCTACTGAAACATATGTAGCTTGACTCGATATGTCCAACACCTATTCATATCAGGCACCAGTTGGACCTCAGTTTGTTGCAGCGAGGCATCAGCCCCGTTGGCTGACTGACCAATCAGAACCACCCGGGCCGCATAACGGCAGATCGGAAATGCAAACTGTCTTTGGCTCGAAATGCATGCGATATTACTTTGGGACTGAGGCGAAGCACCTGGCTTTCCCCCACTGGCTAGGATCATGCAGAGTCGAGCCACATCTCTGTTATGGCGAATGATAGAAAGCTGCCTAGATGTTGGGGATGTGGTTGAATGGATATGCTACTGGTCGTAATACTCATTTATTCATGCAAGGAGAAGTGCCCACGATTTCAGCTGAGGCGGCCAACTCATTCAACGATGCGTTGTGTACGGGGGCGGCGAACCTGGTCATAAGCCCGCAGAACTTCTGGAGCTTCAGCAAGTGATCTTGCGTGATTTAGCAAGGTAGAAAGTATATGTTACGGTAGTTACACATATAAGTAACAACAAGCTACCTATCTTTTGGTAGTGTCATGGTTTAGTGCTGCAGTTCTATTCCGTGACAGTATAAGACTGTTTTCGATCGTTTTTTCGAAGAGACATATTACTGAAGCATTTTGGGAAAGTCAGATATTCAAGGTTTGAGAGACGTAGTACATTTTGACTTGATATACTGGTATCACACATCACCTCCCTATACGCCTTGACATGCACACACAGTGTACGTACCTAACTAAGTCACTGCATGCTTAGGTAAGTAGGTACCTTGAGCCCCACCTCTAGGGCTGATCAGTGCAATTTACGCCCCTCCAAGCCCTGCTATAGGTAGAGGGTAACCGTGTTGTGCCGCGTGTTTACCCCAACCTTACCTTGGCCCCGAGCTGATGAACCTACCTCCGAGTACCCGGTTAAGTAGCCGTCGCTGCCGCCTACATTATCTACTTTAACACGGCCCGGCTTCTTTCTCCCTTTCTCCCCTCACACGCTCTACGTCACATTCGAGTCGATTGCTCCTCCCCTCCACTCGCCAAGATGCTCCGCCGCCCACCAACAACGTTGACGCTGACGGCCGAGGACATAGCGGCATACGAGGACCGACGATGCGCGCAGTTGCAGGCCCAGCTCGCCCAGCTACAGGCTAGAACGCAGGCCCAATCGCAGACGGCGCGCGGTCAGCTGCGCCAGCGCGCGCCGCTGGCACAGACCCTAGGCATGGACACCGCGACGTCGTCGCCGCACGACAGCACCGACGAGGCCATGGAGGACGCCGCGGCCGCCGGGCTCAACGACGATGAAGAAGAAGAAGAAGGACGGGGCGAAGAGGAGGAGGACGACGACGACGACGAAGACGACGATGACGACGACCCCTTCACGGCGCGGCGCGCCATCCGCAGCGTAGCCACGGCGGCGGCGGGGCGTGCCGTGTCCCCCGGCGCCCAGCGCGGGGCCTACATCCGGCAGATGCGCAACGCCCGGGGCGGCGGACACGCGCGCTCGCAGTCCCACACGAATACCACGCACAGCACCACCTCGATCCCGACGTCGACGGCCGCCTACAACTCAGCGGCGTCGCGCGCCCAGCGTATCACCGGCGCGGCGGGCTCGGGCCAGAGCACACAGGTACCCGCGCATCTGCAGCAGACGCCCGTGCAGAACCCCGCGCAGGGCGGCACCACCACCACGAGAGCTGGGGCGGCGCGTACGGCCGGGCGCCAGACCAGCGAGCCGCCGCCGGCGCCCGCGCGCGTGACGCGCAGCCGCGACGAGCGCATCGGCATCGCGCCCGGGCCGCGGCCGGTCGACATGGGCATGGGGCCGGGCGCGGGCGCGGGGACGGGAGGGGCAGGGCCGGGGCCCACGACGAGACGGCGATAGCACCGCTGGCACTCGGACCAAGCAGCAGCAGCAGCACACAGGTTGGAAGAGATTCACGCGCACGTCCGTCCGCATCCAGAGCAGACCGAGCCGGAGACGGAGATATCCACGGCGCGAAGCAGCACACCCGCAGACGACGATGACGACGCCATGCAACTAGACGAGCCAGAACAAGAAGGAGGAGACGTAGGCGCCGCGGGGACGGCCAATACCGAGGCGGGCTCCCCGATGCCCTCGCGACAGCGCCGCCAGCTACGCTCGCAGACGCTGCGCTCGAGCCGGAACGCGCCCATGTACGCCGTCCGCGCCGCCCACGCGCGGGGCTCCTCGGACACGGCGGGCATGTCGACGACGAGGGCGGAGAGGGCGGAGGCGGCGGAGACGCTGGTGCTCATAGGCTTCACCAGCATCAACCGGCCCCGAGACGACCGCGCCAGAGACGGCGACAGGGCGACGACGCGTGCGTGGGGCGACGCGGATGACGTTCGCATTCTGGCCGATTGGTGAAAAAAAAAAATGAAAAAAAAAAAAGTTAAAAATTCTTGTACGGCTCGCTCTTCCTGACGCTTTGCTGTTTTTCTGGCTGCAGGCCTTTTCTTCTTTGGCCACTCTCTCCCCTCTCCTCCCACCGGAACCGAACTTGGTCTATCTATCTATCCTCTCGCTCGTCGACTTTTTTGTCATTGCAAGAGGGGAGTGAGTAGGGGGGTATCATACGAGAGGCGTCAAATACGGTAGGGATGGATGATCGAGCATTTCAAACTCGCTTCAACTCCAGCATCATAGATAACTACCGCGTTTGTCCGATTGGGATTTTCTGATCATCATGGCACTAACTACTACGCTGATGAAGGAAGGACTTGGGGCAAGAGATAGATAGGCGATGGGGGGAAAAGAAATTTGGCTGTATCACGTTTGGGCTTGATATGTTTTTTTCGCTGTCTTTGTCAGGGCATCTTTCCCTTGGGCTAGGCTGGGCTGGGCTGGATACGGCCCTTTCCCTCCCCTCCTCAACAGCGGGAATCTAGAGCTTTGGGAATGGATAGAGCCAAATGGGGGGTTGTCTCGAGAGTGTGTTTGATGAGTAAACTTCTTCTAAAAATCGAAGAATAACGAATCTCGCCTCATCGTACACATTATTCATTTTCACCGGTAGACTGAACCACGAATTTTTGCTGCATGTTTATGTCACGTCCTTGCACACCACTCGCCCTGATCCAAGCCGTCAGCGGCCACTTGATGTAGGCAGGGCCTTAATCGGAGCGATGAGGCAAAAATAACAATGATTCCTATCAAACTGTTTTCGGCTTCATTGCTTTTTTTGCATTTTGGTCAATTTCCTGATTTCATTCACCGATTTCATCCACCCCCCTGCTCAGCCTGGCTTTCCCCCATCGGCATTGCTGCCGAGCCCAGCCACGCGACAACCTTGCTATCCGGTACGTCCCGCCGTTTCCCGTTCTCCCGCGTTGTGGGTATGCTACGATCCCCCGCCCAAATCAAAACCCACATGATTGCTTTATGTTTGCGCAAGTTCAATGTAGTTTGCCTAGCTGGGACCTCCAAAACGCCTTTGCTATGCTAGTTTGAAACAGGAAACCCAGAAAAACGCAAGAGGAGAATTAGAAGAATAAACAAACATCAGCGCTCCTTTGCGTAAAAGGAGTCGCAACGTTATATAACACGACAAGAATAATCCGGGGTATTCCTCATACCTTCTCATCTCATCCTTTAAGGGATCCAAGAGACGACCAATCAACAGCGATGATATTTATGGAGGCGGTCTGACCTTGATCTTTAACTTCGGCGCCGGCTTAGGTAATGGAGGCGATGCCGAGGAAGATGTTTTAGAAGGGGAGGTGTGGGAATTGGGAGCTGCCGAAGGGAGTGCTCTTCTCGTCATATCGGGTAAGGGCTTCCTTGGCTTGCCGCTACTACCCCCTGAATGGTTATTCACTGGGGGTTGATTTGTCGAAATCGGGGTTGACGACCTTGGTCGTGATTGTGGTGGAGGAGTTGCCTTAGGAGCATTGTTCGTGATTGGAGGAGTCGCGCGGTGTTTGCTAGACATCCTTGCAACATCAGAATTAGATGTCAATTTCTTTTCTGATGTGGACTTTTTGCCTGCGGCCCTAATGGTGACGGAAGACGGAGACGCTTTGCCTATATTCAGCCGCTCCCACTTTGTAAATTTCAGAGTGACGACCTTACTCCGCGGTTGTAGTCTCTTTACGGCATCGATAATCCCAGACGTATTGAGTTTAACAATCTTTGATGGACGACCACTCTCACTCTCTGTACTCGCGCGCTTCAGTGGTTTAGGCGTTTTCAAAGTGAGGCTACCATTTCCGTTGACTTTGGGAACGTGTTGTTTCTGTTCTGTTTGTTGGGGCTCAATAGTTGGCCGTATTGGTGGGAGAACCGAGATGGTCTCCCGACGCTGCTCACCATTTTTGAGGATTTTCTCTTGAGATATCGGGGGCTTAACTGCAGGTTTACCTGCAGGTTTGACGGCTGGCTTCACAGGTTTACTTATAGGCTTGCTCATAGGCTTGCTTATAGACTTGCTCAAAGGATTTGTGATGCTCGTAGGCTTGCTCATCTTGCTCATAGGATTGGCCGACGAAGGCTTGGTCGCGGGCTTAGGTGAGAAAGCTGTGGCGTTTGGGGTAAGTTGTCTCGCGACCTTTGATGCGGGAGCCGGTGAATCAGTTCGTGGTTTTGGAACTGTAACAACGTTTATGGACTTTTTGGGTTGAACCGGGGCGGAAGTGGAAACCGGGGGGGTGGATGGTAGAGTGGGGGCGGGACTGGGAGCATGAGGCGGCGGAGGAGGCTGGCTTGTTGGCGTTGCGGCAACCGGTTTGCTGCTGATGCTAGGAGTCCTATTTAGGTTCAACGTGATTGTTCGTTTCGCTTCAGGTCGTGGAGGCGGGGGTGCCGGTGACTGTGGTGCCCTAGTAGCATAAATTTTCCTCGACTTGGTCCGGTAATGCCTCCGGAATTTCATAACGCACTTTTCACCTGGTACTCTCTCAATAGGATTTGCTGTCCAAACCCCTGGATACTGCACTTTAAACGTTAAAGAGGGGTCTTCATCGACTAAGAGCGCGCAGATCTCCAGCAAGCTGATACGTTCGGTCACAGTCAGGACAGGTGACTCTAATGCCTGCCAGATAGTCTCCTGCAACGCCTCATCGTCTTCGGTTTGCTGCTTCAGGGCTGCAAGTGCGGCGTGAAGATCTTCTTTACGTGCCTTCGCCTTTTGTCGTTCCTCCATAATAGAATTCTCTTGTTCAAGCACGAGATCTAGCCCTTCCTTAACAGGCTGTGGCGTCTGCTTGCCGGAATCGGTTCTCTCTCCAATTGCGATACTGGCTAGGCCGCGACATAGCGACTTGAACAGTTGATCTCGGACGAACGGAGAAGGGTCAGTGCTAATAAGCGAGAAAAAAAACCGCAAGAATTCAGGCTTGTCTAGGAGGCCGAGTTCCACCAATGATTCGCATGCCTTTATACGAACAATATCGCAAGTCTTATCCTGCAGGTACTGGACAAAGGTAAGCGGACTCGAGGGGATGACCTCAGCTTTCATTAGCAAGCACAATGCATCCAGAGCAGCCACAGTAAAGCAGTTCTGGAAAGATGGAGCGTATTCGTCTCTTCGACGGTACCGCTCGATTTCTTCAAGAGCCATGTCTCGAAAGTTCTCTGGTTCTGTGTCTACTACCTCGGCCATAATCTCATCTTCGTCAATTCCATCACCAAAAGAAAGGGACATGTCCATCCGTGGCTTCGCTTTCTTTTCATCTGGAATCTGACAGATAGCAAGCGCTTTGATGAGTTTGCAGATGTAGAATTGGTCTGAATAGGCATTCTCCGAGTTATTGTTGGCCTGAAGCAGTCCAAGGATGAATGTCCGAGCTTCCTTGGGACATTTACCATCTTCACCACGAATATGAGCCATAGCTTCGGGAATGGCGCACTGAATCATGTATTGACGCTTGTCTGAGAAGTTGTTCGGTCGAGGTGTGGTTGAATCGGGGTAACAGAAAAAGTGTTGGAAGGTCTTCACAAGATGTTTGAGTCCAATCCAGTCTACCTGTTCCTGAACTGCATGGCGCGGTAACTCCTCAGCAGCCATAAGGCGTACCCCATAGAAATATCTCGGATCTAAAAGGGTCCGAGTGAGTATAGTAGAGACAAGAGGATGTGCCCCAGATTTAGCGAAGGACTGCTTCAAGAAAAGCATTGAATCCTGTTGAGCAGCAACGTCCCTATCTTGCTGCAATTGGGAGGCGTACATGTACGCTGGAAGGTTCGTTTTCATCTCGCAAATCCACTCGAAGTCTGCATCCATTCGAATCCACTCGTAGGATTCCTGGTCCATCTTGGCTTCGGTCTCTTCATCCCAATCGCGGAAGCCCCACTCCTCGACTTCGTCCGGGTGTTGCATAACGTCACCCAGATAGTACAGTTCCTTCTGGCCTTCTTCTTTGGCATTGTTGTTCGCCATAGCTCTTTCGCGTTGGCGGCGATTTCTCTTAAGTCGCTTGTACTTCGTATTATAGGGTATCTCGAATCTCACCGATCTAGCACCATCCTCTCGAATCTCTACTATATGTTCGTAAGGTGTACCGTCGGCTTCGTGGATTCTTATGGTCATAGGACCTGTAAAAGACTGCTGGAGTTCCCCGGCATATACAGCGTGAGTTTCCTCTCGGACATCTCTCCAGAAGTCATTTTTGTCAATAGGCCTAGCTTTGGCTGCAGCCATATCCTGCGTTTGCCGAACCGTCATTTCCACACAGAGTTTCTTCTTATTAAACCGTTGGAAGACGTCAAACCGAGGGCAGCCAGATCCAACAACCCATTGGTTCCAGAAACTCTCTAGACGTGTGCTCCCAACTTTCTCGCAAGCTTTGCGGAATAAGTCGGACGGGAGGACATCATCATTTGCCTGTGTGGAAGTGTTCGCCTTACTGACCATGCGAGATATGATTCGAGAGATGCCTGCAGAGCCTGACGATTTAGAAAGCCGACGATCAAGAATGAACAGTACCAATGGTGCTTTGAGGTTCATGAAGTCGACCTCGAAGCTTCCAAGATATAGATGTTCACCCATATCATGTAAAGATGGCCGTTTCACATCAATCTCGACAAGACGGTCTGCCATTGTCTTCATGCGAAATCTGAAAGTGTTATTGCCGCACAAGGCTTTCATGAAATAGTCGGTCATGAACCATGCGATGCCCACGACAAGCCATATGTCACTTTTGGTATTAGGGACGATGTTGACGCCAAACCACTGGCTGGCGAGAGAGTATACCAGCGTTCTTGTCGTCTCAATCTCGGTATCTATGATGTCGGAGGGATAAAGAAGCCTGCTGCTGCATAGGGAGAAGGCACAGAGGGGTATTGTGTCCTCGACCATGTCATCAACAAAACAGACCTTGTAATTCTCAAATGGGTAACGACCGAAGTGAAGAACGAAATAGTCAACAGCTGTGACTAAAGCGGCGCATGTGTTTTTCACTTCTTCTGCACGGCCGGGTAGACAATATCCGTGGACCTTTGCCGCGTGCACCCCAAGCTTCGTGTCGTCCTCTTCGCTCCTGAATTCTGACCACAGGTCGACATGCTCGAAAGGACCGACGGAAAAACCAATGTGTTTTGCGGCCTTGTTATCGTCTACTTCGAAAGTCATGGTTTTTTTTGTTTCGTCATCCTTGTCGACCACCTCGCCTGTCAAAAAGCCGGAACACACAACAGTCAACTCGAGTTGTTTGTCTTCTTCTGTAAGGCCATAGTCCGGTCTCACAAGCGCCTCCTCGCCGGGTTTTCTCTTCCGAATGCCATTCTGAGTGCTGGCACTCCTAAGGTATTGTTGAGTCAGATGCGGTGGGTGGAACGCATCGCCAAGTGTACGAGGGGTAGTGATGGATATCTTCCAGGGATTGCGGCAGCCGGGGTCGTCGATGCATGGGAATATGGAGCATGCAGTGCCAGGCTCGACAGAGTGGCGGGTGTAGACATAGGGGTAGCGCATGTCGCCCTCATCGACGCCAACGAAATGCAGGCCATTATTAACGTTCTTCAGTTCAAAAGGAATGCTAATCCTGTAGCCTTGGACATTACCGTCGGCATGGATGAGCAACTCCTGCTGGTCGGCTTTCGGAGCGTCGCGGTTCTTCTTCTTGACTTGGTCGGCACTGGGCAATATGACGCAAAGGGATCCGTCCAGCGGCTGGCAGCACGCCATGTCATGGCCCGTCACTGGTACTTCTTTCCGGCGGTGATGGAGGAGGCGCTCCATACGGCGTTTTCTGAGGGGCCATTGCCGCGCCGACCACTGGTAGGCATCTGGCGTCGTGATCTTATCACAGGGGTCCTCGTAGAATGCCTGCGCAGGGCAGTTGGAGACGGTGACGTTGTTGACATCGATGGCACACTGGCGAGCGTCGATGTAGATCTCGGAGATGTCAGGGTCGATGGGGACGACGAGGATGTGGGAGCGGCCATGGACACGCTTCTCGCGGAAGTCGATCTCGATCTCGACATGCTGCTTGAAGATCACGTAAGGGCGCGGCGGCGTGTCGTCGACGGGCAGCTCTACTGGCGCAGGTTCGGGTTCTTCGAGCAGCTCTGGCTCTGCGATGCCAGGCATTTCGGAGGCCGTCTCAGTAGCCAAAATGCTGGGCGGTCGACGGGCGCATGAGTGACGTGACGCGAGTGATGTGCGCGGGACTATTGCTGCTGGAGTTGGAGCTGGAGCGACGGGCCCCGTTGTCGGTGGGAGTGGTGGTGGGAGTGGTGGGAGAGGGTGAGCAAGAGGGCGTCGAGTCGAGGTTGCGGAGATGGTTTCGAGCATCAATCATTCCGCCTGTAGATAGTCTCTAGTGTGAGATTACCGACGCGTGCCACTCGTCACTGCCGACACAACCACGCTAGACATACAGCTGTAGTAGCCTCCCTAGCGTGCTACGTGCTACGTACCTATGCGCTACCTCTGATACCTAACGGCACGTACACCCTAGCCCCATTGGTTGGCCACGCAGATAGTGGAGAAGCCCTCGATTACCTAGGTACCTACCGTACCTGCGTGCAGGTAATACGTGAACCAACTTGGCCTTGGCATCAAGACGTCGAGCTGCGTAACAAAATACCGGTACTTCGAGAGAGTGTACGGTCCAGGCGGTCCAGAAATTGACAAAGTCGCACCTGCTTGGGTGTGTAGATGGGTGTGTAGATAAATGCGCATGAAAACTCAGCTACCTCCCAAGGTACCAGGTCGGTGTGTACCTACCGACCTACGTACCTACAGTGGTGCAGGTAGTCACTTTACGGACTTCTTGTTGTCTCACCTCATAAGATCTTCGAGTACACAAACGGAGCCGAACAAGGCTATTCTGAGTGATAAAGGGTGCCTGGTGACGGCTCATTAGATAGGCTTTGCCGACAACCCCAGCTTAGCACTTGCTTGTGTTATAGGAACAAAATGAGGAACGATGCTAATGTAGGAAAGATGGTGGCGTGAGTGACATGGAAGCTACCGTGAGATAACCCTTCCGGACCTGTGAGCTACGATGAAGGATATCCTCTCTACGTATCGTCCAGGGTATACGCGTAGCGACGGTGCCGTTATCAGTCAATACATAACATCCTGGATGGGATACTCATGGATCTAGCTTCACGTAAAGAACACCAGTATGGTCATGAACAGACTGCATTATCTCATGATGCAATTCGCTTTTGTGTGAAGTAGTATTGTTCCTCTATCGGACTAGCAGATATCTACAGTCAAATGTACAACATCTGCTCTGTTGCACCAGTTGATACAGCGCAATGGAACACTGCGCTCTCACCTCTCCTGCTCGATTACAAACAAGGACCGCGACGATACAGGGTACACATCCAACGAAAGCGACTCACTGCTTGCGTTGACGCCTTTCTCGTCTCTTCTGCCTCTCTCGTGCTTTCAGGGTATCTTCATCCAGACAATAATCCGGCAACTCAAAATCATACTCGCTCATCTCTGGGACCGGGTGGCCCCAGGCGAGAATCGTCCGTCCCCTTCGTCGGTCCTTGTTCAAGGCCGCATCCCTTTGATGTCTCTTTTCGAAGAAAGAGGTAAACTCCCGGGGTATGGGTTCCAGCAGGAGTGGTAGCTCGCCCCGGGGCTTCCTGGGCGAAGCTGACGCCGCATACCGGGCTCGTTCCATTGCTTCGTCATGGAGTTGGCGCGCTGCCGCATCGACATCGCTATACTCGGGCGGATCACCCTCACTTGTGGGATCGCCGCCGTCATCGTTTTCAACATCCACCATGTCCACATCGTGCAGACTGCCCGAGTCCTCACCGCGGCTGCTGGAGTCTACGCCATCATCGTCGTCTTCATCTTGTCCTTCGTCTTGGTCTTCGTCATCCTCTTCATCTGTTTCTTCCGCTAGCGCACGTTCCCTTTCCAGTTTTCGTCTCTTCTCCTCCTGGCTCCACAAGCGGAACTTATCGAGTATAGTCTGACACCCCTTGATGAAATGGTCGCGGGCAGGCTCGAAACCCTTCCTTCGACTTTCAGTGACCCCATTGACGCCCATGGTCCTCAACCAGTCGGGACCCTGGAGCTCACCCAGCAGTCGAATGATTTGGTCCTTCTCATGCTGGGCGCGGCCTCTTTCTGTGTTTCGGATAGACTTCTCCAGCCTTTCGGCCCTCCTATGAGCGGGTGCATAACGCGAATCCGGCAACGGGTCTTCCAATTCGATGCTGTTGTGTTCTGTTTTGAGGACAGGGAAGTGGACGACGGGGGAGTAGTACTGTAAATCAGTGAATAAACGGTCACTGTATATTCGCACTGTAGAAGTATGGAGTCGAGTGTTGGAACCGAGGGAGTGTTGGCACGCAAGGGCAGTGGTAGTCGCTGCGCCGTCTAATGACTCGTGCGCCGTGTCGACCACGACGATAGGCGTGTCGGCATTGAGAAGGTCTACACGGGGTACGTACTGCACATCAGCATGGGCAATTCCAGTAGCAGGCAGATGCAATTTGTGAGGCCGGGGCAATGCGATGTGTGCAGTGAGTTGGAGTAACACGGTGTCTTGGACGTACGTTGTTCCTTCGGATCGTTCCCTATCACCTCGTCATACTCGGGGAAGTAAGCCGAGAGCTCGCTCTTGAAGCGGGTCGCCTCCTGCGAGCGCAATTTGCGACCGGGTGGACCGGCAGCGGAGCTGGTGTCAGCGGCGCTCGGCTGCAAACGGTCCAGCTCGTGGCGGATGCCATTGATAACCTTCTCTTGGTTTCTCGTGAGCCCATGTAGTTCCTTGCTTGTCGCCGTCGTCGTCGTCGCTGTCGCTGTCCCTGTTCTCGTCGTCGTCGCCAATGGAGCAGGTGGGGGCCGAGGCCGGGGTCGTGACGGAGGGGGAGGCGCCGTGGTAGCAGTCGGCAGCGAGGTGGGCAGAAGGAGGAGAGGCGCGACGAGGGCGGCGGCTGGGGGTCTGTCGGGCTTCTGGGACGACGCGACAAGGACGGGGACGGGGACGGGCGGCGTCGCGAGCTGGCGCTTCACCAGGATGGGCTTGGGACCGAGTTGGGCGAGCGGTCGCGTGAAGATCTCGACTGCAATGCGTGTCCTCTTGGCCTGGGGAGGGTCGCTCAGGTTGTCGATTGGCACGAGTGGGCGCTTCATACGAGCAGTGGAGGGGCGGGTGCGGCGGTCCTGTTGTTGTGGCGATGGTTGAGTGTGCTTCTGCGCGGGCTGCAGTCCGTCAGATCGTCGCGATGCGGTGAGAGCCATTGGGAGTGACTGACTGGATGCTCATTGTCGTAGCGCCTGGCCTGGCTTTTTTTTTTTTCCCTTTTCCCACCGCGTCGATGATTGAATTCCCAATGCTCTCTACCTCCTTTCACGGCCAATTGACCTGTAAATTGGGGTTTCCCTACCGTTGGGGTCTCCACCCTCGAAGTTTGACTTCCCCTGGGACTGCTTACCCGCCTAAGGAACCCCCCATGGCAGCTGGCATTCCGATGCTATAGGCAATGCCCAATGCTGTACCATTAGCAGTCGTTAGCAGTCACAGGACCCATAGACTTTTGGTCGGCGGGAGGGGAGGGTGAGCCACCAATGAGAGGGCCACATTAGGTACCTATTTTGATGTGCTAGGAGTTACCTAAACTCGTATTTTTGGAACGGACTGTAGGGCAAACAGGCTCACTTGTTAGAATCGGATGTGGCAGCACCGCTAGATAGTCCGAGGAATAGTAAATCAATAATGGGTGAACCATCGCTCAATTGAGCTTGCCATATTTTATTTGAGGATAAAACAAGGACAAATGGATCGCCACGGGAGAATTGGGGGTGAGCTGTTACGTCATATTGCTTCTCGTCACCCAGTTCTCGTCGGACACGTGAACTCCGTGTTCTGTCTTTTATGATAGTACATCCTCCTGGCGGGGGTCGATAGTCAAATGCATCAAGCTGCTATCTAGGCAAGCTGATAGGAGTGTAATACATCAGAGCACAGGACCTCCCGTTGGCCCATGAGCACCGGACATCTACCAAGCGCAATCATAACCGTTAGTTACGAGCGGAACAGCCAAAATCTCTACCCAAGAGTCATTGGGCATGCTCACGGAGAGGGCGCAAGGGTGTATTTAACCCCCATCAGCCGTGGGCGACGCATTGACAGAGGCATCGCTATCCTTTCAAGTCGCGGAACCCCGAGTGTATAAAATATGAAATCCTAAGATTCTGGATGGTATGGCTGTAGCTGGGCCAATAAGTAAGGTGGCATTGGCGGGCATGTACGTGGTTCGGAGGCTGCATGCATGCTCGTAAGACATGCAGGTATAGACAGGATATCAAGTCGTAGGCTTATCCAACTTCAAAGAACCGCTTACTTTACTTAGGGCTCGTTTCTCTAGAGGACAAACTCGTCAGATAGACAAGATCCGGTGCATCTAGAATACCCCTCATAGCAGTTCTTGTATCACTCATACAATATCAATATTGTTTGCTATCAAATCCATCAAAAGATACAGGAAGTTCATGGACAATTCTGGCTGCACTATTGCCACTGCAACCAATAATGGGTGATACATTTGACGCGTTTTGGCGCACCTATTAGATAGGGTACCACAGCATCAACAACCTTATAAAGTACTTACTTACTAATCTATTAGCATTAAGTTACAGCAACGGTTGTAACTATTCCTTTCTTTCATACAATGCTATCATTTTACGCGTCTTGCTTTTTCTCCCGTTTAATCAGCGAGGCATATGAATATCGTCTTCCTCCCTCGTCGATTGCCACCATCGTGGGCACAATGAGCATGTGGAATGATAATGGGGTTGAAATTCAGGGACAAGATCATAATGCTAGGGCGTGCTTGATGGGACCGAGGTTTCTGTGCCCCTTACTTCGAGCCAGTCAAGCTCCGTTACACCTTAAATAAAGAGGTATCTTATTAGAAACAATGTTTTAAGCCTATAACCTCATAGCTCAGGGAAGCCAAGTTTAACGTGGTCACAAGATACCTGCCTGTCTCGTCAGCCATTAAGCATGTCCGTTGCGGCGCTTCGCTCAGCCTCAGTTCAAAGCTGAATAGCCACCGCGAAAAAAATTAGTGAGATTCAATCATTCAGCTGACCCTTCTAGTGATGTCGAATGAGACGCTTTTGCACGTTTTGTTCAGCCGCACAAGTGATTGTCAAGCTCATGGACCCGTTGCAGTAGAAAATGCAAACCATCAATCAACGCCCAGTATTGATCTAATAGCCGCGCCTGGTAAACGCGACTCTATCAGCTCGCATCGCCGTCGAAGTATTCGCTCATGCGATATGGCTTCACACGATAGCTCATCGCCCCGTAGCCCAGAACTACTGGATAAGGACAGCCCATCAGCACCCGTTCAACGCTCTCTGTCGCCGAACATTCGCACTCCCGGACACGCAGACAATACACTGCCTAAAACACAGTCAACGTTGATATATAGCCCCTTGGATCCAGCTGCCGGTGAGATACGTGTTTTGAGCTTACTTCCGGGCAGGTTTGCCCAGCCGATCCAATGTACTCTTCAGATCACTTCTGAAAACAACTCGAAGTACGAAGCGCTGTCATACGTTTGGGGTGATGCGACCGATCGACGTGGTATTATCGTTGACGGTCAAGACTTGGACGTCACCGTGTCTCTCGAAAATGCTCTCCGCCACCTGCGACACCAGCGCCAGCCGCGCCATCTCTGGGTCGACGCCATTTGCATCGACCAGGAGAATGTAAAGGAGAAGAGTATACTTGTCCCCCGAATGGGGATAATTTACACCAACGCGTCGCGTGTTTTGGTCTGGCTCGGCACTCCTTCCCCAGCGATGAGCGTAGCATGCTCGTGGGCTATTAAGCACTCCGGTATGCTCGGATATCTTCACAGACTAAGGTGTAAGATCCTGTCCAGCTTGAGTTACGCCACATGCCAAAGAATATCGGTCGAGTTGGTCAAGATTCTCGTTGGGTTCATTGAGATTTCCTCTCATCCATATTGGACCCGGATGTGGACATTCCAAGAATACAAAGTCGCGAGAGAAGAGCCACTCATCGTGTGCGGCCATTTCGCCTTCCCTACTTCTCTCACCAGTACAGCAAAAGACTCGGCGTATAGTATTTTCCGGAAGGTTCTGGAGAGGGTTGTAAAAACTAAGCCGAAAGACGAAAGGGGCCGACACAGGCGCCAAATCCTGGTCGATCAGTTGCGACAACTCGCGAATGGGACCCGGTGGACAGCGGTAATGGGTATGAGTCTCAGGACTGGCCCTGAGAATGCCGAGCCCCTTTTAGGGAGACTGCTCACCAGCACCTCCCGCCGGGTCTGCGGGGATCCTCGGGACCACGTCTATGCTCTGTATGGAATGGTACCAAGGGCACAAGATGTATATCCCGCAGATTACAGCAAGACGGTGCAACAGGTCATGCATGATACCACTTTGTATCTAGTCCGCCACGAGGGGTCACTAGAAGTCAGCGTATTCTTTTGTCTTTCCGAGGATCGACTCCGCCCCAGCGCGTCTCCGTCCTGGATCCTAGACTTGACCCAAGATGTTCAAACGTCAAAGTCGCCAAACCAGTATAGGTGTGCTCGATTCTGCGCGAAGGATCTTACCCAGAAATTTCGGTACCTGCCCCTAGAAACGTCCTCGAATGGCATGATTCTTTACTTGCCAACACAGCCTCTGGGACAGTGCCAGGTCCTGCACCGATTCAGCAATAATGCGGCAGATTTTATACGGGAGCTCATTGATTTACTATCCTCAGCCTCCTCGGGAACAGATGCGTTTCGTGATTCGCGTTGGAGCGCCGTCATCGAGTCAGCTGGCCCTCATGGACTTGGCAATAAACTGGTGGCGGCAACTACTGCGCACATATTTTCTTCAAACCTCACATCTGCTGAGGTGTTTATTACGTACTTGCAAAGTCTTGACGAGAATCATCTTGAAGACGATGCCGTTGGCGAGGAGGCCACGGACTATATAACAGCTGGTCAAATCTTGCAGCTACGAGGCAAGACTCTCTTCACCGTCATGGGCCGCCTGGGAGTCAGCGTTTCAGGCGTAGAAGACGGAGATGATGTTGTTGTGGCAAGGGGGTTTCTCCAGCCGCTTGTCCTGCGACATGAGAGTGAAGACAGTTTGATAGCTGATCAACGGCCAAACGTTCGCTTAGCAGGGTTTGCGTACGTTGATGGCATAATGAACAACGACTCCAAGGATACTGAGCTCATATTGGAAATTGCCGAGCGAGAGACCAGAACATATGCTGTCAATTGAAAGGTTGCGGGCGGGAAAAACACACTAGAATTGGGTTGGAAACCAAACGTGGCTGTATGCAGAGATCCAGCCGTTGGCGAACACCTCGAGCTCCTTTTCAAGTGAACAGCATGAGTAGTAGGGGCTACTAAGTTCAGCTTATCACGTCTACGCAAGAGATTGGGGACGCTTCGACGACGAGAAATCTGGGGCGCGTGAGGCTCGCGAAGATGCTTGAAACGACTAGTCATTACATAATAAACGCAACGCGAAAAAAAAGCTTCCGTTTCTTTGTTCTTAAAAACAGTGCAACACGTTCGCCCAAGTGGTACACCACACGTTCAACGTGTCCTTCTGACTGGTCATACGCGCAATAGAAGTATGTCCCTGTACATATCCTAATGCCCGTACAATAACGATATTAACACATGTCTATCATAGCATCGCGGCATCAAGCTATGTTTGAATGTCCACGACTTGCAGCTATGATTTTCAAGAAATCATGCTCCAAAATTCAATTCGGATCTTCGCAATGATCATAAGCATTGTGAACACTAATCCGCAAGGCGATATATTGCGTGAAGCATGCTTCTCCTAAGCTGCAATAGAAGTACCTAGATAGGTACCTACTACGTACCTAAGCTAAGAAGTAAATCGCAATGTGTCTAACAAGTACTGGTTGCACAACATACAGCGAGCCTATGTGGAAGCCTACAGCCGGGAAATAGGCCACTAGGCAGATTCTAGTACGTAACTTGTGTCTTATGTAGGCTGTGAAGAGCATCGGGCTTCGTATTAGGCTTGGGCATAAGTAGGAGCTCTCTGCTCGTCTTTATTCCCAGCCAGACTTAGCACCTCCCCCATCGAGCTTCTTGGCCAGGCCAGCCATCGTCAAGACCATGGCAACGTATCCTGTTCTCGACAAACAAACAGCCGAAGATCGGTTATTTGCCCCATTACCCAAGGTATCAAAGGAAGAAGAACAGCGACCGTGGCGAGTCCTATCGCCCTCTGAGCCCTCTGAGCCACTGTTGAGGATCTGGGACCGCCGCTCAGGAAGCCAACCAGAGAGGGATGAACGCATGATGTCAAGGGCACCGGACAAGCGTCTTGATGATTACGAATCACGACGATATTCTTTATCAACTCACATTGATCATAAGAATTGGACCCCAACTCCATTCATCTCGTTTACAACCAGCTCAAATAGAGTCCAACATCTTGCCTGGTTGTGGAGCAGGCGCAACAGAGGTCCTTTTACTCTAACCGTTATCGATCCAAGCGTCAGACTGCGGAATGGATTGCCGATTATTCATGCTGAGACAGAAATGGATTATTACAATATCGAAGATCCATACAAAATGGAAAGTGTTTACTACCATAGCGAGTACCTTTGCCTGTGGCAAGTCACAGTAGCTGAGATTGTCGGCCACTGGGAGTGGAGCAGCTTAGAAGATGACTACGACTGGTTCCAGAATAGCATTTTACCTGCATTCAACAAGTTTTCAGAGGCAGCGTCGGCAGGCAAGGATGGCCTAGATGACTTGCAGAGCAACTTTGCAGAACTATCTGGTGTGTCAAAAACACTCTGTCCCAGCCTATATCCACCCATGCTAATTGGCCAAGTGACAAATGAACCTCATACCTGGTATTCTGGGAATGCAGAAATGTTGACAGCAGAAGAAGAAGAAGAAGAAGAAGAAGAAGAAGAAGAAGAAGAAGAAGAATACTATTCACATTCCGATGTGGAAGGACCTGGAGGAGGCTGGTATAGTAGATAATATCATGGGATTCATCGATGAGGACTGTATTTGACATACATTCGATTGGGAATGTATGCTTAATGGCGTACGGCTTGGAAAGGAGAGAGAGAAATGGGGGTGAGCTTGCGTAAATTGAAGAGAAAAAAAGAAAAGGAAATAGATGAGGGGGTGTGTTAGTAACACAACGAGTTACCACAGTTGCTTGCACAGATTTAATGAAATACGATACCTTCTTATTTGATCAATTGGTTTCCCAGGATATTAATTCATTAACAATAGGAGATGCTTTGGAATGTGTGGGTGGATCTTTCATTAGCGACGTTCGACAGATTGGTAGTAAAGTTTGCCATTATGTCCGAGATAAGAGGGACAAAGGTTGGAAAAGGAATGGCCAGGGGAAGCGCCGGGTTAGCGGCGATGCTAAAATGCGTGAGCGCGGCTACGAGATTAGGCAAGTGAGAGCTCAAATCGACATTCCAGCCATTGGCGACGAGCCTCCCGGGGGTCTCCATCGCGGAGAGCACGAGCAGCCAGAACCAGTTCGCCTGGGGACGGGCCGGGAGCTGACCGGGAGGCAGAGCCGTGATGGCGAGGTGGATGAGGGCGAGCTGGGGCGCGATCGTGGGGCCTCGCAGGCTCGGGTATTGCGCCCCTAGGCCGGCGACCGTGACGGCGTTGGGGACGCCGAAGGACTTGAGGTAGTCGCGCCACTCGAAGTTCGGCGGCGGGGGGGGGGGGGCGGGGGGGGGGCGGGGGGGGGGGGGGGGGGGGGGGGGGGGGGGGGTCCGCCCCTGGATTTGTGTTTGTGGGCCCACTCTATGTCGGGGGGGGGCCCCCCCCCCCCCCCCCCCCCCCCGGAGCGCGGGCGAGCGTGCGCGCATACTGCGACATGGCGAAGAAGACGGAGTCTTGGCTGAACTCGTAGGGGGTCGGGATGTTATTCTGCAGCACGAGCGCGAGGGCCTGCTGGCCGGCACCGCCGGGGGGATGTAGGACATGCATGACGTTGCGGAAAATAGCATATCCAGAGCTATTAAAGCCCTCTTCGCCAACCCGTCGAATGAGAAAGGGGCGGTATTTTTATCCACTTCTGTTCCCTGAAGTATAATGGATAGGCCGGCCTGCGCAACTGAGGCAATAATCGAGACGGCGACACGAAGACCTTTGCTGCTGATGACACTGCCGACGCTTGTGAGAACGCCCAAGAAGCTCTCCATGTCATCTTTGGTAAGACTAGAGCCAAGAGAGGCAATGAACGTCTCCTAGTTCTAAGACAGGCGTGGGCCAAAGCCCGTAGTGTCTGTCTCGTTACTCTTAATTGGGGGTGTGTTGAAAGTATCTTCTGTTCCGGCTTCGGCCCTCGACAGACTATCAAGGGTCATGCGTAAAGCCGGCTCTGTTACCGCGCTCATGACTAGGGGCACTACGACTTTCAGAGTGGGAGTAGTCTTCTTGACCATGTCGTTCATGCTGTCGAAGACGCCAAGCTCTTTGCATTTGGCAGTGCCCATGTGCTTGAGGTATTCGATGGCTGCTTCTCCGAGGATAGCCCGCATGGCTGGTTCACAACTGTCTCTTTCGTAGCGCCGATAGGCAGCACTCCACTTATAGAGGCATCAAGTGCCGCCAGGTAAATGTTGAAGTCATTCCCGAGATGTCCGATGAGGGATGCTGGGTTAGTATTACCGCCGTATACATGGACGCCAATGGATTTCGCATCGGATGCCGATGTAGGAAGCTGAAGGAAGACGGCAGATCCAGAATTCCATGCCGTACATCCTAAATAGTTGATACGCTGCCGAAAATATACCCTCGATAACTAGCATGGGTTCTTGCGAGGAAACATGAGGTTTAAGTAAGTACCTCCTACTCTTAGTATTGCTTAACTACAGCGATATGACAAGCCACACACAAGCCATTTAACCTAGCCACATAACTAAGAGGTACCTAGCTTATTTCAAACGACTAAGCGTCTACTCATCAACGTAAAAATGTTCCGTATGTTTGGGCTTGATGGTATTAGTCCTCGTAATCCTTTCTAAAAAGGGCCGACCTACGAGGCTGAAGAAAATGCGTCGCCGTCGCGACCAGGTCCGGTCCCTCTGCTGTGTTGAGATGTTACAAGGTAACAGGGGTGAACCATCGAAGCTGAGATGCCGACAGCCGGTCGCGATATTCAAATTACGTCATTTGCAGCGTGAATATACGCAACGTACCTGAACATGCCCATAAAGCATGCAGACATGGCAAGTGACTGCCTATCTGCACGTAGATACTTGGATGGCAAATGCGCGCTGGGGGTGCTCGAGTACAGGACAGGCACGTACTTAATTAAGTACTTAGTATTCGAGCAAGCCGTTGCCAAGACAAGCCAAAGCAAATCACCATTCGAACATCTTTATAGCATCCTCGGAATATACCTAACCTTGGAATATCAACCTAATCCCAATATTACATAGCAAATGGACGGGACGCCAAAGTCCCCTGCACAGGAATATGCAGAATGGCCATCGGAACGCAGCCCGTCCCTGGCAAACCAAACGCCACAACCATGTGCAGATGCAGACTCTGGGCAACCGTCAACAAGGAGCAACACCCCGCAAGAGGCCAACCCATTAAACCCACAGGCTAAACCGACGTCATCGCCTCACCAGCCTCACCAGCCTCACCAGCAGTATCTGGACTCACTACAACCACCATCGGACCGGGATTTCGCCCGGCTCTGTAGCGCCCAGGAAGACCGCGAAGGCCAGCATCGACACCGCGATAACGAACTGCGCCGCCGGGATAAGGCCGCCGCGCGCAAGAGCATGGAGGCTCGACGCGACTTCATGAAGAGCAAGGTCTTGGCGGATGAAGAGGGTGACGAGTTGAGCGACGCAGCAGGGAGTCGTCGCGACTCGGCACTCAGCCGGCCTGTGCAGCCATCATCAGTTCCTCAATCGCATGCTAGCGGTGCCGGCGACGAGGACGGTGCCGGCGGATCTGTAAGCAAGCATAGAGTCAACGGACCGCTAGAAGCGAAAGCCGCCACAGCCATCCAGCGCACCTATCGCGGGTATCGTGTGCGCCGAGAAATCGAGGGGCTAGGCCTGGACGCGAGCACGAGGTGGACGCACGCGATACGGGATGCGCAGTGGAAGGAAGTCACGAAACCCCGGGCGAGGGAAGACACGGCTCTTGGCGCAGAAGTAGAAGGCGTCGATAGCAGAAGAGCGAGCAGATTGAACGCGCGCCGGAACTGGATGAAGGCGGCGACGATCGCACGGCGAGCCGGTGGCGACGAGGACTCGGATCGTTCTGTCCTGAGCGACTCCTCGTCCTCGCTGACCTCTTCCGCCTGCTCCTCCTCCACCTCACCACCAAACAGTGAGGAATGGGCGCGGATGGATCCCGCGGGGAGCGAGGCCGCGCGGCGGAAGAAGCAAAAGGCCCAGGCGAAGCGGCGCAAGCACGCGCGCGTGATGGGCCTGCAGTACTTCCTCGAGATGGTGGACCTCAAGCACCGCTACGGCTCCAACCTGCGCACCTACCACGAGGAGTGGAAGCGGTCGGACACGAACGAGAACTTCTTCTACTGGCTGGACTACGGCGAGGGCCGGGACCTGGACCTGGCGGCGTGCCCCCGGGAACGGCTCGACCGCGAGTGCGTGCGCTACCTGAGCCGGGAGGAGAGGCAGCATTACCTGGTCAGGGTCGACCACGAGGGCCGGCTGGTGTGGGCGAAGAACGGGATCCGCATCGACACCACCGAGGAGTGGAAGGACAGCATCCACGGCATCGTGCCGGCGGACGACCCGACGCCAGCCTTCTCTCCCGCAATAGAGAATCACATGCACGATCAAGCACGCCGCGGTTCCGGCTCGCAGTCCAGCTCCCCGTCGCAGGAATCTGAGCTCGAAGCCGCTCGCGCCGCAAAGTACGCCAACACGGACCTCGACGGGGCCAAGGGCGTCGCGAAGCTCCGGCACGTGTCGGCGGCGGCCGTCTTCAACAAGCTGCTGCGCAAGTCGGTGCGCAAGAACACGTGGATCTTCGTGGCCGACACGTCGTTCCGGCTGTACGTGGGGATCAAGGCGAGCGGGGCCTTCCAGCACAGCTCGTTCCTGCGCGGGGGCCGCATCTCGGCCGCGGGGCTCATCAAGGTGCGCGACGGCCGGCTGTCGAGCCTGTCGCCGCTCTCGGGCCACTACCGCCCGCCCGCGGCCAACTTCCGCGCCTTCGTGCGCAGCCTCGAGGGCGAGGGCGCCGACATGTCGCGCGTCAGCGTCAGCCGCAGCTACGCCGTGCTCGTCGGGCTCGAGGCCTACGTCAAGGCGCGGCGCAAGGGCAAGGAGGCGCTGCGCAAGGCCGGCCGGAAGAAGACGGAGCTCCTGCGGCCCGATGAGGCCAGGCGCATGGAGGAGGAGGCGTGGGACAAGAGCCAGAGCGCCGCCAGGGAGAGGCGCGTCCTAGAGAGGGAGCGCGCGGTCGAGGAGAGGAAGCGCGAGGAGAACAAGGCGACGGTTAAGATCCTACAGAAACTGGGCATACGGCCGCGGACGCCGGCTGGGCAGAGGGATTCTGATCCCGGGGCCGTGGGGCAGGGCGAATGATGGGTAGACGGCATCATGATGGGGCGTTCACTAGTGATACTACCTTAGACAGGTTCGAAGACATGGCATGGCACGGTTATGGCATTTGGGTATGGGTTACTGATGGGTTTGGCATTTCCTGAGAGACAGGCGTTCTTTGATATCCTGGGAATGGGCGCAGACTCGATTATATCTACTCAATCAAGTATCATTCGGGCGCTTTTGGTGTTTTCGTCCTCATGAATTGAGGTTTATGTGACTTATGCCATTGTTACCCCCGAGTTAAAGCTTTTAAGTTCATCTGCCTCAAGGATAGATTAACCTACAACTAGCCACATCGCTCTCCAATAGCTTCGCCGCTGATAAAATCTCAGTTGACTCTATTATTCCTGCTCAAATATTCACATTGGCACAAATGAGTTCTTCAGTCTTGAACCACTTACGGTTGTGAGAGGTCTCCCAACATATAGGCAGGCAGCTGGTTTAGGTCCGCTTCACCTACAGACCTCCATAAATGATCTGTCTCAATCAACAAGGACTATACAGAGCATGAAGAAGGAGTAATGTGTCTTGAGTGTGATAATCAATTGACTCAAAGCTTTGTGGTTATACCCTTGCCCGAGAGCGGCCGGGAGTAGAGATAGGATTAATGAGCGTCGTTTCTTAATAATAACAAGCGCAAAAAAAAAAAAAACACTTGAAGACCTATGACCTTGCTGTACCAACTTGGGATTCAGTCTGCCCCATACTATCTCAATGAAAGTCCAATTTTCACTCAAGCAATATTAGCCACGTGGTCCGTCACCAAGCAAGTCCAGTCACTGGTACCCGTGTAGATGGTATTCCCGTCATTGTGTGTCTGGCCGTAGCTGAGGGTGGTGCCGAGCTGCCAGAACAGATCACCGGAAACCCCGGAAGAAGAGAGCGCGGTCTCCTGCCACGGCGACTCGAGTGCGCAATGGTTCGACGTCGTGCCATCTGATGGGATTCGTCAGCTCAACTGAACGAGTAGCCGTCGAGACATAGACGACAGGGTTCACGAGGGGGGAATGAGGGGAGGAGGGGGAGGCCGCTTACACTCCTCAAACAGGCACGGCTTCCCAGCGGCCTTGCACGCGGCGGCGTGGGCAGTGATCCACGTGTTGCCCCAGCCGTGCGTCGTGCCCCAGGACTCGGGGTAGAGGTGGAACGTGCCGAAGTCGAGCGTGTCGATCTTGAGGTTGGCCTCGAAGTCGACGCCCTCGGAGAAGCCAAAGGGGTAGCTGCCATCGCTGCCGGTCTTGAGCCCGAAGCCCTCGTCGCCGAGCGTGACCATGTGCGCCGGGTCGAGCGACTTGACGTACGCCGACGTCTCGGCCGCCCACTTGGTGACGATGGAGGTCGCGCAGCCGTTGCAGCGCGGCTCGTTGGCCAGCTCCCACGCGAACACGGTGGGCGACGACGCGTACCGCGAGACCACGGCCTTGATGTACGCCCTGTACTGCGTCTGCGCCGCGGTGTTGGTGTACCAGGTCGTGGCAGAGCCGCCGAAGGCGGAGACGTACTTTGGGGACGGCATTAGCTGGACACTCTATACTATTGCTCTCTATGATCTCCTTGCTCATCACACGCCTGAATATCCCTTCACGACATTATAGAGTTGAGGTTCCCATATCGACCGGATGATCGGGGGCGGGCGACTCACAGCAGGAATACCACCGTAATCATTCCAGTTGTTCACGAAGTTGATGATCAGCTTGATGCCCCTCTTCTCGGCCGCCGAGACGACGTAATCAAGGCGCTGAAGGCCGTTGGCGCCCGTGTTGATGGTCGACCCGGTGGCTGATAGCTTCTGGAACCACACAGTGCCCTGTCCCGGAGTGGAGGTGACGTCGTTGAAGCCCCAGACGCGCAGGATCTTCAGGCCAGCGTCCTGCAGCTCGCCGAGGGCCTTATCGATGTCGGCGTTGTTCGTTAGGAATCCGATCCAGTACGAGTTCGTACCCGCAAAGTAACCGGTTTTCCCATCGAATTTGAACTTCAAACGGTCAAAAGTCAGTAGTGACGATCGGAAAGAGGACCGAGCCAGAACATGAGCTGGTCTCTCCACGGAAAGCACCGCTGATCCCGGATGCTACTCACGTTCAGGCCACTGGTTGAGGGGAAAGTCGTGGGGGCTGGGGTCCCCGCTGTCGACGTCTTCGTCGTGGTTGCCGTCGCTGTTGTCGTCGTCTTAGTCGTGGTGGTCAAGGTGGTTGAGCCAGCGCCTAATCATCCGGTCAGCGCATTCTGTTCCAGTCTATCCACCTCACCGAACCAAAAGCTTTCGAAAGACAATACGTGGAGGAAATCGAGATGGCTTACCCTGCAAGCACTGGGAGTAATAATCATTTTGGTACTGGCAGTGAGTGCCCGCCACGCACGTCGTCTCTCCCGTGTAGCTGATGCCGCCACATTGACCCCAAAGAGCAACATCAGCCGAGACGGCACCAATGAGGATGACGAGTCCGGTAGCGATGGCCTTCATCTTGGACGAGTTGCAATTTCCGCAGTAGCTTGATCACTGAAGGGGGCAGCTCGAGTGTCCGATGCTTCTAGGCGAGAATCATATGGGTCAAGGGCTCGTTGGCTGTCAAGGTTGCGAGCATTCGGATACTTTATATAGCCATCGAGGCCTACGGACGCAAGTTAGTCTCAGTGCTCAAAAAATAACATGGTTATTGAAGCTAGGGACTTGAGCCTCCGTAGATCACTCTTTCGATCAGGTGGTGGTGCATGATGCCGACACTACGGATGAACGAGCTCCACGGATGCATACGGGGCCAAATAGGGGTTCTGGACTCGTTCAACATTCCAATTATCAGGCTCTTCTTCTTTCTGATCGCTAATTAGGGCCGCTTGGCTGCATCCTAACTGCATATGAAAGCGATGAATTCGCATGGCCAAATCCGCTTGGTCTTGGGGAAGCCGGGGTTGAGAATCCCTGGGCTGGGTTTGTATTTGGGGAAGTATGGCATACAACTTAGATAGCTTGTATTAATATCAAACAACTTAGGGCATCACACCCATGAGCTGTACTTGAATGACTTCAATCACAACATATGTTTTTTTTTTGGAGAAAGCTACTATGTACCTCGGTCTGGCTATAATATTGAACACCTACAACATTTCGATAGTCAAAACCTCTTGACCCCACCCCCAGTCTGGGGAGGCCCATACGATAGTAACCAACCCGATCCGGAAGAGGTGAAGTCGGCGGGAGCACCTCCGAACTCCCAACATGTCCACAATGGGTTCGAAAATGGCGTTTGGGGGCTTGTCGTGCATCTAGACTGGTGTAAGCAAGTATACACAACTCGTGCGTTCCCTGGCGTCAACCGAGCGGACTCGGCTTGGGTACTCACTACTCCTTCACGATTAAGTTTAGTCTTCGTTGCAAGAACAATGACATGAAATAGGTTTTTTTTTTCTTCATGACTATCGGTGAAAAGAGAACTATAACTCCTAGTCCCGGTGTCGGTTCATTAGGTTGAGAGTCACTCCTCCTGTGGCGGATTCCCCGTCGTATTCCGCTTCTCGAGAGTTACTGCGTCATTCGAGGGAACGGCACCCTCATGGATATACAATCGCATGACCTTCGGCCCTGGATAATGGTGGGTGGCATGCACCAGCCACCAGATCACCGACAATGCAACAGTACCAACGAGAATGACACTATTGTAGTTCATCGATTCGACAGTAGTGGGAAGCGAGTATGCTAGAGTATCAGTCAGCAACAGAGATCATCCTCTTTCATTGGCCGGTGTTTCCTACGGAAGACGAAAAATATGTCGAATAGCGCAATGAGCAATACGGATGTCAAGTTGATAGCATTGCCCAGTTTCCCCAGATGGAAAGGGCCGGCTGGGAAATACTTCCGGCCAGTGAGTACATTCGCGGTGAACGGAATGGCGTAGGAGACAGTCGTGAGAACAATGAATGAGCCAGTTAAAGCTAAGAAGGCGCTCGAACTCCCTAGAGGAATGGCCCCGAGACCAGTAGCGAAAATGGCGACGAATATCGTGGCTTCAACGGGACAGCTCAGCGATTCGTCGACTCGGCCAAAGAAGGACGAGAACGGCACGGCATTATCTCGAGCGAGCGCCCAGTAAGTCCGGGAATTTGTCAGTACAGTCCCAACAACGCAACACAAGCTAGTGAGGAGTAAGATGAAAAGGAGACCGAAGGTCGCGGCGGCGCTCTTCGTGGCCTGCTGGTATATTCCGGCGAGCGGGTATGTATTGATACCACCCTGTAGTTGTGAAATGTCCGTAATGGCGTAAGCCAGAGCAATGGCAAAGACGAACGCGTACAGGAAGCCGAGACTGATCTGTAGCCCGATCGCTTTCGGAAGATCTCGCTTCGGATTAGGGAGCTCCTCGGCGATGTGAGTAATGGCATCAGGCGTGCCAATAGTAAAGGCACCGTTTAACACGCCCAGGAGGAAGGCCACACCACCTGGCCAGCCAGTCAGGTTGTTCTCGTCAAAGGAATTCCAGACAAAGTGATTGGAAGCGTGTGTCTTCGGCATTGCGGCAATGACTATGATGGTGATTACGCCGCCAATTATAACGAAGAACATGCCGAGTGTCTGAGTGGCGGGCACCAACCGGTTCGCAAATATGATAAATATCGTCGACAGCCAGAGCAATGCAACATACGCAATGTAGACATGCCATGCCTCGGAGGTGTACGTCCCCTGATGATACGTTGCATACAGCTGGACGAGAATATTGGCCGTAATCTGTAGCAAGGATGCCAAATCAAACATCCATCCGTAGAAGTTTATCCAGCCCGTGAAAAAACCTAACATTCGGCCCCAACGAGGGCCGCCAGCAATCGTGGCCCAGTGGTATACACCACCCGCCGTTGGAACGGAGGACGCGAGCTAGCGAACTGATTAGCACAACAAAATACAGCTCAGACGGACTCAAAGAGTCTTCTCTAGAACCAGATACATGACCACCGGGCAGTCGCAGCAACACACCTCGGCCAGACTCAGCCCGATGAATGAGTACCAAAATAATGCAACGATTAAGCCGTAAATAAGGCCAGGCGGGCCGCCATTAACTGTTGGAGCTCCAGTGTAAGTAGGACTGATCCAACCTAACGGCCAGCAGTGGCGCGACTGGGTTCTTAAGAGTCACATACGAATTGAGACTGAAATAGAGGACCCGAGAGCAGCCCAAGCATTATCGACAGTAAGAGCGATACCGACGATACCCCAGAAGCCATACTGGCGCTTGAGCTGGTCTTTATAGCCGGAAGCATTGACCTCGATCCCTCCGTCAAACGCAGCAACGGTCTTAACATCTACGCCTCCAAGTTCTGGATGGTCGTGAGGGTCATCATGCTTCTCGTCGTTGTTATTCATGACTGTAGTGCCTGACCTTGCGACTTATTATCGCGTAGTGTGCCAGCAAGGTTAAGCGATGGCGCAGTAGCTACTGTGCGTTGTATAACTCTGATATGAAGAGAGCGGGAGAAGACACGGAGAGCACCGAGGTCTTCAAGCCACATAGTAAAAGCCTGAAGTTCGAACCTCAGACGACAAGGGAGAAAGATTCGGAAACGACATGGGAATGGTCGCTACTAGTAATTGAACCGCGGCCATCATGATACACCCTGTATGCTGGCCTCAGCGCAAGGACCTCTTGCCCTGTCGATATGCTAAGAAGTAAGGTGCGTCTGCGCGTCCCGCCACAATCACCGCCATATCCCCAGATCACCCCAGCCCAGCTCATAACAAGCCTCGGCATAGCACAGCTCCACCTCTTATCTGATGAGCGTCTTTACACATCAGTTCAGGGAAGTCGAGAGCAGAAATGAGGAGGTCGATTGAGCATCTCAAGCCGTCCGCAGCTCTGCGGTCCTCCGTCTTCATTGGTGCCCAGGGATGCTTATCATTTCATGCGAGTGGGGGGTCCCAGGGGGTGCTGTATGTATGCTGACACTAAACGGCGCTCGCTCAGCCAGGTATCTCGAGAAAGGCGCTCGTAAAATGTGTTCGTCATGGATGGCTGCATGTGCGAAGCGCTGCCGGCTGCTTATCTATTCTGATCTCGAACTGATAACACATGTTGTTTTGTCACGCCTTGAAAACTAGCTGCTGGGACACTCAGGGCTGGCTGTGGCGGATTCATGCGGTTCTTGGCACTGCGTCGCTCGTTGGTGGTGGCGTCCCTTCAATCCTCCACGTCAGCTATATTGGCCTATATCATTTGCAAAATCGTATTGTGATGTCTTTCGATACGGTAGTCGTGCTAAGCATGAGTTCTACTCCAATGAGTAACTATGAGCCTGAGAAGGCTCGACGTGGAATATTGTGTGTGGCCCAGCGAATTCTTGCCTCCATCTTATGGGACCGCCGCTTCTTGTGCTTCTCTCTGGAGTAGATAACTATTTCACTGCACCATATATTGTAATGAAGCCTGCTTTCATCTTGATAAGCGAGCGTACTCTTCCCTAAGCCCCTAAGTAGCTCTCTACATAACTACTGCTACTATTTAACCTGTACGAATGAAGACGATTCCCGTACGCCATATTCAACGCAGCTGGAAGTCTAAGACGCGGGGTAGTTTAATACCATGGTTAGCGCCTTTAAATCTTCAAGCATTGAAGGTGCGAATCAGGACTATCCACTGCACCGTCCCCAACAGCAAATTGTCAACATCCTCAGGACTTATAAAACACCACACTACAGCGCCTTCTTCCAAGCCACTGTCGATTGTGCCGGGCTTTTGAGCCCTTGCTACTCCCAGACTAGCTGCTGCAAACCTCGTAACTACCGTTGCTCTTTCACTGACATACACGCCCCTTTACATCCACGTCCCGTTCGAAGAAGGTGAGGGTTGCCTAGAGTTTCGTGGCGCCGTGCTCAGGGCACTCTTGCAACCTGCTTGAGAAAGACTTTAGTAATGAAATCTACAACAATCCTTTTTGGTCTTGGATTGCCTGCCTGTTTAAGTTGAGCCGGGGTTATACCACTTTCAAGTGCCTCCTGAAGAATCATCGGGGATATTGTTATGAGGGCTGCCCCATTTCAAAGACGATCGTTTAACATTTTGGACGCGATAAAGCAGTAGGTAGCTATGCACCATGCAGTGTTGAACCAGCATCGGTTTGTAGCGCCCTGCGGTCTGCACTTTGACATTGCCGGGTTTTTTTTATCAAGGGAAGGTCCGGCAACGAAAACACTACCTGGGTTGAGGCTGGTCTGCTCAGTACCGTTGTTAAACGAGCCTTTCGTCTCAGCCGTCTGTAACCGTGTATTTTTGCGGTCGGAGCCCATTCTTGATCCATTGCCATTTCTATCTTATCTGCCCCCATTGAACCTTCTGCCTGCTATATACTTCAAGGTGATCATACTTACCGATGTTCTCTGAAGTTGATATCATGTCACAGAAAAACGACGCCGTTATTACCGTGTTGGTAATAACCACTATCCGCGACATATCAACATTCAACTTTGACCTTAGAAGCGGGTATTGCGGACACCGCTATCAGGAGGGCAATGTCAAACAAACACGAGATAAAAGAATGATTATAATAACACATGTAGGTATTGGTAGTCAAGTCTGTCACCCGGCTCGTCTCTAACATTGGTACATGGTATCCTAGCGCTTGTCATCAACATATGTATACTCAGGATTCGGCCGGTTCAGGTTGAACAACGTCGATCCCCTCCTCCTCTTCTTCGGGCTCTTCGATGTATGGAGGCGGGTCCAATGGGGCATCATTCTTCTCGGTCCAGACTTGAGCGAGCTCCTTCTCAATCTCTTCGCGGCGCTGCTTCCACTGCTCGACCTGTGACAGCCGCTCGCGGAGCTCCTGCAGCTCGCGCTCGACCTGCATCTTCTCCCGCTCGGTTCCGATGCGCTCGAATTCCCATTCGTCACCGCTCTCGCCCAGACCGAGGGCGAGGTTGAAGGTGTGATACTTCTTGAGGGAGGCCCGGGTCGATATGGTGATCAGAGCTATGAACAATTAGTTTTATGTAAAAAAATGTCCGCGACACGCGACTTACTTATGCCCCTCTCTTTGCATGTCTCGTATAAGAGACCCTCGACGTCGCTGGATACGGCGCTTGTGCCCTCGTCGATGATCGCGTATTGAGGCTCATGGTAGAGTAATCGCGCGAAACCGATTCGCTGCTTCTCGCCGCCACTGAGAACGTCTTTCCATTCTTTCCGGGTATCCCAACCGCCCTCACGATCAGGCAGGTATCCGAGCTTGGCCGCATCAAGCACCCGTTTCAAATCATCCTCGCTCTTGCGCTTTAGCCGCATGTCCAGCTCCCCATCCGGATAGATGACCTGATCACGAAGGGTACCGATACTCAGATACGGTCGCTGCGGCAAGAACATGATACCATCCTCACCAATTGATTTCGGTCGGCTGATCAATCCACGGTATACCGGCCATAGTCCTGCGAGGACTCTTGCGATAGCACTCTTGCCAACACCGTTCGGACCCGAAATCAACAAATGTTCTCCTCGGCGGACGATCAGAGAAAGCGATTCCAGCAGCTCTTCGCCTCCGTGGGGCCAAAGCCCTGGCGCAACAACAGGTACGTGCTCCAGTCGGACACCATGGAATCCTTTCTGTATGGTTCCTTGGACATCCGACAGTGAGTAAAGCTCGTTTCCACTGGCACGAGGGAAGTAGGCATTGGCATGGGCCCGATGGAGGGTGGAGATGAGGGTGTAGACTCGACTGGTATATCCAGCCAGCTCAGCCAGATCCTTGATAGAATACATCATGCGACCGCCGGCATCGGCCAGAGACAGCATGAGCCGTTTGTTAGTAATGAATTCCTTCATGCGATTTCGTTCACGGCCGCCCTTCTCGGCATTGTCAAGCATTTCCATTGCGCCTCCAAGGCCGCCCCAAGCTGGGAGGAAGACAGGAAGAGATGACAAGAGGTACCCATATGCACTCCAGCTATACTTTAGAATAAAGTCCTCAAGAATGTTATACCGGATTTTAAGCATGTATATACCCTCCATCCAATTCTTTAGTGATTTGAACTCTTTATTAAGGAAGGTCTTCTCCATCTCGGCGCCGCCGTAAAAGGCGACTTCCTCGGCATTGGCTATCAAACGGGCATGCAAGCCTCTGAAATCGCCTTCTTTGCGACCCTCCACTGCCTTTAATTTTCCAAAGGGTGGAGATAATCTCCGGAGAATGCTTGCCGTAAGAAAGTAATTGCTCAGAAGACCGGTCAGAGCTAAGGGGCCCAGAGAGCGATAAAGTTGGTAATTGAAAACGCAGAGATCCACAAACGGTTTGCCGAGAGACGAGTACAGGTTTGCAGCTGAGGCACAGAAAAGAGTGAGATCTTGGGTTATAAACTGATCGGCGCCTTGACCGACACCACCGTCCAAGTTGGACAATTTATAATAGTTGAGGTTTTCGTTGAGGTATAGGTCGTGGATATATCTCGTCAGTCTGGTGCGGAATGCGATTGACACCTTGGACTCGAGAAACTTGATCATTGAATTGGTATAAGCGGCAAAGCCACCAAGTCCACACCACTGTACACAAGAAGTTAGTAAACGGAACGAATCACACTAGGGGATCGCGGTTGCTGACCTTGGCTATTCCCCAGAGAAATAGGCGGCCATTGCCTGCCACCAGATCGCGGACAAGCTCGCCATCTAGGCGTGCGACTACCAATGAAAGGTAGGTGCGCAGCATCAAGAACATGCCATGACTGACTAGCAACCCCGCCTCTTTACTCGTCCATCGTGGGATCATGATGCTCATTAAGCTCAGGAACTGGTGGAGAAACGCGAGGTTTAGACCCGGTTTCGTTTGCGCGGATGGGACGGTTCCATCGCCGAGCCCAGAGACCTTGGGCGGGTTGAGGAAGAGGCGTCGATGGGCCTCAAAAGTCAGAGGTTTCGTCCGGTGGATGACCACCTTGGAGGTGCCGTCCTTGTAAGGGACGTATATGGTTCGCGATCCATCCTTCCCCAGTAGCCAGGAGTTTGTGCGCACAAGTTTGCGACCCTGCTCCTTTTCTTGTCTTCTTCGCTTCCACCACCTCCGACTTCCTTCGGCGCCGAGGACGATGGACAAGGCCAAGGCCAGGGTGGCAATCAGCCTTGTTCGGCGCGACGTCTTCCGAAAGCGATCCTTGACTAGATTCTTGTACTTGTCGATGAAGGCCACGAGGATGTCTTCGGACGCCGAATGGCGAAGGGTGGACTGCACCGCCATATTGGCTGGCGTGGCGCGTGACGTCAATCAGGAAAGGTCAAGGTCGGGCAGCAGAAGCGAGAGAGCCATGGGCAGGGTAGAGCCTGGCATAATAATCATTGGCGCGTGGGACGGGCTGTACTGTTGTCGCAATCGGCTGCTGTAGGCGGTGCCATGCGAAGAGCTGGGAAGGACTGGGAATCGAGACAGCGCAGTCGATGTCAATGGTTAGGTAGGATACACATCACCGCAGCGATCATTGTTCTTCCATGTGATCAATCACCTCGGTACGCTAGGAGCTTCCCCATGCCGTCAGTGGAGCTCACCTTGGGTACTTGGTACTTAGTACGGCGGGTGGAGACGGTTGGCAGCTAAGCCACCGGGGTAAATTGTGGCTGAATTCACGTGCTAGTTGGGTAAGTACTCCGTATTCCTGTCTGCTATCAAAGTGTCTTGCTTTCCGTCTGTTTTCCCCAGACCACGTGCATTCTGTACCTTAATTGTCAAACATGAGATGCAAACCGGATGTGTAGAAAGGTTCTGTTTTGCTCATAATACTATTTATTAAGCAAGATTTAACCATACCTACTACACCTTTGAAGATCCATCCCCCTCGTGTTAATTATGTACGTAGGTACATTGCGGTTGCTTTGGTTTGTGACAGGTACCTAACCTCGACAATCTAAGCATAAAAAACACCGCCTTTGCCTCCGGCCTCCATCAACCGACATCCATCCATTACATACTTGAACTCTATCCGTCCTCCTTCGTGGTTCCATCAAAATATACACGGGTAGAAGAACAGAAGAAGGTTAAGAAGCTCTCGAGCGTAGCATGCACCATCCAACCCTCCACTGGCATCCTAGGAGCTGCTGGGGCCGGCCGGCCTAGCATCTCCAATTCAGGCATGCACCCGCGGAGCCGTCCCACATCTCGCCGTCACTCGTCCTGCAAGTCTAAGCGCCCACTCTTGTGGACCTGGCCAATAGATGAAAACAGCCACATTGTCTGCATCTTACTCGCCAGCTCGTGAGCTGCATCGTGGTGGATCCGCACAGGGGAGCCCAATTTCTTGCTGACCCTGTCTGTCCACCCCGTTGTTGGTCTCGATCGCGTGCACTGTCCGTAGTGCTAGCAGTAGATAGTACGTATAGTACCTACGTACTAGAACGCCATTGCTAGGAGTAGTACTACTTAGTTGGTAAGTACCTACAGTATCCCCTGGTCAGAGCTGAGTGTGTATACCTGTAGGTTAGGTACGGAGTATACCAAGTAAGAGCTCCCATGGCGAGTGGATAGTTAGGTTCTTTCTTCCGTATTAGTTACAAATCAGACGCAACGGTAGTATTCCGAGACGGACGACAAGAACGCAGCTAACATAACAATGTACCCAACTTACATTGGCTGTGGGGACAACCGTCATCCCTGGTACCTGTAGATGTAGCTGTAGCTGTTACTCGGCATTGCCTGGTTATCCAAGCCTGTCTCGGGCCAGAATAAACCTACTACTTACTTGCCAATAACTAACGCGTCCGTGTATCTGCGCCTTACCCAAGTAAAGTGCCTGCCTGCGTACAAAGTTAAATGGCAGACAGGCGTTGAAGTTGGTATGATGGAGCGGCGGCGGGGATGCCGCCACGAAATTACATGCGACTGGTAGGTAGTACGGAGTAGTAGTAGTAGTAATAGTAGTAGTCGTAGGTACCTACCTACTTGTAGTGTAGCGGGCGGGCAAGAAACGAAGTACCTAAACCTCACAGTTCGCCTGAGGTACCCAGGCCCAGGCAGGTCAGGTACCCCGGGGCCTGGGCACCATGACGGTTATACTTTGGTACGTACAAGTAGTACTACAAGTACGGACGGGTCGATTGAGATGAGGTGCTGGCTTGAGATTACAAGAGCCTTAAAATGTGGGCTCGACCTCCCAATTAATGTAATGGATGGGGGAACAAGGGATTTCATATTGCCTGGTAGTCCGGTGGAGCGGAGGCAGCGCGGTCCGCTAACAATGTATAACAATCCTGAGGTACTCCGTAGGCACGTAGGTACCTAAGCAGCCCTCTGAGGCTAACCCTGGCACGGATACCACCCCCCCTAAAGCAGCATGGTTCCTCAGCAGTCTAACTGCTCGAGGCACTGAGCTGGTGCCCCCTAACGCGCCCCCAATCACATCCAGGTGCCAGTGGACTCGCGCTTCATTTAGGTGGCCGCCTGGCAGATTAGGTAGGGGCGCTAGTGGCTTGCACCCAGCGGGCGGCCATTTTCCTGACCTCCTCGAGCCTCCTTCCCCATCCCGTCCCCAGCCTTTTGCAGCAGGCAAAGACCTCCTTTCGCGTCTACTTCCATTCATCACTGTTTCTCCGGGTCGCAGGAGAAACCGTCGCATCGCTGGCGTTTTTGCATCTTCGGCACGGTTAGGTATCCCCCGCCTGGCCTCGCTGGCCATACACCGCACCATTGGGCGGTTGGGTAGCTGAGGTATGTATGAAGAACATCTGCCCGTCTCCGTCTCCCTGCACTGGATCCGTAGACTGTAAAGCGAGGGCCAACCGCAACCGCAATGCCGTGGGCTCATGGTCCGTCGGGCTTGAGCTGGCCAGGAAATGATTCCGACCGCGTTCGCACCTGGCCATCCCGCTGCCGTTGGGACCATGCGCGCGCGTCCATCATATATTCCGAGTGCTTCACATGCTCCGACGCACGACTGCCTGCGCATATATCCCTCCAATCCTCCTGCGCCCGAACTCCAGACGCTAACTTGCGCCTTCCAGCACGAAAACGACCTGCGACCCTTGAGGCTCCGTTTTCTTCTGCACAGTGAATGCTCCGAGGCGTCCACCAGAACAATCAGTCAGACCAACGAGCTATACGGAAAGGGATATGCTTCAGCCCGAGGACGGCTCTGACCCAACAAGGACTCGAGGTCACCTGAACGCCCCGTCCCGTCCGCCATCCCAGAAGATAGAGGCGTCATCGACAACCACAGGACTCACCGGTACTCTCACAACCGAATCCCGACACAGTACAAGTAGACAGTCGAGAGAATCGAGAAATAGTATGTTGGGCCGACGTCGAAATGGTAGCGCTTCTACCAACCGCTCAGCATCGGCCAACAGCCCCTTGAGTGCCGCCGGCTCCCCACAGTCCAACACCCCGGCTGGCATCCCGCCACGGCGTAAGAAGGGGGGCCTTCTTGCTCTCCTCGGCTGCTGTGGAGTGCCGGACAATGCTAACACCGCCGAGGGCGGAGAGGAACCCCTACCCTCTCACAAGCTGGACAGGATTCCTCAGCGGCCGTTGACGTCCGGTAAGAGAACGACAACCCCATCTGATCAAACGACCGGTAGTAAGTTACAGGTCAACGAGAAAGAGAAGGAATCTCAAGTTCAAGGTGGCCCTCTCGCACAGGATACCACACAGCCTGGGAACCGGGCCTCGCAATCTGTAGCAGAAGAGCATGCTGCGCTTGGGACCCAAGAGAATGAAGCCAAACAGCCTGATCTTGGCGTGGCGACTAGCCCAAGCATAACTGTCAATCCCCCGTTACCCGATAGTCATGATGCAGACATATCAGGCGAGAAGGGTCCGGATTCCAAGGATAAAGATGGCGATTTGGAAATGCCCGACGCCGATCTCGATGCAGTACCAGCAGTGAAACTTCCGGCAACCTCTACCGAGGATGGCTCTCCCAAAACAGTCCCTCCACCGCCTCCTCCGCCGATAGAGAATCAGGAGCAAAGTGCAGTTGAAGAGAAGCCTTCAGCGGCAGAACAAGCCCAACAAAAAGCCCTCTTGCCTCCTATCGAGCCACACTTGAAGGGTCGGAAGTGTCTTGTCTTAGATCTGGATGAAACCTTGGTTCACAGCAGCTTTAAAGTAAGTTCGCTCTATCCAGATAAACCAATGCCCAGCGACTCATGATTTTTAGATCCTACACCAAGCCGATTTCACCATACCTGTCGAAATTGAGGGTAACTATCACAACGTATACGTAATTAAGCGGCCTGGCGTGGACCAATTCATGAAGCGCGTTGGCGAACTTTATGAAGTAGTCGTCTTTACAGCATCCGTATCTAAGGTACGTGAAATGACATGCACATATTTTAACTACGGCGCCTAACATAAAATTAGTATGGGGATCCGTTGCTGGACCAGCTTGATATTCACAAAGTCATCCACCATAGGCTGTTCCGCGAGAGCTGTTACAATCATCAGGGCAACTACGTTAAAGATCTGTCCCAAGTTGGACGCGATCTCAAAGATACGATAATCATTGACAACTCGCCTACGTCATATATCTTTCACCCCCAACATGCTGTTCCTATCAGCAGCTGGTTTTCGGATGCGCACGATAACGAACTGTTAGATCTGATACCCGTTCTTGAGGACTTGGCTGGATCCAATGTTCAGGATGTCAGCCTGGTCCTTGATGTCACTCTTTGAGCGAAAGCTCCCGAATTTTTCCTTACACAATACCAATACAAGCACACCCGAATACTTGTTATCATAGCGGAAGGCGTTTGCGGTCCCGACCACCCCGAAACTTGGTGTAGATGTACTGTTTAATACTATATAAAAGAGGTGGACTGATGCCAGCCAACTCGAGTTCTTGTCTCTAAAGGAAGAGATGGTGGACTGTGTATAGCTGATGACTGGCTGAGGATACCTTGGACTGGCGAGACCAAAAAAAAACGAGGCTACTTCTGGAAAGGCCGTCAAATTCAGGCATCGTTTGCAGGACTCCAGGCATGGCATAGGAGATGGTCATCTAAACATGGGATTTTCGAGACGGATGGCAAGCGACAATGCATTGCTCATATAGAGTCTAGCGACAAATCTCGCAGCGGATTCCCATTACCATTGCGCAGTTTTGTCTTCCCTTTCTTTAGTAGTTTGCTTGCTTCTTTTTTTATTCCTTATTCCCCCCAACAGTTTTCGGCCGCGGCCCCTTTTCATTCCCCACCATATACGCACAAACGCGCAGCAATCGGGTCAGATGTCGAGCGCCACCGAGATGTGCAAGCTCGAGCGCTTTCAGGAAGGCGAGAGTATAGCCGAGCGCGGATTGATTAAGTAGCTTTGGCATTTGAGCGATCCACCTCATACAGCGTGATGTCACCTAGGTAGAGGGCGGGAAGGCCTGCCCGGATTAAGCGCAAGCATATAAATTCAGTGAGAAAGCGCACACGGGGTGGACAGAAAATATACCAGGCCTAGAATAATAGGAGGGCTGTTCGCTAGGTAATTCAGGCGCCAACGATTTCTCGCCAATTGATAATTCAGCGTTGGTCAGGATACCCAATCTCGATTCCCCGGCTCTGCGCTCCCCGAGTCCTGCCATTCTTCGTGATCGCTACAAACAATGTACATGGGAGTGTCTGCAAGCAGAGGGAATTGGTTCTTGCTATGAAATAAGTTAAATATTTGGCGTATCTCGAGCTCACAGGTGTTACGGGTCTTGCTCGTTGTATTCGATGGCAATGGCAATGGAAATGGCATAAAGTATGAAGTAATGAATGAAGAAAATATAGTTAGAGGATATGCTATGTTCTCCGGAAAATCGCCATTTTCTCTTTTCGAAGGCTGGACGTTTATCATGGGGCCAACACCTATGGACTCGACGGACTAATTCGGGTCCTGGATGATCATTACTCCGCCGATGTTAGCGGGTGATATGAAGGGGACCCACCCCGCCAAGCATTCGGTCAGGTGGTCTTGCCGCGCATGGCTTTTCAAGGAACAACCGATCTTCAACTCCTACTATCGGCCACGACCAGCGTCATCAAGCGTGGTCTTGTCTTCTGCAGCTCACGATCCTCGCTACACCCTGTTCCGGCTTCCTAACCCGTGTATTGGTGATCTCTGAGGGATGATGCTTCCCTCAACGGTGCGGCGACTTGCCACGGCCGCACCGCAGTCGCCTCTCTTGTCGTCGTTCGCACCGACAACGGGCCGAGCAACCGCGGCGCTCGCTCTCAGCAGCAACCCACGATGTACCCAGCAAAGACGGTACTCGTCGTCGAAGCCATCCAGTCCTAATGATTCGCCCAAGGGATTTGCAGCAGGCCAGGTGGCGGCGAGTCCCACGCAGTCTACGAAACAAACCGGCGAGAAGCGGAGACGCAAGGCCAAGGACACAAGCCTACAGCGCAAGCTTCCCAGCGTTCCCAGCACACAGGATGTGCCCCAAGAGGGTATGACCTTTCCATGAATTCTGTATCGTGTGCTTGCTGTCCGGACTACTAACTTGGGTGCTCTAGCTCTGGCTTTAGCCACCTTTTTCTCGCTGCACCGGCCCATGTCCGTGACACACAGCTTTCCCAAGGCCATAACCGACGACGCCTTCGCTAAGATCTTTGCGCCGCGCACGAAACCCGCGTCATATAATAAGGTGATATCTACGCTGGGCCGAACAGTCAACCAACTTGAACAGCCCATGCAAGCTTTGAACCTTTCGACTCAGCACGCATCCGATGCCGCCACCCCTTACGACAACACAAACGGCGACCCCATGCAGCAGATTAGCCTGAAACATCCGGATGGCACCGAATCCAGCGTCTACGTGCAACTGGACCACATGTCCGGCCATTTCCTTCCCTTCCACCCGCCACCGATACCCCAGCCAGTTTCGGGTAGCGAGGCTGAGGCGTCGGCCGACGCCGAACATGCCGGAATGGCGCTACCAGAGGGCGCTGCGGTAGAACAAGAGCCCCAGACGCGCATCTACAAGGCTACGTTCAAGCTCGAGGAGACGATCGACGAGAACGGCAACGCCCGTATTGTGGCGCACACCCCGCAGCTGGTCGAGGACGACGCTGGCGACGCGCAATATGCCGTGTCTCACCCACCTCGCTCGTTCCTCGAGCGCATGGCACTACGCGAGATCAGACGCGAGCAGGTCCGCGGCCAGCCCAACGGCATGCTCGCCATCAGCGTCAAACGCCAGCGCAGGCTGAAGATGAAGAAGAAGAAGTATAAGAAGCTAATGAGACGGACGCGAAATGAGCGCCGAAAGCTTGACCGTGTCTAAGCGGTTGCTCTGACAGGCAAATCATATCCCGGGGAAATGGTTTAGGCACGCGCGTGGGTGGGTGGTGTGATATGTCAATCCTGTATATAGCTATTGCTCTCTGAGCAACGAGGCGAGCACATACGGACCGTTTCCTCTTTCATCTATCTACTCGCTGTGGGGGGCCGCGGTCTTACGGTTCGATCCGGCTATGGAAGGGGGGGGCAACGGTAATATGGAGGAAGATGAGCTTGTCGGTCTCCTTTGTTCGATGCATCATAACACGCTTCTGCTTCTGCGCTTTTTTTTCCGACGGAGCAGAAGCAAACATCAGCCTATAGACGCTGTAATGCCGGCGCCGTAGGAGGCGTTTGGTATCGCAGCAATTATCCAATGAACACAATCTCAACCTTGCATATCATTTTTATGTTACCTGCATGCTTTACTCTTTTTACTGACATATTGCTGTGATACCAATTCCATGAGCGAATGAAAACCCTTTCCATCGAGTACATGAGGGCTGTCCAGGACAATTCGTGTTGTAGCCTAGAAGAGTGGGAAGCTCTTTTCACACTGAAGCCGCTTTGATCAGCTGGGCTGGGCTGGGCTGGGCTAGACAGAGGATTTCTTGACCGGCGTCTCGACCATGAGCCCGAGCAGGGACCAGGCCACCTCGGCGGCCGCCAGCGCCGTGGTCTCGCCGCGCGTGTCGTACGCCGGCGCCACCTCGACCACGTCGGCGCCGACGACCTCGAGCCCGGCCAGTCCGTCGAGGACGGCGAGGAGCTCGCGCGTGGACCAGCCGCCGGGTTCGGGCGTTCCCGTCGCTTTTCTCGCGAAATATTGTTTGTCTGTCAGCTGGCCGGATCTCGTCCACTGGGATGCGGGAAGTGGAAGAAGAAGAAGGGAGGGAGGGAGGGAGGGAGGGAAAGAAAGAGAAGGGAGGGGTCTAGGGCGTACCGGGCGCGAACGCGGGGTCCAACACGTCGATGTCGACGCTGATGTACACGGGCCCGGCCGCCACGCGGTCGCGGATCCGCCACGCGACGCCCGCGACGCCGAGGCGGTCGAGGTCCCGCGCCGTGAGGCGCGCGAAGCCGCAGCGCTCGTCGTTGCGGATGTCCCCCTCGGGACGGGCGAGGGGCGCCCGGATCCCGGCGTGGATCGAGGTGTCGCGTATCAAGCCCTGAGATGAGGGGGGAGGTTAATAATCAGGGGGCCGGGGGGGGTGGGTTGGGGGAACGGAAACGGAAACGGCCGGTTTACCTCTTCGTGTGCGATGTGCAGGAATGTGCCGTGGTTGAGACCGCTGTTTGGGTCACGTATATGTGAGCTTGGGGGTGGCAGCATTTTGCCGCGAAAGTGCATTTCTCCGTTGGATTGGTCTTACGCGTAGTCTGATATCCCGCCGCCTGGCAAGTTTGTGTGAGTTTCTGTCGTGATGCTTGGTGAGTTTCTTGGGGGGGCTTACCGAGTACTTTCGGATCCCATGTATCTGCGTGATCTTGGTCAGCTCGGGGTGTCTTTTTCGAGGGCGAAGGCAGCGAGCGAGCGGGGCAGGGAGGGCGCCGGCTCACCTAGATGGCTATCAAAGTGTATCACGGAAAGCTGACCCCAATGTTTGTGCGCCGAGCGCAGGGCCGGTAGCGTCGTGGTGTGGTCGCCGCCGAGGGTGATGATCCTGGGGGTAGAGGAGTAGCTGCTGTTGGCGGCTGCCCGCCCCGAGACGACCTGGAGAGTGGCGGGTGAGCATCTGATCTCAACCTGATTTTTTTCAATCTTCACAAGGGCTTCAGGACTGTTGTGTATACCTTGTGGCCCTTGGTCAGCTGTGCCAGCGCGTAGTTGTTGTCGAGAAAGGTCAGCGGCACGTCGCCGCAGTCGACGACCTTGGCCCAAGATTTGAGCGCATTCTTGCCTTTGATTCCCTCCGTCAGCTTTGCGCTTTTCTTTCTCGTATACTCATACGTCCAAGATTCATCCCAAAAATACCAGTCGAAAATGACAGGAGTAGACGGACCTGTATAGACGCTCCACGCGAAATCAGCGTATATCCGCTGGCTGCCCGCGCGGATGGCTCGGGGGCCGTATCGGGCTCCCGGTCGAGCCGTGACGCTCTAGCAACTCGTTGCTCAACATCGATCACTTCATCGTGACCCTCTGCCCAGATTCTGGCATAGGGCAGGGTTACTAACCGTATCGAACGGGGCGCCCAGGATGGCAATGTCGTATCTGTCACCCTCCGCAAGGTCGTCGTTTTCAGAGAAACAATCGACGTACGGGATGTTGGCGTACGTGGTTAGTCCACTGAACCGGCTCCCGTGGATATCCACGTCGTCGTCGCCGTCAACGAGTCCGCCCAGCGGCTTCTGCGCGGTCGAGTAAGCCGGTGCTGCCGGGAACTGCCAGGCCCCGGCGGCTCGAGAGGCGCACAGCAAGGCGGTGCCTAGGAGCTTGGACACGTCTGTCCTCATTTTCAAAATCACCACGGTCCGAGCTTTGTAGTATGGGAGTGGGATCTCAGGCTGCGAAGGCCGGCATGGGGTGTTGTTATGTCATGGTGAGGCATGATGAGTGATTGGTTCGATGATGGAAGCCTTGATTGTCGAGGATGCCCCTAAACTCATTTGGGTAACTAGTATTCTGAGATTGGATGTGTGTAGTTAATTGCTTAGGTGAACCCGAACTCAGTTCCAATTGTACCTTTGCTTAAACTATTTTATGGTGGACATATCCGGACAGCTGTACACAGTCAAAGAATCGGGGTGCTTTTTTTAACATTTGATCAGTGCAAGTAATGCCTGTGGTTTTAGGTGCCGTACTACATGACCGAGAAACATGGTCATTTTAAATAATGCCGGTCCCCAGATAGGATGACTTTGTCTACTACCTAGGTGGAATGGAACCTTGCACAATAGATGTCTCCTCGTCTTAAAATTTTGCCGAGGTTCGGGTAAGAGATATTCTAGAATGACGGGGCCGGCAGAGAGAGCAGCGTCAGCTTCGCCCCTGCTAAGGTACCTACAGTAGCCAGGTGCTACCTATTAAGTCAGACGAGTAACTGCTACTGCCGATGTTGTTACAGCTCATTGCAAAGGCAGGCAGACAGACCTTCTTTACATACTTACTAGGTAGGTAGTAGGTGCCTCCGCCACCTCCCCGTTTTACCTTACACTCACATCGTGCCCAATGCCAACCTCTTCCTTGGGCAGTGTTTCTCCCCTCGCTGTATCCCAGATTATTCCGGCCCTTATATCATTTTATCTTACAAACTGCCTCATTTTATAGTATTCACTGGGAGCTGCCCGGACAGACCTCTGCCGCCATCATGTCTTCCCGGATAGTCCGTATCTGGCCGCCTCGGGATGGCAGTCAAACCCCTCTCAGGGACGTCGAGTCAGAGTCGGATAGCATTTCGGTTAATGAACGTATGCCCTCTGTCCACGAGCTCAGACGTACGCTACGCTCAACCCTTGCTTAGTGGGGGGAAGAGTACATGTACTGGTGAGTATTCTGGCCCTTTGGTTCCCATCTGCGACCTATACCTCTATATTCGCGAATCCCTTATGAGTGGACCGAATCCTTATTGAGAGTACGACTTTTTAATGCCATTTTACTCCTAGTCTGGTCTGCCTCGCCGCTGCCATGGCGCTCGTTGTCCTTCTGGGTGTCTTTAATGGCAAGCTTGAGCCAAGTTGGGCCAGCAACATCCAGCTGAGCACAGTCCTCATAGCTATCATGTCTGTCTATCGTCTCGCCCTCAAAGCCATCGTCGAGACCTGTGTTGGACAGGGGGCGTGGATCTGGGTATCAGGTTTCCGGAAAGGAAAAACAGAAGCGAGGCTGGAGGACTTCAAGATGTTCGATGAGGCCTCACGTGGGTTGTATGGAGCGCTTGCGCTTCTTTGGAGGATGAAAGCAAGGTCTGTGGCCTGGCCAAGCTGCCTCAGCCCTTCTGCTGACTGATGCAGCCATTTCGCCTGTGTTGGCTCTGTCATCACAATTCTGATCCAGGGCTTCGAAACCTTCTCTGCTCAGATGGTTACATATACCAACATCCCGACTGCGCTTGTAGACAAGACTACTTTAAATGGCCAACGAGTGCCGCCGCCTCCGAGATCTGAAACAGTAAGTCATTCGGCGTTTGATTTCTATTCTACCCACTTGAAGAAAACGGTAGTTTCTTATCTGTGTTACATTCTTGTATTGGCAGTAAGATTCGTTACCATGATGCATTTACAGACCAGAGCGCCGATACTGACTGTGATCAGTGGCATAACATCGCTACAAATCGCTATGGCGGTAAATTTCTGCTCGTAATCGATTTGACCCTCCCCGTCTGTTAACCTTTCCAAGAAACATCCTTGATGCTCTCAACGAAGGCCGCCGTATACGATGGCATTATTGCCACTGTGGTCTCGGATTTGCTCGTTGCTTGCGAAACGGGAAACTGCACATGGCCTATATTCCCATCGTTGGCCGTCTGCGGCGCATGTACTGAGTCCCTTTTCAGTACGTCTTGTGATGCACAAGGAGGGTGCAGTTACTCGATGCCTTCTGGCACTTCGATAAGCAGCACATTGGGGGTTTCGACCGAGTACCGTTTCACAGTGGCCCCTTCGAATGAATCCTCGGCCTTTCCCAATAATACCGCTAGAGCGATCATCTCCATTTTTGACATAATGTCGTCAGCAAAAACGCCACGGGACAATACGGTAGAGGCACACCAGTGTGGGCTATGGTTCTGTCTCCGGAGCTACAATGTGACAGTTACGAATGGGATTGTCAAGAGATCCGTCATCGTAGAATGGCCGACGTCGGAGTTTGTATCCAAAAGTAGTGCTGATTACGACGAATACGTTTTCCTGGATATCCCACCGGAAATAAACGCCCAAGATGGTGCACACTACTCAGTACCGGCAGACTCTCTTGATGCCTTGAAATCATTCGTGGATGAGTTAACACGAGGAAACGCATCACGGGTAGCGGGCGCAATGGCGTATGATACCGACTGGATACAGGCCATGGAAGCAGCCTCCGGGGACCTCTCTGGTTGGATATCGAGACTCGCCCTCAGCTTGACTAACAACATCCAGCTCACAGGTACTGTGCCACATAACGGAAACTCCCAATATGGCGGAACAGCATTTATCATGGCTCCTCACGTCCAAGTGAACTGGTATTGGGTAGCTTATCCGGTCTCCCTTATGGCTTTCGCGTTTCTGTATCTCATGCAGACCGTCTGGAGGACAGCACAAGACCAAGTATGCGCTTGGAAAACCGATTCGCTCCCCGTAAGTAATTCCTCTCAATGCACGGCCTCTACCCCTGTTTCATCCTGCATAGGTAGCTATCCTTGAACTACCTCCCTGAGCCGAGGCATTTTAGAATGATGAGTAAACGCTGACCTCAATGGCCAGATGCTGTTTTGCCAGGTGTCGAAGACCATCCACGCACAAGTTCAGGATGGAATGGACGTGCCTGAGGGGCTGAATTACCGCGTCGGCCGCACAGAGGTCAAGCTGGTTCGCAAGGAGAATGGCGAGTGGATATTCACGGAGCCGACAAACCATTGAGCGGACGGTCGGCCTTGGTGCAGGATTTGAATACTCGGCTTACGGTTGTTGGCATCACCGAGATCGCAGGGCGCCTCTTCGGGGACGTCGGGATTGCTATGCGACGCACGCACGCACCTGGCAGACAACTGCGAGACCTCGGGTGTTTAGGCTGTTAAAAAATTACCGAGCTTCATAGCCGATAAACCCCTGCACAACGAGCCAAGAGGCTGGAAGATCGAAGGGCTTAGACAGTTTCGCGTCTCGCTCTTTTCATTGTGGGTGGAATCTGTCTTTGCATACGTTGCCCAGTGGGACCCGAGGGGCGCCCGCAAGTTGATCGGCATTATCCATGAAGCAGAGGCGTTAAAGCCACTCAGGCATGGCCAATCCGACCTCTACAATGCTACACCGGACGTTATATACCCGCAGCTGCATAGCTGCAGGCATGCATCTCACGCCCCCGACGTGGGTCATGGTGCTGAGTAACTGCGTAACCAGTTGAATTCTCAGACCGCATCGGCATCCCTTTAGATGATTACGTGTACAATAATCTGGCGGATTAGGTAGGTAATATTCCCGAGACCCGACGCAGCCGGAAATGGTAAGTTAAGCCTCCAAGGTTAACTTGGAGAAGAAAGGGCCGGTGCCAAGGGGCTCTGCTGTAGCCTGTAAGTGATGCTTGCTTCTCTGCCACTTCCGAGGTCTAGATACCCAGTAGTCTCTAGTAGTCGATAAAGAATTACTAATCTGTTCATCAATGAAGCTAAGTGCTGATCATCTCCATCAGAACCCCGGCCCGGACCCGGGTCTGGGGCCAATCCCCTGAGTCTGTTGGAGATACCCCATGCTTCCCCAACCTTGGTATTTAGCTATTTTCTAGGCCTCTACGTAGGCCGTTCTCTGTCTGGGGTCGGGCCGAACACTTCAACATCACCATTCCGTCGTCGCCCCGATGTTCCGCGAGGATGGCTTCAGTACCAGCCTCTGAGCCTGCGGCGCCGCCGACAAGGCACCCCCATAAGACACGGAAGAGAGCGTCAAAGGCATGTCTTTCTTGCCGTGCTCGTAAGGTCCGCTGCGATGTATCGCAGAGGGGTAGGCCGTGTATGAATTGCTACCTGGATAGCGAGACATGTGTCGTGACAAGCCGGGCGTCAAAATTGTAAGTTGGGAGGAACCTTACTTGGATAATATTCCCGCTCTTAAGTGGTTAACTAACATTTTCCGCTCTAGCCGAAAGATAGAACAGGATGGTAAAGAGGGTGCTCAGGTGTCGCATCCGCCGTACCATGTCGACGACGATAATCATGCAAGCACGCTCGATGCCGGCAGTTCAGGGGTTAATAGAGATTCTACCTCGCCACAGGCGGAATTCGTTGGGCCTGTTGATGGTCCTCACGCGGTTGACAATGTACATGCGACACAAGTTTCTGCCTTTGGGGATAGCATACAGAGCGAGACTCAACAGGAGCATCAATCCCACATGGGCTTTAATTTCAACAGGCCGCTAAATGCAACACAGACATTCAATAGTAAGTAACCTTGGGACTGTTGTGTGATCTGCTCCTAATAGACCTTGCCAGATGCATCACAAGTACCACTACAGAGCTTCAACGCCCTAGGACACCAAGATAATCCCTTTTGGGTTGGTGAACAGCCTGTGACGATTAGTGCGGATATCACATACTCCTATTATCCGTTCCTCTCCATCAACAACCTGCATAATGTGATGCCCCACGACGTAAATTTCCTCGAATCCCAGGGATGTCTCAGAATACCCACCCGAGCGATCCTCGATGAATTTGTGCAGCAGTATTTCTTGCATGTCCATCCTCTGCTACCTTTTATCGACGAAGGCGATTTCTGGCATCTCTACTGCAACCAGGGCACCGGGAGTAAGGGCGAAAGGATGTCGCTACTCGTCTTTCAAGCGATGCTGTTTTCTTGTTGCAATGTAAGTCGACATACCTCCTCCCGCCGGGCTGCCAAACTAACTTAACAGTTCGTTTCGAAAACAAGCATCAAAGCCCTGGGATTCCCTAATATCCGCTCTGCTAGAGCTACCCTATATCGGCGTACGAAGGTATTTATACTGCTGCCCCTAGAGGAAAACTGAGTTCTGACGGGAGCAGCTCTTGTTCGACTTCGATACTGAGTCATCCCTCGTTTGCCTCGCTCAAGCGGCGCTGCTGCTTACGTATTGGGCCCCGAATTGGTCACTGGCAACGAAGAAGCCCAACACGGCTTGGCTCGGCGTTGCGATACAGAACGCGAAGAGCGCAGAGGCACACATGTACTCGGCTATGCCCACATTCTCCCCCTTAACAGATCCCGTAGAGTACAAGAAGCAGAATTGCCTGAAACGCCTGTGGTGGTGCTGCGTTATCCGTGACCGTCTAATCTCACTGGGCATGCGGCGGAGCATCCAGATATCTCGGGCGCATTTTGACGTCGACAAGAGCATTGGGCTCGGTATCCCGGATCTATCGGGCGAGGTCGGGCTGTCGAAGGTGTACAACCCAGAGACCAAGAAACGCCTGATTGAGATATTCGTGCAACTCGGTGAACTCTGCTGCGTGTTGACGGACCTGCTAACCCTGGTCTTCCCTCTCGACGACGTCCCGGGCTGGGGCAGACACAACGGAGCCGAAGGCGTTGAGAAGGTTCGAGAATGCAAAGCAGCGTTGAGAAGGTGGTATAAATCTGCGACTCTGCGCTTCCCCATGTTCGGCGGCGGTGGCGCTTCGGGCAAGACAGCCGATAAACATCCCCAACATGACTCGGTAATACTATATACAAACCTGATGTACATGTTCTATCAGTAAGTGGCAGGCCAAGTCTTAGAAAAAGCTCTTTTGATAATGATTGCTTACAACACGACTTCAGCTCTGCGCGAGCAGCACTATCTCATCACGAGGTCCTCCAGGCAGCCATGGCATCCGCTTCACCCGGCGCAAACTGCAACCTCCGTGGATTCTCCAATATCTACGAAAGCCGGAACGAGCTACAAGATGCCGCTAGCGGGGTGACGGAATGCCTGAATGAACTGATCCAACGCCGTCTCGCCCGCTGGCTACCCATCAGCGCGTAAGTAGTGAATAAGCGCTAGTGAATAAGCGCCCGAGAGAGCTTGAAGCCAAAAGCTGACCGCGCCCGGCAGGATATCATGCACGGCAATGCCCCTGGTGCTTCACATCATCGACGTGAAGCTCTCGTACCAGAACAAGCGGAGAGGGGCGACGCCCGACGAGAGGCGGCGGACGGCGCTCAAGCAGCAGAGGCTCAACGTCCTCATCGAGGCCATGAAGACGTACCAGCCGCAGTACGACGGGGTGGACTACATCAGCGAGACGATACGGCACATTGTGAACCTCGCGCAGATCGACCCCCCGAACAACGGTCCGCCGGGCGCCACGGCGGCGGCGTCGTCGATGGCCGCGCTGGCGCAGGATTACGCCGCGGGCGATGACGACGTGCGGCCCGTCATATCGGACTGGACCGACATTCTGGCCTCGCACCCGGGCTCCTACCTGCGCCTCTCCATGACCATGGACATCAGCATCAGCAAGGGCCGGCTCGCCCGGGAGACGGACTTCCCCGTCAAGCTGCGGGGCCTCTTCGCGCACGGGTTCAGCCCGATCCGGGCGCTCCTCGCGGGCAGCCACGCCCGGGCGCTGCCGACGCCGCCCGACTTCATGCCGGTCGCCTCGCAGGGGCTGCCCAGCCCCATGGCGCACCACGTGCCGCTGGGCAGCGTGCACTCGGTCTCGTCGGACGAGGACTCGGCGTCCCCGGACTCGATGGAGGGGCTCCTAGAGGGCAGCAATAACGAGCCGATGCGGCAGCGGCGGCGGCAGCAGCAGCAGCAGGAGGTGTCGGAGGAGGGGTCGATCTCGCCCCCGCTGCTGGGCGGACACCTCGACGACCACGCGGACGCGCACGCCCGGGCTGACGTGGCCGCGGCGCACATGCACGCCGACATGTTCATCGATCTCGACTACGCCGACGCGTACGTGGCGCTGGCGGACCTCGGGCCCATCGGAAACGGGAACGATGAGACGGGCGACGACAGCGGTGATCTCGACATGTTTGACGACGAGGGGGGCGGAAAGGAGGTGGACTCCTGGATCGAGTGCGCTTGGGGCGATGACGAGGGGGCCACCATCGTGGTGGACGGCGCCGACGACGCCGGCGACAAGGAGACTGCGCGCGTGCTGCTCGATGCGTTGAGGCACGATACTATGCTCTGCTCTGGGTAGTGGTAGGGAAGTTGTGGTGGAAGGAAGAAAGAAAGAAAGAGAAAGAGAGAAGAGAGAGGGGGTACGTGTTGGATGCGATACGGTCATGAGACAGGCGGGTCGGCGCGACAGACGGAGGCCGATTCTGGGACCGGGAATTACGACATTAGATCAAGCAGTTATGATTTTGCATGGGGCTGGCGTTGGTAGACTTTGCGGGTTGAAAGAATGGATTTTGAACGAAACTATCTTTGGAGATTGTGGATTATATTTTACGTATACATACATGTAGTTACTTACTTTTTGATCACCTTTTGGTTTGTGTTGTGATTTTGACGATAGCGGCGAATGTGGTTGGTATCATGATTTCATTCATTACTAAAAAACTGCTACAGAAATAAGGGTATCTCATATGTATGCACGCATGTAATTATCCATCATCCATTCGGTAGGTATGTAGGCATTCCTTCCCCCAACCCCAGGTAGCGAGGGTAAGGTCCCCCTCATCCCAACCGCGAGGGGCCATCATCACCGCTCCGGCCCTGCATGCTCTCCCTGATGGCGCGTTCCAGCTCGTCGTCCTCTGCACCATCTGTGCCCAGAGTAGAGCCATGATCCCCGTCGCCCGCGCGGCGCGCGGCCTCGGCGAGGCTCTGCTTCTTGACGTACTCCATGACGATGTCCTCCTCGGACCGCAGCGAGTTCATCCGTGCCAGCTCTTGCCGGTGCGCCTTCTCCGACTCCTCGAGCGCGCGCCGGAGTTCCTCGTTGTCGTCGTCGTCGTCGGGCTGCTGCTGCTGGACTGGCCGCTGCTGTTGTTCCGCGCGGGACGCCTCGATGGCCTGGCGGATCGCCTCCTCGTCGAATTCGGCGTCCTCGTGCTCGTGCTGCTGCTGAATCTCATGGTCGGCTTTTGAAGCTTCGAGAGCCCTCCTATACTCATCATCATCATTGGGCGCAGAGTCCTCGGCCTGCGATTGCGCGAGGGCCCGCTTCATATTCTTGCCGTCGGTCTCGTCTTCTTCCTCGAGATCATGCATTTGAATACCCTCTTGTTGATGTTGATTCTCCGCCAAGCTCAGTTTGACGGCTTCTTCGATCAGGGCCTGATACTCCTCATCGGTGATGTTTTCGAGGTCGTCAGGTGAGAAGGGGTACTCCCGACTCTCCCCGGAAACGGGCCGCTTGACATCGGGAACCCACCCGGATGTTGGCCCTCGCGTATTCGAGGCGCCAGAGTTGGAGGATGCGAGGGAGCCCATCGTCGTTGACCGCCGCCTCATAACCCCCACGCTGGATCGAATGGCCTGCTCAATGCGGGCGTCCTCGGCCGGATCTCCCCTTGAGGTTTCATGGACGGCGGCCTGAATAGCTGCCTCGAACTCATCGTCGAGCTCACGGTTTCTCTCGGAAGTGGGCATGTTCCGGACGTCTTCCTCTACAAAAGGTCCTTCGGCCCGTTTACGTTTCCATTCCTTCCTCTGTTCCTGTAACCTTTTCTTCTCATCGGCACTGACATTCCTGTTGAACCATCCCGTCCTCGGCACTTCGTCCAGATTCTCGGTACTGGTCGAGGCATACTCAGGGGCCGAAGGCAATCCATCCACCGCCTTGCCCTTCTCCTTTTGTTTCAAGGAGTAGAATCCCTTCAGTTTGCCCTTCATTCTGAGCCAGCGCACTTCAATATCCTCCCGCTCCTCCGCTGAGGAGTTGTTATAATCTATATTGCCCTGGGATATCCGTGACGCCATGATGTACTTGTGGGCACTCTGTGCAAATATGCTCCGAATTTCTGCATGGACCCCAGCCATGGTATAAGCAGGTATTGCCCAGACACCTGTGAAGAAATTAGCATTTCTCCCGACGTACAGCTAGAAGCACGCTTACCCGCAGCAGGTTTCACTATCAGCCCACCGATACCTTTGCCGAGCCCCTTGAGAAGTCCCGCGCCACCTTCCTTCTCGGCCCCTTTCAAGGGCTGAGTTATCAATCCTGTGATGCCGTCGTATAATCCAAGACCAAATTCCTTTCCTGCAACTTTGATGCCACTGCTCAAACTAGTGACCTTCTCCGTGGGCCGCACGGTCTCGTCGTTGTATAGGTTAGGAACATTCCTGAAACCTCTCGCAAGGCCCATGCAGAAATTCATAGGACTTTTAAAGCCAGTGGCTATGATGTTGTTGACGCTCTTGCTAGTGTCCAATACTTTTTCCAACTGTTGGCTTACACCTTCGGGCGACATAATCTCCGTTCTCACAGTAGGTGTACTGTCTTGCTGGCGAGGAGCGGATGATGGTATTGACGTTGTGGTGGCGCTTGGTGTGAGATTCAGAGCACTACTGCTCGATGTGCGCATGCTAAGCGTGTTAGAAAGAATGCTTGCTGAGTCTGTGTCCCCAGGCTCCGTCGTATTTGATGAGGCAGCGTCATCTCTTAAGAGCTCAGAGGATCCAGCCTGAGAGGCAACGTTGTCCGTAGATTTAGGTTTGGGTGGCCCTACAGCCGCCTTGAAAAGATCCCTAGGAATATCTGCCGCCGACATGACAATGGTGGTTATGTCTCCGACTAATGCTGAGGTACAAGCCGAGATTGGGTCAGTGGGATAGTCTTCTGTGGCGTACTCCTTGGCTCGGAAGCTGTAAACTGCGTTAACTCTATGCATTGTGTCAGGCTACTTCAGGGGTCTGCTTACAGTTTTAAATCCGAGTATCGAATATAACCACTATTCACGAGAGTTGCAGCTGCAAGCGCACTGAGGTGTGTCTTGGTCCGTCTCACCCGCCAGATAGCTGCCCGGCTGGGAGCGACGGTGCATCGAAGAGTGTCAACATTGAGGTGCCTGTGGAAGTTTTGAGCCCCAACATCGGCGCCCTGTTCTTCGCGGATTCTCGCGCCCAGCGCTTCTGCTTTCTGCTGTGTCTCTGGTTTGAGTGCGATTCTAATGGCTTCAGCAAGCCCCTCAGCGGAGAGCTTCTTGTAAGGTATCGGGTCTGGCCCGGCACCAGCTCTCGCCACCATGGCGCCCCAAAATGGCTGGTCTCCGAAGAAAGGAACGACGATTGTGGGTTTACCGGTGCGGATCCCAGCAGCTGTAGTTCCAGCACCACCGTGATGGCACACAGCCGAAACATGATTGAATAACCAGTCATGGGGCACATTGCCAAGCATAAAAACACCGTCAGGTATACCCATGGACTCGGCACCGAGGCCGCCCCAGCCCTTCGATACCAGAGCGCGAACACCGGTTTCCTGCACAGCGTCAAATATTATCTTGGTGAGGTGATCGGGATCGTCGACGACAATAGACCCGAATCCGATGTAGACAGGAGGTGGCCCGGCGGCAAGGAATGCGGCAAGTTCAGGCTCAGGCGTGTAGGAGGACGCTAGATTCAGAAAATAAAACCCGGCAATGTCTATATGATCACCCCAGTCATTAGGCTTAGGGATGAGGGCCGGAGACCTATATCGTCTGTCAGGTATTTCCTTACATCGCTGGGGACTAGCTCGCTTACCAGCAGTACGTGTAGGGTATTCGTAGACGTGTTAGGACACCCGGGGCCCAGATCAGAGCAAGTGGATCCAGGTCCAGAATCTTGGTTCGGAAGCGGTTGATGACATCGCCAAGTCCCTGCCAGGTCATCATCTCCACCATGGCATAGGAGAGGTAGTTGGTTGTGACCGCGTCCGTGTTGGATGACTGGATGTTGGCTAGTGGTTGGGGGAAGGCCCTCGTGGGAGACCAGGGCATCCTACGGGATCATTAATTAGCTAGGATCGCCAGGAGGAGCATGGCAGGGCTGGACTCACGTAAACATCAAATGGAGAGGCACGCCTAGTTTTTCGGCGACATGAATGTGCGCAAAGCTTGGGGGGTTCGCAATGATGACGTCGGCTACAAACGGTTTGTGCGTCGAGTCGCCCATGACTGGGATCGCCTCCGACGGGACATCCTCGCCTCTGCGACTAAACCGCGGCGCTGGTCCAAGGCCGTCGCCCGTCTCAATGCAAGACCTCCAGCAACCCATGACGATCTCTTCAATCCCCTTTCTTCGCTTGGTGACCTCGCCACTCTTCAGCGCATCGAGGCCGGGCATCAAGCCAGGGTTCTTGACCATGAAGGCCATGAGTTCGGCGGGATCACCTCCGATGGAGAAGAACTCCAGACCATTCTCCTCGACGAAGGCCTGAAAGGTGCCATGGGTGGCGATCCGAACGCGGTGGCCGTAGGTGTTCTTCAGCACCTGTCCCAGAGCCACGAAGGGCTGGACATCGCCTCGGGAGCCGACGATCTGTATGACGACATTCAAGCAGGGAGGAGGTATCTGACCGGGCTGGCCACCGAGGCTCGGAGGGATGTACGGGGGCGGCAGGGGAGCAGGGGGAGAGTACAGGGCCTCGGTCCTCAACTGGCTGCGCAGAGTGGGAGCTATAAAATCGGCAAACTGCCTGCTCGTCTGGTTAATGTTGATGTTGACACGGCCATCATCTGCCAAGAGATGCCTATTAGCAGAGGGCCAGCAGACAACAAGAAGGCAGCACCAGGAAGCACAAGTGTACCTGTCACGACGGCGCCGGCATCGAAGCCGGCTTGGTGGATGTTCAGCTGGTCGTGGGTCTCGCTGTAGGCTGGAGGCACATCTTCGTGGGCGCCCAGGTCAGGCGACTCGGGGAGGAAGCCGTTGTTGTAGTTCTGGCTGTCGTCGGTGACAATGAGCCCCGGCGTCATGTCGGAGTCGGTTCGAGTTCGGCCGCGCGGTGGCAGCCCAGGGGGGCTGACGGGTATGGGCGCCCGCTCGGCGCGGACGTGCTCCGCGGCTCGGGCCGCATCGATGCCTCTCCGCTTGTCGTCGATGATGGAGGTGGCTGCGCGATTCATTCTGTCTGGTCAAAGAGAGAGAGAGAGAGAGAGAGAGAGCGCCTTTGGTGGCGGTGGACGAGGGGAGGGGGAGGGGAAGGTGAGGGGCAAGGGGGAAGAGAAAGAGCTCAGGTTGACGTCGCTCGTGTCAGTCAACGCATCGCCTTCTCAGAGACCATGTGAACTAGACAGACAGGCGGCAGATGGCGGGTGGAATAGGCGAAGAGGGGTACGATGGCGAGGACGCGTCAGGCAATTACACGAGATATACGAACGGGTATAGCGTGCTGGGCGTATGGCGTATGGGTATCACGCTGGATATGGAAAGGAATCTTTGGTGGTTTTTCAAGGTGTCAGTTATTCTGTTTTGTTATAAATGAAAGCACTGCTGTTTTCTATCTGGTTGCCTGGAAAGGACCTGCATGAAAGATCAAGTTCAACAAATGCGCAGATGAAGTTGGGTAGCTTAACCTGGTGCCTGGGGTGAGGTACTATCTAAAGGTAGGTCGTCTAGTGTGCTAAGCTTGGGTGGCTCATGCGATGACGTGTGATGGTGTTGGATAGGGACTGGCCAGTGTGGTGTGGGCTACCTAAATTAGCCTGGAAATAAATGGTGGGGTGTGAGCTGGTTGATTCAGCTGGGTACCTATGCTTTGCGACACGCCAAATGCAATACCGCATCTAGCCCCTGTAAAGATTATATAGGCTATAGCTCCGATATTCCGATATTGATTCGTAAAGAAACGGTATTTACAAAGAATCCTATGCCTTAACATAAGGAAGTTGATATCCAGTTGTATAACGCCATCACGCCCAACTGGATAGGTATATACCTAAATAGCCGTGCGATGGGAGATGGACGAGTTAGGAGGACATACGCTGCCTACAAGTTGAACAAACAGATAGATAGATTACCCCTAGATTGCATGAAGTCTGCCGGGTATAAAAAGGCTAGGAATTTTCTCACTTGAAAGGAAGAAAGAAACTATGCCCCAAGAGACCACTAGTGTAACAAGGGCTCGTTTGGAGGGCTTGGAAGGGTGTCTTCATTCATACGATAGTTTTCTATGGAGTCAGAGTGTTCCTGCTAGATCTATCTTCATGGCCTCTCGCGAGAGGGATCGGCTCGTTCTAATAGCCTCACTTCCTTCGCTAGGTATTGCCTTTCTAGGCCCGTATCTAAGACCTCCACTTAGGACCTCTGTTCTCCGGTTACCTTACCTAAGACCTACGGTTTCCTTTATTCAACTACCCGAAATATCGGGTGTCACGGCCTTTAGCTTCTGTAACCGGTGTACGTATGACAACTAGAGAAGTATTAGTAACCTGAGTTTATTTAAGCAACACGGAAAGTTTTGAAGATAACCGGAGGCAAATATTCTGAGATCACTGTCACAAGGAATTATCTTACGAGTTCAACTTTACATATTGAAAATGGTCTACAAACATGGCACCTGGTCCATAATGTTTGCTCTGTGAATACATCAGCCACTGGCTATCCCTAGCCACAAGAGATAGAGCCATCGTGGTAGCAAACACCATGTAACTATTCTGTACTCGCTAAACTCATCATGTCATTGAACTGCCTTCAACTCTTATATATCTAGTGCAGATTGTCGCAACATGGTATATCTGAGAACTTCACCAGACTCACGTTTCTATGGTCTCGGCCTGCTCTTTCAGAGATAAAATCCTGTAGTTACCTAAGTAACTTCTTAGCTTGGACTCGTATAGGCGGGCATATATCCCTTACTTGCGAGTACCGTGGCAGCAGCTAGCATCGCCCAACAATTTCACGAGATGATTAAAAGTTGAAACTGCAGCTAGGCCCTGAATATGGCTCTAGGGGTAACTTTCCCTTTCTCATTCTGTTCCAAGTTTCCCTGTACTACAACAACACAGCTTCATAGAGCGTATAAGTAGAAGTCCAGATCCCGCCTCATCTCTACCTACCTACTAACAATATTCAACAAGTTTTTCTCTATCATTTAAAGTAGAGACATATATCCCATATCTCTACGCCTGTTTACTTCCTCCAGTCGCACCTAGCAAGAAAAAATGCCAATTGTCTTAGCGATCAACCCCTTCCCGCAGGATACCGAAGTTGAAATATCGAGAGTGGCAGAATGGCTGCTGGGTCCTAATGCTATATGGTTCAGAGACAGCGGTGTTGAAATTTGCATCAACCGATACCAAATCCTTGGTGAGGAAGATAATCTCACCCAGATGTTCAAGGAGACGATATCGGTACGATTGATTATTCATGGATTTTCAGTTTTCTGCTTCTCCTTGCTGCTCGATCATATACTTGGCTGACTTGAGAGGTCCAATCCTGCCTTGGTTTAGGGGTCGTCGGGCGTGAACAAAGTCGTCGTTGGTGCGATCCATTTCAAAAACCACACGGAATTCCCAATCCCCGCAGGATGGCAAGTCGACCTCATTCCTTTACATGAAGTGGCAGGAGTCACGGTCGATGGCCAGGAGCTCAACTCGAAACATCATGCTCGGCTGGGTAATAACGCCGATGAAGACGCCTTGGTAACGGTGTCGGGCAACTTTTATGGCTTAGTGTTTTCGTACCGCTTCTGACTGGGAGCACGCGTGAGGGGCTTTTTCAAGAGGTTTTTCGAGAATGGCACAAATGAGGTCTGAACGTTCTGTTACTTAGTTTGGGATGGTATATTTTTCGCGCGGGACAACATTTCAAAGGGCCGATCAAAGAGGTCGGAAAGTTGGAATTTGTATAGAGAAACATGGCATTTTCTCCACAGTCATCCCGCTAGAGACGTCGCGACGTGTCAAGCTTGCCGACGTCGTGCATGCCTGCGAGGATAGTACTTTTGTTGGTAAGCTTCCTCGTCGGAGCTTTCGCCCCAAACAACTTCTCGCATGTAGTCATCATAGGGTCGTGGGGTGTTACCAGGATTAAGCCCTCTAATAACCTCGTGATAAAAACACCCTTCGAAGTGGTCCCATATCGTGATGAATCCGTCGACTCCGCCCAGCTCCGATCGTGGCCGGGCTGCAGTCGGATGAAGGACCCATGCAGTATCCTGTACATGTATGCTTCTTTTTTTTTCAAGTTGAAAACTGTCAAGCTCATCGTAGAGCTTAGCTCGAATTTTAGATGCTCCAACGTAGGAATAGGGCTTTGTTAGCAATGGGTCAGGCCAAACCTCTTCTCCAAGAGGATGATTCAGCTGAGTCATTTCCGCTGTTCGATACAGTTGTCGGAGCGTGAAATACGAATATCTTTCTCTCCAGCGTGACTGTCCAAGCTCGAGTAGACTGCAAATCCGATAGTAGCTGCGAATGAATCTCTTGTGTTCCGTGGGAGACAAATTAGGCAGGTGGCATCTCCAAGGCTGAGGGGGATCATAGTAGAGACCACGGCCTGCCCATTAGTCATTATCTCTATCTCATGGGTGGGGGATGGGACATTAACCCACTGCCTGTTCTTGACGCTACCTCTTGACCGAACATGTCCGCAGCGTTGTCTGCTTTCCAATAGTTGCGTACCATACGCCGCACATCACGGGCCGTTAAAAACGGGACTGTTGGTTGGTGCACCGCCCTGGTCAGCGAGAAGCTGTCGCGCAAGCTCCAAATATAATATCTCGGACGGAGAAATAGCTCGATAGATGGATGTCGAGTTACCGCACCAAACAGCGTTAAGTCTATGGCAGGTTGCCGCGAGTGCGAAAGCATCTCGAAAGGCTGGCAGCTGGCCGTAGATTCCCACGAGAATCTCCGGCAGCATACCTGTCAGGGTATAGCAAGAAGTCATGTGGCGCATGTGGAACCTAGATGGAAGTCGGCAACAGTGACGAGGTGAAGCAGAGATGCACATTGAAGGATTGAAAAGATCAACAATGTGAGTTCAAAATCCAACTTTTATTTCTCGAGGTCAACCTGGTGAGAGGCAAAGCGTGGTGAGCTCGATTGTTGGTCCATTGCTCTCATATTACGACTACTTCGTTTCATATATTACCAACGATAATTACTTGCAATCCTGGTACTGTCCGAGTTCCGTTGGATACCGTTACTATGTGTGTACTGCATGCCGCACGATTGCTATTCCAAGCTTGCATTGGTAGGCAGACGCCTTTCGACTTTTTGCGGCCCAGAATGCTGATCAGAGTACACTTTTCCTGCTTATGACCACTTAAATGCGATATTTACTAGATAGAGGGGTCTATCACCATCGCGCGCATCGCACAAACTTGCGAATACCGGACTCTCATCTGTAGTGTGTAAGTACTTTCTTACGTAAAACCCGCTATTAGTTCTTGTATTGGAACTATTAGTATAACTCCTAGCTGAGGTATGTATTTTCTCGGATTTGTCACTTCAGCCAGGACCGCATGGTGTTAGCTTCCAATTGTTGATTTATGTGCCTATCTATTAATAATCAGGCTCCCTTCCTTCTATGCAACTACCTACCGCGTAATCCTAGACATGAGAACATACTTCCAGTCCCAATCAAATATGTCTGCCGGCCATTCTTACAGTCCTGGCTGAGCGGGACGGGACAGAGCAGCTGAACGAGAGCCGCCAAGGTTGACAGTACCTTACGGTGACGTCCTCGCCGTGGCTCATCCCACACATCACATTGGCGGGGCTTTGCGCAGCAGGGCTAATAAGTACCGCGCGTATCTGGCTGTATGTTACCGCAACCTAACTGTTTCGAGACTTGACTTATCAGGCAATCCGGGACCCAATCCTACCAATAACGTGCGTCTCGATCCGCGGTAACGGATATTGGTCCAGGTTCACGGAAGACGAAGGCAAGGGCCGGATGTTCACAGCTGTCGCGAGCGATATCTAAGAGTAGCTACCAGTTACCTGACCTGGCAAGGGTCCCTGTCTGCCTGAATGGATTGCCGACGACCAGTGAGTGATACTGAGACTTTAAGGAGAGCGTTAGCTTCTTTGAATTAAATGGTCGCCATCTGTTTTTTTTTTGGGGTTTTATTACAGTACTAACTACCTAGGTATGTGAATGTGAAGTTATGAGATTCTAGGTATGCGTCTACCTAGGGCTGCTTGGAGCTAGGCTCAGGCCAAGCTCAGGCTAAAAGCGGCACTGGCCCAGTGAAACAAACTCGCATTGCGATTCAGGAGGGAAAAACTGCTATCTATCAGGTAGTACCGGTGCACCGGCGCACTACTACTGCGTTTGCTTTGGCCTCGGCACGGACCTCCACCCTTTCGGGCCGAGATGATGGATCTGCTTAGCATCTTAGCATACTTGCGTAGGTAGGTAGGTAGCTCGATGCGCAGTACGGGATACGCTGTGGGCGGCATATATACCGGGCCCCTTTCCCCTCCCTCTCCGATCTCACAGTCACAGACAGACAGGCAAACTACCTAGGCATGTTGGTCGGTGGCATGGCTGATCGACTGCCTGTCCGGTGGGTCGGGGGGCCACTGGGCAGCATCATGAGACCCCATCATCCCCTACCTATATGGCGGAGGGTAAGACATTGCGCTACGACGTACGCATGTATGTCTGGGTAATTGTGCGTGCAGGCCGGCCTGTCGCCAACGTCGAGAGAGCGAAGAGAGGTGGGTCGTGCAACCTCGGTATATCTCGTCGACCTTCGTGTCCCGTTCTCGATTCTCGCCAGCCGAGTCCCAATCGAACCTATCAAAGCCGGGAGGAGCCTTCATTAGGCGGCACCGACCCGAGTCATGTTTGATGGGTAGCAAAGGTCCCTGCTAAGAGGTAGGTACTTTCAGTAGGCAGGTTTGGATTTGCTCGGTGGGGTGAGAGTTGACCCCCATCGCTACTATAACCTAGACGCCCCCCAACGCTAAACGGAGGACGAACTACGTGTTGACTATCATATAAATTGAACTTACACTTATACACATACATATGTGACGAGTGTACTGACAGACGACCGACCACCCGCCTGACGAGAACTTCCTGTTTGCTACCTCATTCTACCCCTCCTGACGCCCAAGACAACTCCAGACCTAGATACCTCTTATGGATATGTCATAGCATTATAGAGTTCACTCACGCTTGAAACTCATCGTATATTCTCACTCCCTCTCCCAACCTCCAACCACACCGGAAAATTAACATGGCGACGACACCGCCCCCCAAGGATCTCCTCCGGGCCCAGTTCGTCGGCAAGACCCTGCACCATGTCCCCACGCCCGCCGTAGTGCTAGACCTGGCCAAGGTGGAGGCCAACTGCAACCTGATGCTCGAGGCCGTCGAGAGGCTGCGCCTCAACTGGCGAGCCCATATCAAGACGCACAAGGTCAGCCCCGCCCAAGCCGGCCCCAGCTGGAGCTGCACTCTCTGGTATTCTGCATATATATATGTATACATGACGACTGACGATGGGGTGTGAGGCCCGATCCAGACCGCCGAGCTGACGAGGCTGCAAGTAGGTCACGATGACTCGGTGCCCGTGAACATCGTCGTCTCGACCCTCGCCGAGGCCGAGAACGTCCTGCCGCTGCTCAAGGAGTACCAGCTTCGCAGCCGGCCTGTCAACGTAAGGTTTCCCCTCCCTTCCCTCCTCCTTCTTTTGCCGCAGGCCACTAATGTAGACCAAAAAAAAAGATGCTCTACTCCTTCCCCATCTACCCGTCCTGCGTGGACCGGCTCGCGGCCATCTCGGCGCAGCTCGGCCCGGGCGGGCTGAGCGTCATGGTGGACCACGCAGACCAGGCCAAGCTGCTGACGCGGCTGGCCTCCAAGTCGGGGAACCGGCCCCTCGTCTTCCTCAAGGTGGACATGGGCGGGCGGCGGGCCGGCGTGGCGCCGGGCTCGCCCGCCTGCGCCGCCCTCGTGCGCGAGCTGCTGCTCTCCGAGACGGTCGGGTCCTCCGTCTTCTGGGGCCTCTACTCCCACGCCGGCCACTCGTACCGCGCCCGCCGCGACTGGGAGGCCATGGGCGTCCTGGGGCAGGAGTTCGCCGCCCTCGGCGACGTCGCGCGCGCCGTGCGCCGCGACCGCCCCGGCCACCCCCTCGTGCTCTCCGTCGGCGCCACGCCCACCGTCACCACGCTGCACCACCCGGACTTCGCGCCCCTCGACGAGGACGCCGACGGGGACGCCCGGATGCCGACGCCGACGAGCACCGCGGGGTCCGTCGTCGGCGGCGGCGGCGAGAAGGGTGTGGACGGCCAGACGACGACGACGACGACGCCGACGGGGCTGATCAAGGACCTCATCGCGCGCATGCGCGCCGAGGACCTGACCCTCGAGGTCCACGCGGGCGTCTACCCGACGCTCGACCTGCAGCAGCTCGCCGCACACGCCTGCGACGCGACGTACCTCAACGCCTCGGCCATCGCCATCAGCGTGCTCGCCGAGGTGGCCTCGGTGTATCCGGGACGCGGCGGCGGTGACGGCGACGGCAACGGCACCGAGGCCCTGGTGAACGCCGGCAGCCTCGCGCTGGGCCGCGAGCCCTGCGAGGACATGGGCGCCGTCCGGGGCGCGCACTACGCCGGCTGGGGCATCCCCATGCCCTGGGCCGGCCTCGCCAACGTCGTCCCCGGCCCCGGCTTCCCCGCCGCCCACGGCGGCTGGCAGGTCGCGCGCATCAGCCAGGAGCACGGCATCCTCGCGTGGCGCGGCGGCGGCGGCGAGGAGACGCCGCTCGCCGTCGGCCAGCGCGTGCGCATCTGGCCCAACCACGCCTGCATCGCCGGCGCCGGGTTCCCCTGGTACCTCGTCGTCGACTCGCGGAACCACGGCCGCGAGGACGAGATCATCGATGTGTGGCCGCGGTGGAACGGTTGGTGAATGTGATTTGGTGCCGGGTTCTTTCAACGTCCACGTTTTGTGGTCGAGGAATCGGGGAACTGCATTATTTGAGAGACCTGAGCTGGACACCCTGTCTTGAAGTAAGCAGAATTAGCTAGTTACCTAGATATATACACCTATCTGGAGACAACGTCTCGTGGTACTAGGCTTGCATAGTAAGACACATAGGTAATCACGAGCAGCGATAGAGAAAGACAGATGCTCCCTCTGTGGGCAGTAGAGTCGAGAAATTGTTGTAGGGCTCATCAATTGTCTAAACCGAGTGACCAGATAAGCCTGTCGTACAACTTTACTATGCGGGATTCCGATTCTAAACCCCTGCCATTCCCGCGGCCGATTAACACATAATCTCAGGTAGTGAGCCACCCCCGAATAACATTCTACATTTTCCCACAGACAACTCCATACGCCTAGCCTCGCCGAACCTCCCATAATAAAAGCACGTGGGGAAAGTCATACTTTCATATACCGTGTTTTGGAACCCGCAATTGTGATATCACCTCGAAGCAGACGTACAGAGAGGAGCCGCCTACTTGCAGCGCTTCTCGACGATGCCAGCACCGTTCTCCTCGTACTCCTTGCGCGAGATCCACATCTGGTGGAACGTGCCGAGACTGGCGAGGATGCTGCCACCTATCCAGGCGCCGAAGCGGCGCTCCGTCGTGAGGCCGGCAGCGTGCAGTTTGATCTTCATGCCCGGGTGCATGGCCATGAGCTCATTGTTCAACCGGTCATTAAAGCCATTAAGCAGGCTGGTGCCACCGGTGACGACAACATTACCGAGCAGATTAGGCCGCAGATCAACGTCTACAGCATTAAGGCAGGCCTTGATCATCTCCGGGATCGTCTGCGCCTTGCCGCTGCCGTCGGGGTTGGGAAGAGCGGCGTTCTCGTCCCACATGCCCTCTGACACGCGGTAGCGCTGCTCCCGCCACATCTGGTTCGCGCCGTCGGGCATCTCGAACACGCGGCCCGGCTGTGACTTGACTAGATCTTCGTTCCCGGGGTTTAGGTATCTACCCGGACCCCTCCACACCTCGACGACAGACTCCTTGAACTCGGTCAGGAGGCGCTCCTCCTCGTAAGCGCGGTACGAGGGGGTGACCTCGAAGCCGAACTTCCTGAGTCTGGCTTGAGCTGGGGCACCGGCATCGACAGGTGTCTTGTTCTCAATCATGAAATAGGGCACGACGTTAACTTTAGGCTCGTTGCTATCCCACATGGTTCGTATTTGCTGGGACAGCCACAAACCGCCGATGGGGGACTTCTGAATCGATCGCTTGAGGATCATGCCGTCATGTATGGCCGTGACGCTCGTGTTGGCACCGCCCACATCAATGACCAGCGCCGAGGCCTTACCAGCAGCAAACGCGGCGCACACGGGAGTCCTAGACATCCAGAAAGCAGGGCAGCCCCAGTTCTCCATGGCGAGCTCGATAGCTTTCTCGCGAGCCTTGCCGGTATTCCATGGTGCCTCGGTCATCAGAAGGGGGTTCTCCGCGAGGGGCTTCTCCTGAGTCTCGACATCTTCCATAGCGACGTCACCCTCACCGTCAGCGGCGGGGTCGTTGAGGCCGTTCTTCGAAGGGAGTGTCTCGCGATCGGGTTGTAAACGCTGGATCAACATGTGCTCCCATATCTTGGTGGCGGCATCCCAATCCTCTACGACGCTCTCGCTGCGCGACATATAGTTCTTGAGCTCAAAGTCGGGGCGAGGGTATAGACACTCGTCGCCGAAGATGTCTCGGTATGTCGTCGTCGTCGAGTCTGGGTTGCTGGTCTTCAGACTGCCGTAGAAGGAGGGCAGGACAGATTTGGGGACATCTTCGCCGGCAAAGCCAGCGCGCGTGTGGCAGTAGCCGGCATCGAGCACAAGCGCCGAAACCTCGTCTTTGCAGGGGGTTAGCTAGACATGTCGCGTTTCCCGGGCGAGAGGCTGCGCGTGCGGTGCAGTGCAGCACTTACCTCCACCATAGACATCTAGTGGCGCCTGTGAGTTCGGAAGCGGCTGTTGTCCTGCCATCTTGGAAGCTATACAGACAGCCAGAGGGCGAAGTGTGGGGAAAGATATGTGACGGGCGAGGGTGAGAGGGAGAGGCGACAGAGATGGGGTGGGCCGCGGTCAAGTCCAGTTGACAAAGTCAAGTTTGAAGCTTCACGGTCGCGTGTGGCTGGTGGGGGGGCTGGCATGAAGGTACAAGGTACATGACCTAGCTACCTGGGATGCAGTATAATGCAGGGGTTTAAAGTGCCTAGCTGGCTATTGGCCAATCATCTTTAGTGTACATGTAGGTACGGTAGACTAGTCAAATGCCCCAAATGCCGGGCTTCAGGTTACGTCTACTTGCTAACTACTCCGTATACTAAACGAAATCGTGCGTCTCAAGACAGCGTTGCGGTCCATAAAGCAACCCACCACAACTATGTGGACGAGCTAAGCGCTCGGCGTGTCTCGGGCTGGGCTGCAGTAGAACCAGCAGGAGGGTACGTTGTACTACGTGATAGCCTTCCATCGTCAACATGTCGCTGCTGTCCGAGGACGAGGAGGCCGATATCCTCTCCGATAACCAGTCCAACGCCTCATCCTCGAGCGGCGACGATGAGCCTTTCCCGCCGCCGCCGTTGAGCCAGAACTACTTCGCACCCCCCTTCTACGGACGACCGCCGACGCCGCTGCCGCCGTCGCCGTCCCTCACCTCGCTGCTGCGGCCCTCGCGGCCTACGACGCCGGACCCGTCCGACGATGACATGCAGCCGGTGCCGCGCGCGTCACCCAAGGTGCCCACGTATGAGTACTACGGCTTCGTCGTGTACCTGTTCTCGTCGCTCACCTTCCTCATCTACCTGCTGTGGGCCTACCTGCCCTCGCCCTTCCTCCACGCCCTGGGCATCTACTACTACCCGAACCGCTGGTGGGCACTGGCCATCCCGTCCTTCATCACCATGCTCATCGTCTACATCTACGTCGCCCTGGCGCTGTACAACACCGAGGTGCTGACGCTGCCCCCGACGTCCGTCGAGACCATCGTCGACGAGGCCGCCAAGATCGCCACCATCGACGGTAAGGGGCGCATCAGCATCAGGTCGGGGGGCGCTGGCGAGCGGAGGCAGATGACGGAGGAGGCGGCGCGCCACCTCGATTGGAAGAGCGTGTGGAACAAGGGCACCGACGGCGTTATGGACGTTCCGCTTGCGGGCGTCTGTGAGATCCTATATGGTGGTTCGAGAGCTGAGGATGGTAATGGGGATGGTTATGGGGCGCGGCGGCATGACGGTCTACAATGGTGATACCCTTGGCTTATCTTGAGCAAAAGCTGCGATGGCGCTTGGCGTTAATGGGCTGGTAAATGATACTTTTCAACAACACGATATATATGCCTTGACGGGCTTTCGAGTAAATGTGCGTTTCTGTTTGAATATATTTTCTCCGTGAGCCGCCAAGGACTAAATTGACGCAAAAAAAGGAAGAAAAAGGAAGAAACTAAACCATTTCATACGAACTTACGTATATTCTTTGCATGATTAACCGAACTTATTCGTCAAGTCGTCCATGAGAAGCCTATAGTGTCCGTTGATGATGGGCCGATGCTCTCGCCTGTCCCACTTCGGCTCGCAACCTCATTGGACAAAATTTACGAAAAGCATCCTCTAAGAAGTAGGTAACCGCTTTCCATTCTGTCTACAACCAGTCAGACACTCTATTTCAGCCTTCATTAGGCCCCTCTCTCTCTTTCATTGCTGTTATTCGGCAATCGTCTAGCGATACAGTCGTATTATGTCCGTCTCGCTCTAATCAAATAAACGCTCGCTTTAAAGCCAGACAGCTTGACCACCCAACAGCTGGCTCACTCACTCACTTCCTTCACCTTCAACACATACAGCGTTTGAAGAGCGCAACCAGGCAGAGGCATAAAAGAAGGCAGAAGGCTCGTTTTACGGAGCGAGAATTCCAGCTCGCTTCGCATCTCGCAATAAAACCTTCATCCGCTCAATACCCCCACCCCACGAGAGCCGTCCCTCCCGGGGGGAATTTTTTTTTTTTTTTTTAAAAAGAAAAAAAAAAACATGGAAGAACTCCCCATCACCCCGCGCGGCCTCCGATTCCAGGCCGACTTCGTGACGGCCGCGCACGAGGCCGAGCTCCTGCGCATCTTCCGGCACGAGCTGGCGTGGCCCGAGGCCAAGAAGCCCGGGGCCCGGCTCTCGCTGCACTACGGGTACACGTTCGACTACAAGACGTTCGGCGTGGACCCGGACGTGCCCTACCGGCCCTTCCCGGACTGGCTGCGGCCGCTCATCCCGTGGCTCGGCGCCGGGGACGGTAGTGGGCGGGACCCGGAGCAGGTCTGCCTGCAGTACTACCCCCCCGGCGCCGGGATCCCGCCCCACGCCGACACGCACTCGGCGTACGACGAGCTGTACGCGCTGTCGCTGGGGTCCGCGGTGGTCATGCAGTTCCGCCGCACCGTGGACGGGGAGGGGGAGGAGAAGAGGGAGGTCGTCGACGTCGACCTGCCCTCGCGCAGCATGATGCAGATGTCCGGCGACGCCCGCTTGCACTGGGAGCACGGCATCAAGAAGCGCAAGAAGGACGTCCTCGCCGACGGCGCCGTGCGCCCCCGCGGCGACCGCTGGAGCATCACGTACCGCTGGCTCCGGCCCGGCGGGGAGTGCGAGTGCGGCGACGTGAGGCTGTGCGATACGGCGCAGGGAAGGAGGGGCGTCGAGCGCGAGTATCGCTGGAAGCAGCAGCAGCAGAAGACCGGAGAGGATGGACAGGGAGCGGGTGAGGAGACGCCGGAGGGCGCTGGAGAGGCGCAGGGCCAGGAGGAAGGCAGGAAGATAGATCAACTGAATCCCGAGAATGGCAATATAATATCGTCTTCACCTTAGATATCATCACGAGCCCGCGCGGCTTTTATTGTTGCTGCGCTGTGACTACGGAGCCTGTCTATTCGACTATCAGGCTTGGTCTGTGCCTGGTCGGAAAACTCCTCACGAGGGAGCTTTTCCGCTGCTGGCTCGGGTCGGTCTTCAACATACACCGACATCGTAGCCACGGATACAGACCCCGCCCCGATTTTCCATGAAGAATAACCCCGGCTAGGCAGGCCAGGTATCGATCCGCCAAACCCAATCACCCAAACCATTCACAAGCCGTAAATTCATTTGACCTTGGGCAGGCAGCCTCACATCTCGCCACACTGCGCGATGACGACGTCCATATCCGGCACATCGCGCCCCCGCCGCCCGGTCTTGGTCCGCTCCATCTTCCCCACCACGTCCATGCCGCCGACGACCTTGCCGAACACGACGTGCTTGCCGTCCAGGTGCGGCGTGGGCACGGTGGTGATAAAGAACTGGCTCCCGTTCGTATTCGGCCCTGAGTTCTGCCACACAGGCGGGTCGAGTCAGCTACCAATTAGGAGGTGCGGTGCGGTGCGGTGCGTACGTGAAGGGAAATGAGGTGGGGGGGGGAGAGAAGGAAGAGGAGGCGTTCTGCTTACCGCCATGGAGAGCAGGCCTCCTTCGGTATGTCTCAGCGTGAAATTCTCGTCGGCGAACGACTTGGTTCCGTAGATGCACTGGATCTGGTGAGCATTCCGCCGTCTTCCATCCTCCCTCAGATCTTATCTGGTATGAGAGGCTGGCAGTTGAGTAGACGCACAGTACTCCCCGTTCCGTCACCGTTCAAGAAGTCACCCCCTTGACACATGAATTGCCCGATCTTGAAAAAACGCGCAGGGAAGTCAGTAAAGTCTAACGCCTCACCTCATTGGTATGCATTGAATCCGTTCATAAGCGGGGGGGAATAGAACGCCTTACAATTCGGTGGAACTTGCTGCCCTTGAAGCCCTGCGGCTGCCCGCGGTTGTTCTTGGACTCGCCGGTGCAGAACTGGCGGAAGTTCTCGGCCGTTCTGGGCACGACATCCTTGAAGAGCTCAAAAGTGACACGGCCGAGGGGTTCGCCTGGGTTTCATCTGTCAGCGGGCTGCTTGCGAACCGATGAGGAAGAGTATGGTATGTAGTGAGAGAGGAACGTGGTGGGCAGCCCGCGGAAGACGCAGCAAGAATGACGATGATGATAGGCCGAGAAGCTAAGTTCATCGTTTTGAAAATTGATATGGAGGATGTGATGTGGCGGGTAGATTCATAGCACTCCGATAAGATGCGCCTCACCTCCGATGGTGATATCAAAGAATACCCTATAACTCGGTGATTAGACTGGAGTGCTCAATTCGTATTTTTTCATACGGCATATTCTTTCGCAGGGTCAAAACGAATAGACATGGCATTAGGATGGCTTACAAAGGATTTCCTGACGCAGGAAGCTGTGTAGGCGGCATTTTGAGTATCGCAGGTAACCAATTCTAATGTTGAGCTTGCTAACCTGAACCAATTCTGAGGGCTGGACGTGGTGTTGACCTGGTAATGGGATGGTACAGGTACCCTGTGACAGGTACCTACAGGCCGGTGGAGAGAGCCCTGGCAGCTGAGAGGGCTTTACAAACAACTCATCGGCAGCCGACTAATGCAGGCTTAGCAGAAACATAAGCTGTCCGCAGCTGGCAGCAGCAATCTTTAACATACCCATGTTACGTACTTAAAGTTACCTATATGGCACGTTTTGAGAGACCATCTCATGAAACCGAGTGAATAGCAATGTTGTAAATGTGAGAAGAGTCAATCAAATTAAACCCGCCATGAGAGGGATTGTAATACTCTGTCCATCGTAACTTCACACAGCCCCAGAGTGCTTACTTCCTTGCACTCGGGACTATGCAGAATTCTAATGACTGCAAACAAGACAGAGCGCAGCGCGATCACCGCGCCAGCAACTCCGAAGATATCTTCAATGTTTTAGCATAGATTTATTACATCTTTGGGCTAGATCATCCTTCAGTGTACATGCCGCTGATTTTATCTACAAAATATCTAGCCGTCAATCGGACACCTGTACCCACTCTCACGGCCAAAATCGTCGACTGTCCTGTGGCTTTCTCCTTGGCCTTGCTCCCGTAGCGCATCCAGACACCTCTGGTGGTAGATATGTCTGCACGCAAGCACGACCAGAGGACCTAGCGGCTGGCTAGTCCGCGCGCCGCCGACGACGGCCCCATTTGCGCCTGGGTTGCTCCCTTCATGGGAGCCTTCGCCTTGGTCTGCTGCATCACCAGAAGAGCTCTGTCGTACCGCTAATTCGGTGCCTTTGCCTTTACCCTTTCCCGAATATGTACTTGATTGTTGGGGGGGTTCTGCTCTGCCTTTTCCGCGTGGGCCGGGCAAGTCAGAAGCGGCGGCGGCGGCGGCGGCTGCAATGGACTTTTTCTCTGTCCGCCTTGCCGCCTCTATAGTCTGCTTTGCTTCCCACGCCTCGAAGACATTACCCGATACACCAGGACCCCATACTCGGCGTCCGCAGGCCTCGCACGTCGATCCCTTTGGCCGCCATCCTCGCTGGCGTAGCTCTACTGCTTGATTCACGTTTACAAAGAGCTGTTGCTCCAACAATCGATTGGAGAGTTGCAATATCGACTGCTCGTAGGCATAAGCAGAGAATATCGATGTCAAAACAGCTCGCAAGTCAGCTAGATTCGGTGACGTGGCAGCTGCCCTGGTCAAGAAGGCACGGAGGATACGTAGGAAGGTTAAGCTGCCCCCCGAAGCCGTAACTAAGCGATTATTCGATTCGAGAGGCGACTGAGCTGACGTGGCAGTGAGAAGCGCCGTGAATGTATGCTGAACTAGTGATCTCAATAAGGAAATGAGCTTATCGGTGTCTAAGAAATGAGTGGGCGCATTTTCCTTCGAGGGAGCATTAGGGTCTGGCGGGTTAACCAGGGTAGATAGTTTGCGGGTAATTTGAACTGTCGTGTCGATCATCTCTAGCCATAATTTTTCGCTCAAGCTGAGATCATTGGGGGCTGGTGAACTCTGTCTTTGTTGGGTGGCACTGAGCTGTTTCGACGTTTTCATTTGGCCTTGGCACAGCCAAATACCCACGTGGGTGTACTTCTGCAGTGCTTTGAGAAGGTTTTTAGCAACCTCCTGCGTATCGACCTCCTCTTCATCTTCATTTGTACCGCACAGCACACCTCGGAGGGCGGACTCAAGTGTGTATAAGTGCTTCGTTAATCTGCTCATAGCATCCTGTACTTGTCCCTCTCGTGCCATCAGAATGACAGCGGCATCAATAACGCCTGTGTCTTCCATTGCAGGTAGTAACCTGTCGAGCCTCAGATTTGTGGCCTGGACTAAGCCAACATACCCTGATACATGTGCTGCATTGTAACGGCACATGAGTTGTACGTAAAGCTCGATGAAATCTCGATCTAGTATGCCCTCTGCCTGCCCTGAAATTTCGGAGTCTGGCTCCAAGAGAGCTTTGAGGTAGGTGTATTGGAGTTCTGAGCCATCCTCTAGAGAGTCGAGGACAAAACGATGCAGTTCGGGTGCATGTGCGTTAAGCGTCTGAGCGGCCGTGGTCGGGTCCAGTTCTACCAAGTCGGTTGAATTTCGCTTAATAACGTCATGTATATCTTGAATTTGCCTTTTCGTCAGGCCAGCTTGAGGCTTAAGACAATCTACGAGGCAGGCAAAAACTCCCTCCCGGTCATCAGGGTCCTCAAAATAAGTCTCAACTAGCAAGCCGTACCGCCTGTCGGTTTTGTAAATCCGTTTTAAGATGCGATAAAAGCCAGCTTTTTGGAACAGTGGTATCATCGGGTTCAGGTCTGGAGGCTGATATACCGAGAGAAGGTACTCCGCACTAAGTTGGGCGTCGTCTGCGAGATCCGTACCTGGGTAGTTGCAAAGTCCGGCAATGACCCTATCTAACGTTGATCCTGGGATTATGAGATATTGTTGATACTTGGGAAGGTTTCGCGCAATGAACATGTCTAAATAGATAGTATCTTTGGGCGCAAAATCTTCCGTGTTCATAATCTCTAGCATGATCGACACGATGAATTGGCGGTCGACGGTCATGCCAAATATTTGTTCTTCAGAATGACCATTACCAGCATCACCATTGAGTCGCATTTCCTGTGATTCATTGAGGAACGTATCTTCAAAAGCCTCATTGAGCGCACTCAGGAAACTTGGGGCCTCGAATTTCAATATCATTCGCAAATAAGGAAACGGTGGCTCGGGTGTTCCGGCCGGGCGGGTCGTGAACACCCTACCGCTGCCTTTGGGCCATTCAACGGTATTCCCGGAGAATAGAAACCAATAAAGCTCAGCCTTTGCTTTAGTGGCAAGCTCCTCGTCAAGGAACTCTCCCGTCGGGTAGATTCTTCCCGTCAGGATATACGAGAGATAGGGAAATATTTTGAGCGCATTAACGCCGAAGATCTCATCGTCCATCATATTTCCCGACGACCCGTAATCACCGCTTTGCATTAGCGGCTTGAGTAATGCTAGCAGATCAATGAGTGGCGTAATATAGTCAAGTAAAGCTTGATTCCACACGTAGATCAGGGCATCGTAGAGGCCATGCTGTTTGCAAAGCAGCGTGATCTGGTCTATGTCGAGAGTAGTGGTCTCCATATGACATATCATCTCTTCCAGACGACTCTCCCAGCCTTGGCTCACAAAGCAGGTCACCATCGCTTTGACAACAGTGGGCGGCACGGTTCTAATCGTCTTCTCCAGAATGTAGGGCTCAAGGACTTCGAGAAATATTCCATCAACGTCACTATCCTCATACCATTCATAGACTTCATCGAATAAGAAGTCGATCTCCCCAACACTGTGGCATGCTACAAAGCAAGTTTCTGCTAGATCATGCAGATGCTGGTCGTCTATCGTAGATTTATTCTTCTGGCGCTGACCGAAGGCGTATTTCAATGACGCCGTCATGATTTCCATCAGTTTGTCCTGTACCATTTGGTGCCGCGACAACTCATCTTCCGGGAGTCCTATTGTTAACTTATTTGCGTCGCCGGTGTAGTAGGAGGTTGCCAGTTGAATGGCACTGACATAGTCGCCGTTCTCCATCAGGGCGATTAATCGGTCGGCCCAATTTGACAGCGACCCGATCGAAAGATCGTTGAATCCGAGTAAAAATATCCGTCCCTTGTAGGATTTCAGGCTCATGTAGAAAGCATCGGCAACGACACCATGCATAGACGTGTCCTCCTCATCAAGCTGTTCTACCAAAGCGTGTAGTTGGGTCGAAAATAGGTCAGCATGATAGATGTATTTATGGATGAGATCGAATGCCTCAGTCATCCTCATTGAGCGGTCTTCTAGGATAATTAACCGCTGGCTAATGGTCAAAATAGTCAAGACGGATCGGCTTAGCCATTGCACCGCAACGACGGCCTCCTCACATTTCCAACGACTCCGAGCCTTAAACTTCAGTGTGGGTGGCTTATCTTTGTTATCAGAACGGATTTCGTCCACGTCTAGAACGGTCAAAACATTAGACCAACAATAGACGAGCTTGACCTTGGATATTGTACTGCCTGTTGTAGGGTCGGGAACCTTTAATTTGACTGCAGGAAACCACGCCAAACATCCGCTCATAGCGCTATGGGGGGCAACGTCCTTTGGCCTTGCTGACTTGTGCTGAGTTTGCGCAATCGGCGTTGTTGATACAATGACTAGGAGATATGGTGTGAGCATTGCGGTAAGGCCCATGGAGTCTGTTGCACGTTCTACGTTTCCGAGTGGTAGGGGTGAAAATGCCAGTACGCTGCTTGGTTTTAGAGGCTTGCTTGTCGGCGCTGGTGTTTCCGGATAACGTCCAAGTATCCTTACCGTCTTCACCGTCCTACCAAGTGACCCAGTTCCCCGGGTGGCTAGATGAGAGAAGGCCATGCCGCGGTCATCAGCCGAGACTAAGGCTGTATGTCTTATTCCCAGAAATCCAATATGGATGATGGCCACGTTGGGCATATGCCCGTCTGTGACCCGGTGCTGTGTTTGCGACGGATCTAGATGAGGGATCTGCAGAAAAGGGCGGGAAGCCCGAGTCGTATCCCAAGTAAAGATGTTTCCATTCGCATGACCGGCCCCTATTGTGGTATGATCCGCGGATATGGCGATGGCGGTGATCGGCCCGGATTCCACAGCTGTAGAGTATTAGGCGATAGGCGGACAAGGTCAGTTGAGCCAAAGAGGGGTCTCACCTTTAGTGCCAGGTCCTATAATCATTTTAAGATTTTGGTTGTAATCAAACATTAGAATTATGCCCTTGGTGGTGCCCAAGACAATGGAAGCAGAGACTGCTATACAGGTAGGAGAGCCAAAACTGCGCTTCCCGGCTTCCGAGAAAGACTGGCCATTCAACTTTTTGAGTTTTGTCCATCGCACAACTTCCCATGGCGGCGAGGGTGTTTCGGTCTCGCCAGGATCTAGTAGTGCCTGACTACTGAGGGACACATTTCTACTATGGCTCGTCAGGAAGGCCGGGGACGACGGTCGGAGGGATGGTGAGGATGGTGAGGATATGCGTGACTGGAATCGTCGATCAAAGGGTCGGAATGAAGGGGTTGGACTGCTCAGCCCGGCTCGCGATGACATCGACGGGGGGACGCTGCTGCCGAGCGACGACAAAACGGAGCCCTACAGACAGAACAAGTTAGGCGATGGTGAGGTCAGAGGGTCTCTTGCTCTTACTTGGACCGAGGGCGAATCATCGGGCACCGACAACAAGGAGTTTATCGGACTGCCCGCCCGGCGCGGAAGGTCGTCCATGGATGAACCCCCGTCAGACATGTCTGCCTGGTCTCGAAGCAGTTGACGGTACCGGCTGGCGGCGACGGAGCCTTGGGCGGGGGGCGGGTTGGATGCATCTTCCTGTATCTCCTCTTCCAAGAAGTCGGCAACGTGCCCCTGGTCCAGGTCCCCCTTGATCGTCTCCTCGTCGCTTGACGCTGCGTCCTCCTCCGAGGACAGATCAAGGTGGTCTGGACCCATGTCCCCGTCGCCACGCTCCAGCGACTGTGTGCTCATCGAGGCGGTTGTACGAGGCGCATGGCTTCAAGACGACGTCTTTTCGAGGATATAGGGTTCGAAGCTGGGATTTGCGGCACAGTCCGGGTGTCTCTGATCGCCTCAGAAGCCCCCGAGCTGAGCGTTCTCCAGGAAGGATTATTGGCGCGCGTCAGGACTGAGCTCGAGAAGAAGCCCGAGGAGAGCCGCAATAGCAACCGCGGCAGGGCCTGGGCGTAACGTTGACGGGGAAGGGGAAGGGGCAAAATAGCAACGTCGACAGAAAGGTGAGCTATTTGCGGGTCGGTGTACGCTGTGAGGTCGCAAGTTGAGTGTTCTTCTGCTATGGCGTATCGGATTCAATTGGTATCGTCGCTCCCAGGCTCACGACGTACCTGCAAGTACACATGAGAGGTACTTCTTCAGAGGAAGGCCGCAGGTACAAGGACCAGTCAGTACCTGGTACTCTATCTACCTAAGGTACTTGGTAACGTTAACTCGGCGCACCAATCACAAGCTCCACAGCTTACGGGAGCACCAGTGAGCTCCACCAGGAAACTCAGCTCATTAACGTCACTCTTTATGGTTACTTCAGTACCAAAGATTCCCCAGTTATAACTTTCAAGGTTATCAACGCGACTGTTGAGCGAACATATCCTCGACAACACCTCTCCAAGTATCTATCCGCCTCAGCGACGACACAGAAAACAGCTACTCAATTGAACCTTTTGCGTACTTTGTCCATCATGACCTCGATCGGGCCAACTTTACCGCCCCATCTTGCGAAACGCAAACGCACGTCCGACGATGACACACCCCCAGACTCTCCTCCAACCAAAATCCGCGCGTCGGAGAGTGCGCACGCCAGTAAAGACGAGATAGAACCAGAGAGTGATAGCGATGACGAATACGGTCCCTCCGCTGCCGGCCCGACCACGCGCCCGTCCATCGGCCCATCTCTCCCACCCTCAATAGGACCGACGCCTCCTCCAGCGACCTCAGCAGGGCCGAGTCTCCCCCCGAGAAAAGCCAGCGAGGTCGCGTCAGGCAGAAAAGGCAAGAAGTCGATCGGCCCTTCAGCAGCACCAACTATAAGACCCTCAATAGGGCCTACGGCACCTTCGGCGAACACGGACGAGATTCCCCTCGACGACGAGGACGACGATGAAGATGATGTAGGCCCAGCTCCCCCAGAGCCCAAGCGAGTCCACGGCCCGGCCCCTCCCCCAGCGGCCCTCTCCGAACGCCCCGCCGCGCCGGCAAACTCAGACTCGGACGACGACTCGGACGACGACTACGGCCCGGCCCTCCCATCATCAAACTCCCATCAGCAGCGGCAGGCCCGCGCGCTGGAAGCCGCCGAGGCCGAGGCCGCGACGTCCAAGGCGCCTCAGCGCGACGATTGGATGCTCGCGCCGCCCACCGCGGGCGGCTATCGCGCCGCCGACCCGACGAAGCTGAAGGCGCGCCGCTTCAACTCGGGCCCGCGCGCCAACGCGAGCGGCGGCGGCGACGGCGAGATCAGCAGCATCTGGACGGAGACGCCCGAGGAGAAGCGCAGGCGTCTCGAGAACGCCGTCCTGGGCCGCGACACGGGGGCCGCCGGCCCGAACGCCGCGCCGCGGGCCCCCAACGGCCACCCGCGACGACCCGCGCCCGGAGGAGAAGACGCGGCGCAGGAGCAGGAGCAGGCGGCGCGCATCCGGAGCTACACCGAGGCCACGCGCGGCCGCAGCCTCTACGAGGAGCACCAGGCCGCCCGCGCCGCCGGCCCCGGCCCCGGCGCGTCGACGCCGTCCTCCTCCTCTGCCAAGAAGAGCTGGGTCGACGAGGAGGAGGACGACCCCAGCAAGCGCGCCTTCGACAAGGAGAAGGACATGAAGCTCGGCGGCCGCATCGGCGCCTCGCAGCGCCGCGAGCTGCTCAACAAGGCCGCCGACTTCGGCGGGCGCTTCGCCAAGGGGAAGTATCTGTAGAATGACTTTTCGGGGCCCTTTCGCCTTTCGGGGACACAACCCCCTTTCGGACGCGCGTCAGCTCGGCGTTCGCCATGTGGTTCCCTTTTTCTTTTTTTTTAATGAGACAGGCGGGCCCGCCTTGACTGGCGACTCGTGAGCGTGGGGCTGAGCTTACGTACCCTAGGTACGTAGTCGTTAAAATCTCGAGTTTCTACGTACTGTGTGCCGACGTATTTGTTTATATGGCCGCCCAGTTCTACCCGCGCAACATGTGCTTCCTGAGGGGGGAATACTGTCCAATGTTGACAAGCGACTAATCGGGTCAGTTGTGGTCGGTCTTGTTCTAGCAGTTCGTTATATACGCCCGCTAGCTCAAGTTCGAAAGGCAGCTTCGGTTCAGATTCCCCGAGCGTGTTTCCCATTTACATCTATCAGTATGCTGTCCGTCCACTAGGTCCCGAATACTGGCCGGGACGTACCGATTGACTCGTCTGAGCTTGATAATACCATTAAATCTCATGGCTTTCTATGCCGAAAGTTAGTAGACCACACATGCACGTTCGGTTCAGAAGACGCAGAACTAGTCTGAAAGGGACTTGTGACACTTATATAGCCCGACATATGCAGTGATAGGTAGCTGATATAGAAAACCCCCATGATATTCCCATCCTTGCTCAAAAGCCTCCGAAACTCCCACAACGATTCAGATAAATAAAAACATGCCAAACTCCCTCAATGCTATTTCATCCGCCGGGCCCAGCCTCCCTCCCCGGTGATAAATTCACCCCTTCAGATGAGACCGAGTGCGAGTCAAGTAAACTCTGGTAGCCAACCCGACATACCCGCAACTCGTACAAGATAAATGGTAGGTAGTGCCCTAGTTCCCAGACCTGTCGAGCCAAAACCACTCTTTCAGGCCTGGTTGGGTAGCAAAAGCATGCAAATGCATCAAATGGCCATTCATGCAAAAATGGACGTCGTCGCTCATCTGTCCCACTCGCTTCCACTTTCTCTCCATTAAACCTCCGGACATGTCGATATGTCCGCCTGTCAACAAGCCCTAGGTTTCGAGGTAGTTTGTTGGATATATACACTCGCGAGGGGTGGCGCGTTTGTCTGTTAATGATCCGATGGAGGATAGTTGCTCGCTGAAAATGACAATGGGTATGTGGATTCGAGTGTTCATACAAAGCCGTCGATGGTCAACGAATGGAGCAGTCATTGAAATGTTTATGTATAGAAATCAAAATACTATCATTATTCAGTTAGGCCGAGTAGTTGATGGTCCGGTCCCAGCCTCTAGTTGAGAGGGCGTTACCGAAGGTTGTCGAGCAGCACTGCTGCTGTGGTGACCGGTGTCTGCTTGTCGATTCCGCCTCACCAACTGATCTAATATGAAGGGTGGAAATCGATTCCGGAACCTCGTCACGAAGTTGCCACCCGTTTCCTGGGGTTGACCCTGATTGGCAACAGCCCGATGGCTATGTTGCTGTTGAGGGCGTGATCTGTGACGACGATCGCCTTGAGCAGGGTCTCTCGGCGTATCGTCAAAACGACTCGAAAACATTTGGCGAGGAGCGTCACGGAAATGGCTCCAAGCAAAAGACCGGACAGGCGTTCGTGGATAATTCAAACGACCATTATTCCTAGAAGGGTCGGGCGCAGTAGCAGGCGCATTGGGATCTCTAGTTTCACCCTCGGCAGGTTGGGGCCGAGCCTTGGGTGTATAGTAATCGGCCTTACACAACGGACAGCAGGCTCTCCTATTTGTTAACCAAGGGTCTAAACAAACCGCATGAAAAGCATGTCCGCATGTTAAGCCACGAACGTCGTCATCATCTTCAAGTGTATCGATGCAGATAGCACAAGTATCACCCGATGATCCCATCATATCCGGATCTAAAGCGGGGTTGATATGGTCGTCGTCTTCATCATCGTCATCCTCGCTTGTGCGATGAAGCGAGTCTTTGGTCGACGGGTTTTCTGTCTCCGCAGCCGCGACTCCCGGAACTTCGTTCACGGCGGTTGCGCCCGTGTCAGTCTCTGCCAAAGGTGCAGTTTTTGGTGCTCCGTCATTGGGCTTTTCCGGTTCCTTCACGGTTGCGTTTGGTTGGTTCGGCCCGTTACGGTCGGGTTCATGGGCTGTATGCGCACTCGAATCATCCATGGACACCCGGTTTTCTGATGGTTGCTCGGGAATAATCCCTTCTACGCTCCGCACACTGTTAGCCCGACTAGGTGGTGCCGAGATACCGCCCGCAGTTGGCAACCCTTCCTTCTTGCGATCCAAAACCCATGTTTTGTATTTAACCATCGGAAACTTCTCGTTGACCTCATCCATAGTCATCAACTTCTTTTCACGACGTCGTCGATGCGGCCTTGCGGGCATGTTCTGCAAGTCGATAGGCTCGCCGTTCTCGTCCAGTCGTGCCATCGCACGATTACGGGCGTTATACCGAAAGCAATACTTCACACCAACGATAATCCTGCACGGCCAGAATTAGAAACCCACAAGGATCCAAAGGCCATGGACTGATCAAGACTTACCACAAGTTGGTGAAGACAACACCAAAACCGAGTGCGACAAAAAATAACAAAGGCGAGCTCGAGCCCCCACCGCCGCCGCCTCCTCCATCCTTCCCATTATCGGTCGTACCAGAGGTAGCAGTCGGCATAGCATCTGTGGGAGTGCCTATCAAAGACGATATCGAGGGACTCGAGATCACCGACGAAGCGCCAGTGGCAGACGTGATGGGACTTTGCGTCGTAACGTCCGACGCAGCAGACTGGATGGCCGAACTGGTGGCCTGCCTGACATGATATTCCACCACTCTCGCCACGACGTGGGCGCCGTCCACAATTGCCCTGTTGATATTCTCCATGTCGGAAGCGCTGCGCTGTGATCAACAACGGCTGGCAGAGTTGTTGGCGAGGTCGATTACGCCTTGGGCGTCGAGGTCATGGGATCGCGGGGTGCTGTGGCCTCGCAACCATGGGTCAGACGACAACGGAAGCGAAGACCGAGGAGCTTTCGGGTTGCGTTGCGTTGGTCGGACGGCTTTGTGGGGTATTTGTCAGGAGCAGGTTTTTGATTCGTGTCGCCGCGTAAACAAAGGAAAGGTCACACAATTGATCAAGTTCCCTAACCGAGTCGGCCCGTCACCGGCATATCCCAAGTAACCAGCGCAACAGTGCTCGCTGTGTGTGTTCGCTGTGTCCGTCCGTGGTCTGCTTGCTCGGTTGTGCGGCGGCCAGAGTCGCCCGGACTGGTCGAGCCTCGGCGCAGATTCTGAGGCTGGCTTAGGTTCTATCGCAGTCTCGTCCCTATGACGCTGGTTTTGCTCGATAGAGTTTGCAGTGCATAATGAGTACTCGAGATGTAGAGATGGCGGGTGGAGAAGGCGTGCCGACTAAGCACCTCGAAAGTGAAATGCGAGTGAAATGAGACGAAGGGGGGGATTTCGGGAGGCAGAGAGGTGATATGGGGCGGTGGTTGGCTGGGGACAGCGCCTGGGAGGCAGTGGTCCGCCTGGGCAGTGGAGCAGGAAGGATTCAGGCCCGGGCGGATGTGCTGGAACGAAAGAGGACCAAAGAGGACCAAAGAGGAGCCGGGCGAGGTTCTGGCACGCTGCACTTGGCAGTGCACTCCCGCATTCAGCGTAGTCGGCCTAGAGCAGTACGTGCGCTGGGGACTCAGCGCACACTAGTGCTGATCTGGTTGGTGCAAAGCCACCCCCGTAGCCACCCCAGAAGCCGCCATGTCTGTGCCGGCTAATAAGCTTGCCGTGTGACAGGAATACTCAAATACTTGGGGCTAGCGGAAGGCTAACCAATAAACGTCCAAGCGTCCAGCCATTCTCTGTACAAATACAGTAATACCAAGTACCTGATCTACTATGTACTAGGTAGGTATGTAGGTAGTTGGTGCGCCTGCGTACTTTAGGTAGGTATGGCTACTATGTAAGCTCAACGTAAGGTAGGTATTCTGTATAATGTACTGTCTTATTCTCCAAATTGGTATATGGAAGCGGTTGCAACAAGAAATCCAATATAAGGCCATGGTTTCGATAAGGTCTTTCCCGCCTTAATTTATACGGGTGGGGGTCTAGGTAGCTCTAGCTCAAGATTCGAGACAATCTACTTAACCCAGGTACCTACAATACCTACAGGTCCCACTGTTTAGCCCACCAACCAAGCGCACTGTACGTCACTACCAAGTATGCTGGGGACTTTGTGTCACTCCCAGAGCCCTAATCCAGTTAGTTCAAGAATATTCCTACCCGCTAGACCGAAGATCAGCCCTGTGACAGCAATCAGTGATTGAGGATGTACCTGTATTCGGCATGGGTAGGTGTTCATTTTGAATTCAGTATCTTCATCCTATACTATATACCGGTACCCTGGATATCTTGACAATCTTCTTTCTTCTGCTCGGTGCACACCATCCAGCTTGAAACAACCGCTAGAGTCTTGCAAGCAAGTCTTACCATCATTGGCATGTGCAAGAGATTTGGGACGACAAGCTAACTGTCGCTAGTTTCCCGCCAGCCGGGGAATCCGAACGCCCAGTTACAGCGCTGACACAAATGTGGGTAAGAGATGAAAGTCCCTTAACCCAGGGAACCAGGTCCCTCATAAACACACCAGTGAGCCTTAAACACCTAGGTAGGGCAGAAATGGCATTCAGTAGAAATACCTATAGTCACCGTCAATAGTACGTACAAACGTAAGTAGAGGCAGTTCAACGACAAAATATGTCGTGGCACGCAGCATCGCCATGGTCTCGGGGGAATTACGCTCAGTGTTTCCCTGACGAGAAAAGCATCTGGTCTCGATGCAACATTGTGTCAGCATGGATTGTAGAGGCGCTGACGCTGGCGCTTAAATTGAAATGCCATCTCACAACGCGACGTTGCCTATAATTCCACGCATATGCTGCAGACTGCAATCTGCAATCTGCAATCTGCATGCAGTACTACTATGTACGTGTGTAAATACGACACTGAGTCGACAAATGCTTACGAGTTGGCAAGGAATCAGATTGCTGGCGCGACAAAATCCCCCTCTGCCGCCATCAAACGCTCTGGGATGCGATCATACTCTACCCAGTCGTCCCCCCTGCATGCGGCATAGGCATGCATACTAGTAGTGCCTACGCCCGTGCTGTAACCAAGCCAAAGGGTATTTATATGCGCGGTCTAGAATTGCAGCAGAGGTTTCAGCTCCGCCGCGCGTGCTGGAGTGAGATGCCTCAGCTCTCGCATCATCCAGGCACGGCAGCTGACAGCCCGTCGCCGATGAGTGCTTCGGCGGTCTCGGTCGCGTGTTTACAGTTTTGTTCTTTGGTTTTGTTTTTCCCCTTTTCTCTGTTAGCCATTGTTGGAGGCCGCCGCAGCGATATTTGGCATCCCAACCCCTCCTCTTCGCCTGTGTCCTGCAATAGGAAGAATGCACGCTACCTACCTATTTCAAATAGGCCGCCGCATACAACAGTCGTATCCAACTGGCTTTGTCTCTCGCTCTTTGTCACCATCACTATCAGACTGAACATGCCTACACTTGGGCGACGGAACGGGCGGATTACTGTTGGGTTTCCCTTCCAGCAGTTCATACGTCATTCCCACCCGCCCACCTGTCGGGGCGAGTGCACCTCGTTTTGCTGATCAACTGCAGGGCCCGAAAGACACGCGGCCGAGGCGGTTGCGCCTTGTTCTCTTTCGGCAGTGCAACTGATACCCGAAGGCTAATTCGTCGCCGTGCCTCAGTCACGCCCGGGATCACAGCACGTTGCAGTAGGTGGTTTTTGTTGATGCGGTAGCGTGTAGTCAGTACATAGTACTTACAGGAATCCAGGCCAAGTCTGTTTACTACTACTGCTGCGCCTACACGGGTCGTTGATGCGAACCAAATGGGTTCGTCGTGTGGATTTGGGGTCCCGACAGTCTCATTGGCAGAGCGTGTTGGGTCATGGCTCGAGACCGTTTACCCTTCAGCGTATCAGGACGCTCCGTGTCTGTAGGGCATCGACGTCACCGTGATAACAATCCAGACACCTTGCCAGCGTTTAACGTACGATTAAACCCTTATACTTACCCGATAGGGCAGAGACAGTAAATGGCACCACCCCCAGCCACATTTACCCATCACAGCACTGGTGCTTGCAGTATTTTTGCTCGCTCCCCGTCCTGCATGATGCTCTATGCAGCGCGCATGTGCGTTGACCAGTGGTTTCGTTGCGTGATGAGGCAACTTGCCAGAGTAGCTCACCGGTACTTATCGTCATGGGCGCATGCCACACACGAAGTGGGAGAACCTCTCATACACTGGCAATGATGTATGCTGTAGTACGGAGTAAATCCCAAGCGCAACTTCTTGCCTGAGTAGGTAGGTAATCAAAGGTGGAATCAGTCCCAACGTCTTGCAAGATTGCCATACGTCACTACGCCCCAACTTGAAGTTGACTATATTATAGCAGGTATTATAGTAGGTATCTGCAGTAGGCAATTTTCCCACATGAGGATTGCTGCTTACGTCGCCTTCGCATACCTATCCTGGCAAGTCGGTGAGAATCGTGGCAATGGCGGTGCTTAACCCGGTAATGATATGCCGTTTCGCGTGTCGTCTGGTGTGGGTGGCACGGACGCTCCTATATTTGTCAACTGATACGAGAACCCGATACCTATCGCAGTACCAAGACGAGATCTCGTGCCCAGCCCGCTATCAAAGCCACCTGGCCTGGTCTGCCCAGCACTTAGTTACGCAGTGTAACCAAGTACAAGTGGGAGCAGATTGTTTCGAGACGAATTTCCACTTCGGGACGTCCACATGTTTCAACTCGTTAGTTCGTTCCATGGTCCAGTACCTAGCCACTAGGTTAGTCAGATACGTGCGCACAGATAGTAGAGAGCACCAATTCTAGCGCAACGTCCTCTACGCAGGCACGTCCCCTCATTACCCAGGGAGAACTTGTAATCCCGGACGGGCCTCTTGTGTCGGACGCGCCGGGCGGGGTGGGTGGCTGCGGAACTGGCCGCCGGAATTAACGTGGCCAGGCTCGGCATCGTTCCGACCCGAAGAAACGATCAAAGATCAGTCACCTGATAAACGCCACTCTCAAAAGGCCGTCACCTTCGAGAGTAGCCTAGATAAATATTTAGCAGCTTAGCCAACAAATATAGAAGTCCCAGGTTAGGCTTTGTAATGAGCCACAGGGACAATAAAATTACAGCATCCCCGACTAGTAAACAGCTCAACCCGTTTGTTGACGCCTGAGGCATCAACAGCGCCCCCCTGAGTATGTTCGATAGATACCCTTGTAACTTCGTAGCACACGACTGTTGAAATTCCATGAGTTGGATTTGGACAGGATACCCAGAACGATATGGAGAGCGTGAATTTGCTTACAGAAGAAAAGTGTGTGTTACGGGTCTATCAGAGAAGTGACCACGAGTTGTCAATCCCCGACTCGCTGCGTTCTACTTTTGCTAGTAATAGCATAGTTTAGCTCTACCGTTCTATTCCATGACAGCATGCCTTGAGGCGGGGTCTAACAACAAATTTTGGACGCTGTGTGAAAGCGGCACAATGAGTTGTCAGACTCCAAGGTAAAAGTGAAGACGGGTGGGTGTTACGAGTCGATCTTGCATCCATGGCTCGAAGTGGTAGCTAGGCAAGGTCGACTAAAGGCCGTTTGAGTTATTGGTGGTTACTTGGAAGGACGGCTCAATTGACCAAATCCAAATCCCGTGAGTAGATGTTTTGAATCACCACTATCAGCCGTAGGCATAAACAAGTCGACCGGACTGAGCATTTCATGAAATACTAGATGGCATGATTAAAGTATAGTTCCTAAATATGACAAAATAACATAATCTGGACATAAGTAGAGATATCGTGAAGGAGCGAAGTGTACCGCCATGGCAAAGTACTGTCGTTGGTATGTGAGAGGAAACTCCATCTTGGCCCCAACTTCACCTGGTGTGCCAACATCTCCCCATACCGTCTTTCAACTACAAACTCTTGAAGTAACGAGGCCTCGGACTAGCTAAGCTAATCTAAAGGTTACTACCTAGGTAGTAGTTATGAGCAAGGAAAGTTCAACTCCGAGTAATCAGCTAGGCAATAATCGCCACGGAACAACATTGCCAAAGTTGGCAAAGCAGAACACCGTCAGATCAGAGGCTGGACTGTTTGCAGTTGTCCACACGTAAAAACCGCAACAATAATTCCTAGTGGTCTCACTTATACACCCAGGATATATATTAGGAATAGTTAATGTTTGCTCACTTGGACCAATAAAGGTTGGGAATAACAATCTGAACCATCTTCATAGAGTCGTAGTAGAGACCGGCCCGAGCGTTGGTATCTCCCCATGAAGTAACTTGCTTATAATGATGATGAACATCCGGTACTCCATTAAAGTGCGTAAAGGGGTATTTAAACGTCAATGGCTGTGATCAGGGAACGCAGATGAAGTTCAATACAAAAACTATTTGCTTTCTTCGTACTCGTCGTATCTTTTACTCTTGATCCTGTCCCGTGACGCGTGAGAGAGAGACGGTAAAGAAGAGCTCGCGTCGGTACCAACTCTGCCTTTACTCAAAGGACTGAAGATTGTAGTATTTATATATTTGGACAGACACTATTACTTTCAGAGGGAACCACAGCTCAGATTTATTGATTATGCTTTTACTGTTCAGATCGTATGTCCTCGAGGCTTCAAGGGTTACAATTAGAAATCAAACTGCCCCAAATTCAGGTCGGAGTACGAGGTAGCTATCCGAGCAAACGTGCCACAGCGAAACATCACAGAAGAGTCCAACGTAGCCTGCGACTAATACGATATGTACTAAAGCTAGACATTATGAACAGAAGCTAGCATTACAAGGAGGTTGCTACAGGCCGCCCGAGCCTAGTCGTTGGCTTTCGGTCTGGTTACTTGTCGAAGGGCTTAATATGACTCTAAAGGAGAAGGCAGCTTTTCTATTGAGAGTATTGCTTCGAATATTTCGATCAAGGAGTCTTAGCAGAGGAGAAGTATCACTGAAGGAATAGCTGTATATGTATTTCAGGTAGCTATAGTCCCCATGTGTCTGCGTAACCCATTCCGTCAAGGAGAGCCAACCTAATAGCTAAAATCATACATCAGAGAAAAAAAAACACTTTTTGTATGCAACAGTTCTAATACCCGTCTCTACAGCGGCGAATGCTCGAGTGCAATGAGTCCAAACTATAGTTGTTCCAGGCTCCTGTAGCGATATGGGATAGGAAGAAGGCTATGGGGATAACGGGGGGTATTACATCAACATGCAGTCGTATGTGCGAAGCCAAAATCATAGAACTAGGTAGGGGGATCTATTCAAACAGTAGACGAGTAGATGCTGTGGTATAGTGTGAACGCCATCGCCATGCGAATATAACAAGGCCCGATAAAGATTTTTTTTTAAAAAAAAACACAAGAATCAAAAAAGAAAGACAAGGACATGTGCTATGCGTATACTCTTTTAACGTGGGGTGCGCCAACTCTAGAATACCCGCGGGTATGCCTTAGAGATGTCAGGACGCCAAAAAAGGGACCAACCCCCAATTATCCTCGCGCGGGGTCTCGGTCTCGGTCCCGTGAACGTAGGCCTGGCCGCAAGACGTTGTACCCGAGTGTGCCGTCGCAGAGCCACTGCACCTGGCACCCACTCGCGACATGGCCTCGCGGCAAGGCATCGGTGGTCCTCGTCTCGAAGTCGCTGAGCTCGGCCTCCATTTTATGGAGCTGCAGGAGGTTCTCCTGGCCGACCCAGTTGTTGATTAACGTTGCGATTTGCTTGAACCCGCTTGTGTGCCCGCCACAGTCATCCGGGTGGTACCCGCACGAGACGAAGAGATAGCTGTGGATCAGCTCGTGGATGAAGGTGGAGATGAGCAGGCGCCGGTTGTATTTCTTGTCCTTGAGGATCTGCCTCGACAGGAAGATCAGGGTCTCGTAGCCGTGGCCGTCGGGCGCTTCCCGCCACGCCGTGGTGCCGATGAGATCGGTGGGCAGGTCTTTCCATCGCCACGTCACCCGTCCCTTCAGGCTCCCCCTGAAGAATATCTCGTTGGCGGCGTAGAATATGCCCTGCAGCGCTTCGTCGTCAATCTCGAACTCGGCGCCCAGGGCCTTGGGGCTGATGAGGCTTTTCAGAATCCTCTCATGCTGAGACAACCGCCTTCGCCTTCGGTAGTCCGTCATGTCTGCTTCCACGAGCCTTGCGGCCTTGTCATGATGTACATTGTCTTTCGTCTCCAGCAGCCGGTCAATGGAAGTAGGCTCCTTCTCGCTCCGCACCCTTAGATCGAGGCAATGCGTCTTCTCCCGCGCTGACACGCTATCGTATTTGTACTGATTTGTTGAGTCATGATGCGGCAGCTGATCGCAGCCGAATGAGTCCAGGTTTCTTGTCCGAGTCGGCCGATCGGCCTCTTTAATGATGAAGAAGGCAGGGGCCGGTTCATAACCACACGGACCAGCGGCTTGTTCGTTCGAGTGAGTGTAAGTGCGGGCACGCTTCCCTTCCCGTATCATGTGGTAGCTGTCGGTAATGTCGAGGTGGTGGATATGGCGGGACTGTCTTTTCCTTACCGCAGGAAGAGGGTAGCCATGGTCTCGGGGCGAGGGAATTACCGAGTCGCTCAAGGAGCGTAACATCTCGGTACCGCCCACGTCCCAACTCGCCATCATACATGCTCCAAGTCCGTTTTCTCACAATGCTTGACGCTGAGCCACGGCACGCAATGCTACTCCCAAGGTTGCTAAGAGAAGATAGCACCATAAGCAACTCTGTCCGCGTCCCCGAGATGCGTAGTTTCAAATAGTGTGTGCACGCCTTGCTAGTATTCGGGCTCTTCGTCTAGCTGGGCACTGAACTTGTGATGAGGGCGGACTGAAGGGAAGGGATACCTTGGCGTCGGCTTTGGCAGTTGTGGCGAATACAGGGGGGAGGCGTAATTAATCGTTAGCCTCACTTCGAGCTGGCCGTGCGCTAAAACGACGAATATATGTGGTGTGGATTTCCGGGAGGTTAAAGAAATGGAAATGTCTCAAGAACCTGCCACAAAACAAAACACAGCAAAGAAAAAACAAATAAGTTAAAAATGTCGAGACATAACCGACAGCAACCATGCATGCAGCTCAGGGTTTCCTGGTCAGCGACCAGACTACCGTACCTATTGAGTCTGTGATGGGCGTTAGCTGGGACTGTCCAGCAGTATCTCTGCGCAAAATGGGGTATGGTATGCGAAAGCGGTAAGAGGCGAGTGTGAGGAGCCAACGCATACGGGTGGAGTAGCAGGGAGCTGTCACAGTCCGGAATCTGGTAGTGTGCCAGAAGGAATGCGGCGGTGAAAGCATCCAGACGCGGCGTAGCGGGCACGACAAAAGAAGGACGAGACACAACGATGAGAAGGACGCGACGATCTCGGCGTGCGGGCGGACAACCTGGCGGGGCTTGCCCACGATCTTGATGTACCCATAGGTGGGCTATAGCCCCCGCTGCACAACAGGTACCATTATATCATTCTATCATGCAGCGCGCAGGTCACGGCGTGGCGAAACGGGGTGCAGCAGCGGTGCAGCAGCGCTGTGGCGGACCCAGTCAATGAGTAGGTAGGTATACGCTGCCTGTATAGGCTTGTATATGTTATATATGCTGTATATGTTGTAAATGCGGGTATATGGACCCGGCAGAGATGATACGCCGCTGCGTGTGCCAGCAGGACGAGGCATTCGTTTGCCATCAGCAACCAAGGACACACGGCACCAGCACTGCCGTCTGCCATGTATGTGCGGTGGTGTGTCGACCATGGATAGACTGCTCACCTGTGGCGTAACATCGCTTCCCGTTCGGTCTTGTGCCTTGTCCGACAGTGAGACTGACGATGCGTGGGTCCCGGTGCCGTGCGACCTGATCGCCATGGACTCCCTCCGAGGGCGCCAGGGCGTGATGGTCGATCACGACTTTGGTGTCTCAGTTACTGATCTCAGCATCACTCTACGTAGGACACTGGGATCCCATCTATCTGGGCACCGAAGTACCGATCAAATCCACTTTGCGGGGGCAGAACGTTGGCCTCGCTCTACAAACGCCGTCTCGTCATCATCTATCCCATCTCTCCGGTTACCCGGATGCTGTCTTGTCTTGCGCCCGGAAGTGTTCGAGACTGAAGTGACCGGTATGTCCAGGTTCGTATGGCGGTAGGTTCAAGGAAAACAGCTCCGAGGACCTTGGAGTTGAACAAGCGATTGCGACATGGTTATGCAGAGCGCAAGATCCCAGCGCTGTCCGGGATGTGACGGGGGGACAGAGGCCTGGGAACTTCCAATGGGCTGATGGCTTGCCCGTGGCTTGCCCGGTACTAAGTATGTTCGCTGCATAATTGGCCCCATATCCGTGTGGGCCCCAGGTCCGAGCATCGTGATTTGTCGGCTTGTGTTTTCGCTGAGGAAAGACAGCGCTGTGATTGGCCGCCTTGTTTTCTGTGATTGGTGACACCTCCCGTCCAACTGTCTCTTAGGGCTGGTTCATAGTCCACGGTACGCGCCATACCAGCCCCTGTGACTCTACAACGCACTGACATTACACTGCGTATAAGGCTGTTGGATCCGGATGCCCTCAACGAAGCCCAGCCCGGAGCCGGAAATAGTCAATCTTGGTGTTTACTTGGAGTCTTTTCTGACCTTATTCTACCATGTTAATAGTTTGCTGTGACGCTTAGGTACTCGCTTACCCCACGCCAAGGTGAGATCAGCGACGACAAGATTCCTCACACTTACGTACCAGCTCGTTCGATTGTTGGTGTACTATCGCCGGCACCTACTAGATCTAGTACGGTATGCGCGTCAGAATAACATGGTAGGTACACTTACTACATACCCTTTCATTTTTTAAGGCTGTCCGGGTTCGGAAGAGCACAGAGGGGTATAACTCATTCTTGTACGCTCCACCTTGTCCAATACTCACCTATCCGGCCATTGAGGCTTCTGTAATCGATGCTCGCGTAATCTCCTAAGACTGCAGTTAATTCCGCTCCCGGCTATGCGGGTTATTAATAGCTACCTACCTAGTTAAGTACTTACTTAGGTAGCACTCGCGACTTGCACGACGTCCTGGCATGTAATACCGAAGTAGGTACCTACACTAAGCTGCCGCTACAGGGTTTAAATAGCGTTCTCTGGCGCGATACTACATACCTAGTACTACAAGTACGTACTCGACTGAGACAATTCGATACGGCGTAGTTACCGATTAGCGTAGGTAGGAACTACCGTATCCAATGCGAGTCACAGAACCTAGTTATCACGGTCGGATCCCTGAACATTCATTCTTGCCATCAGTAGCGACGAATCAAACGACCCGAGATGCTGCCGTCCTGTGGGTTCGTTGCCGAACAGGGCTGGCACCTTGTTTGGATATCGGCTCATGGTGGTGCAAGGATCTGACCCGTCCACCCAACACCCAAGTCAAATAAATCGCTCTCCTCCCGACTCAGTTGCGAGGCATCCCGAGGTTCTGGACAAACCGCACCTCGTCAGCCTGTCTCTCTAGTGCGTGCCTCATTCGTTCCGCAAAGAGCTGTTCATCTTCCGCCACCACCTTCTGTTCTGGCGTCTCCGCGTCTTCCACAAAGTCCTCGGGGGAGAATCCCGGCCTGGACGAGAAACCTACGAGGCCCAGCGCATCCCCCGTCCAAAACAGGATACCATCGTCGCTGGGGTCGCTGCTTTCCGCTTCCGCTCCGGTTGATACCAGTTTTCGGGCAATGTCGTCTGACCCTGGCATCGTTCCGAACAGAGAGCGGTGAGTGGTTTTTTCCGCCTTGCCTATTTTGTGTTGCCGCACAAATGTGAAGCCATCCCTTTCCGCCCACTTGATATATCCCTGCCCATCAGAGTAGGCGATCCGGTTGCCGTGGTTGATGACTGACAAGAGTTTTGAAGAAGAAGCGGTCTGTCGATTTTTTGTAGTACAGTTATACTGGACACCTGTCTCGTGTCCGTTTTCAAGACTTGATATCAGCCCATACATCTCGAGCGACCCTTTGGTGTTGTATTCGCCACAAGCTATTAGTGTTCGTCCCCCGGGAATGTTCTTAGAATTGGTGACTTGTTCTTCCGTCAACTCAAGACGTCGACGGAGGTGGCTTCCAATGCTGGAAAATGGGTAGGGTAGAGATGCGAGACTGCAGAGCCGACCGCCCGAGTGCAGCGACCCTTTGATGGATGGAAACATGCGTCGGTCGTAGTGGAGTATGCTCGTAAATCGGCCGGCAACGAATATATCGTTGGATAGCTCACCACGATGCCCAGGACGGGGCATATGATGAATGCATTGCGGGCCTGGCTGGGCAAGAGCAGCATAGAGCGGAAGAGACTTCCAGTCGCTCAGTATCCAAGACAGATCCCGTGTAATTGACGGAAACGGCTCGACCACTTCCCGTTCTTTCTCACGTGGCACATTTCCAGCCCGGTAATCGTGTAAATACAAGCCGTTGAAGGTACCTACCGTCAATGGTACTGTGGGATCTGCTTCTGACATGGTCATGAGCAGCCGCTCGAACGGCGTCGTCGTCGTAATGGCGAGGGTCTGAAGATCGACCTCTACAAGGTCTTACAGGTAGTGAGCAAGCATGTCCGCGCCTAGAGCGGGTTGACGTACCATTTCCCAAGGCAAAAAACGCGGCGTGCCTCTGATTATCAACGCTCACGCACTCGACGATGCCTCTGTCGATAGATTGATTTTTTGCTTTTGTAGGCGAGATGCCTTCTCTGTGCCATAATAGCCCCGGCCTACTCTTTGCTCGGATGGAACCTTTCTTGGCCGTTGAGCCCTTCACATCCCATATACAGATGGATCCATCTTCGAGTGGCGATACCGCAAAGAGTTGGTTTTCCGCCCTGAAGGGCTTGTATAGTGCAACGCCGCGGACGTCAATAACATCTCCCGCCTGGCCTGCAGACGTCAGGGGCCGCTCAAACCAATTCGTGACGATGGGTCCGTTCCTTTGGACATACTCGCGGTACCAGTTGGTCTTCTCCCCGGGGAACGTGGGATCCCAATTGGCGGCGATACGGGAGTACTCTCTCTTTCTCTTGCTAAGAGCCAGTAAGCCTATCCTCTCTATCATGCTCTGGTGCTGTAGAGGATGCCCATTTGCCGGCGCCGCTCTGCTTAATGGGACCCCTTCCTCGTCGATCCAGCCCGATCCTCGCCGAAACAGAGACACGCATTCGAGCACGGACGAGGCATCAAGGCACCGCCCGCGCCACAAGGGGTTATCTCGGCAGATTCGCAAGAATTTTTTGGAAACCGACTGCAGCTTGACGACATCTAGGATTGAAAGAACTGGTCGACGTATTTGAATCAGCATCCGTGCGATCTCCCAAGAACGAGCAGCAGGACGAGCGAGCGACAGGCACAGTCCCCGGGCTTACATTGGATAATTTGAACCAAGATCTCGTCCGGAAGCGATAGAATGTGGCACTTCCCAGGCACGGCGGTCATGTTCATGTCTCAAGGGCACGCCCGAGTTATGCATACAGGATACAGATGATAATGAAGGTTTTATTAAGCTAGAAAGCATCCTCTAGGGGGGAAAGATGGACGGGAGCCATGGGCAACTGGGTTATAAAGGACGGCCGAAATCGTCAGTACACAGCATCACAAGTCAAAGACGAGGCTCGGTGTTGCCTGCTTGCAAGCTCCCTGCACTAACCTTAGATGATACCCCGCCGACGCGGGACTCCAACGCTCAAGCTTATCTCCCCGCAGCTTATCCGACTACCCTGGTTAGGTACTACCTAGGTAGGTAGGCACTCCACTGCCCACATTAGACTACCTAGTCAGGTAGGTACCTAACCACAGTGACCGACAGGTGCAACTGCATACGCCACTTTATGGGTCTAAGAAGAAACAAACCCTGGCCGAAGTAGGTATCTAGTGAGACAATCGTGATTTTCTAAGAGATTAAATATAAGCTTTTAGGGACTCATGGAATGGTGGATCTGGTTGCCGCTGGTGTGGCACAGGTGGTTAGGTGGTTGCTTATACAGAGTATTTTACGTACCTAGGTACTGAGTACTTATTCACTTAGGTACCTTTAGCCACACGGCCCACACCAGTACTTAGGTACGTACCAATTACTTACTGTGGCACTGTGGTACCTGCTGGGGCTGAAATATGAGGCTGATTCCTCCTTCCCCTGACAACGTATGCAAGCACGGACGATGCGATGCGATCAGACAACAAAACACTAGAATTCTTCTCCATCGGCGTATTCACATCCCTTGTGCTCTATTTTCCTACTTTTCTATATTTTCTATTCCATATTATTTTTAAATGGAGATTAATACCTTGATGATACACTGTGTTCTGGGTCGAAGACGGGAATAAGTTGTCGATGCCGCGCTCTGTGCAAGTGGAAATTATCTGGACTCAGAACCAATGCACATCCCATAATCGCGTACTGCAAGCTGCACCTTGAATCTGTAGGCCTTGTTTTTTATTATAGGACAGATAGTAACCGATCAGAATTGGGACTTGGAATGGCATACCGAAAGCCACCTGATTCGGAAGAACCTAAGAAGGTAGGCGAGTCCTCGTATTGATAGAATGTGCAACGAAAGTCGAAAGCTTTTTAACTGACAATAATAGAACTTAGCTGAGGATTCCATGCACTTGAATTTCGGGCAGCCGAATCATCCACATGATGAAGCGAGCGGGTAGTTTCAGCAACTGGGCTTCCCCGAACGAAAGCTACCTTCGAAACAATGAGACGTAAAAGATGTATATCAACATTACGTGGGCTCGTCGGTTTCTGTAACCCCGACTGGCCATGTCTGGGGTTAACGATGGCCGAGCATAGTATGTCATGGCTGCCCGGACTTCTTGTCATTGTGGGCTCTTGATATACTTGAGTCTACAACCTAATACCTTAGTGAACCGGGCAACTGAGCAATGATAAGTCCTAGTAGTAGGCTACGGCGGGAAGCAATGAGGAAAGGCAGACGTCACATCCTGGCGCGGGTACAGGTAAGGCTTGAGATGCATGGCATTGTTGGCACCTTTCTAGATCGGTCATAGAAAGTCCATTGATGTGGAAGCAGGCCTTGTGTGGCAACCGAGGTCGAGTGGCATGAGAAGCAAACGATGCGCGAATGGAGGGGATCAATAGGCAGGTAATGGACCGTAGCGTTATCCGGTCATTATCCATTATCCAGACCTACACAAACATCGACTGCATTCGCATTACCTGCCCGCCATTGTTGTCACCACGTCCCAACCCCCATTGGCCAAACCCACCTCTATATAAATACATGTCGACTGCTAGCCTCTTCTTGCTGGATTCCTCTCTCTCCTCATCCGCTCTTGGTCCTGCACTGCCTTGACTTTTGTTACCAGTGTTGATTTGTACCGCCTCCCCTCGACACCGTCTCTCTCGACCATCTGCTTCTGCAGCTGTGCCTGTTCCACGCAGTCGACAACCTCTACTGTTGCTCTACACGGATTCGGACGAAGTACTCGACTGTTTCGAGGCCAAGACGATATCAAGGTAAGCCTCCTCGGTGAAGTGCACAGCCCCTAGCGGATCTATGGCGGAGTGACTTCCTCGCGTCTCTCGCGTCCAGCCTCGAGTGTTGCGGATGCGCCTCAGACGCGCCTTCCTACCGGTTAGCCATATAACTTCCAAACAGACCTCCTACAGTTGATGCCAACCGCCGCCCCCGAGCCTGGGTTCTCCCGCACATCTTCCGCATCACCTCATCATCACACATCACCACCGCACCCCCTCGTTCAAGGCCGAGCAGGGGCGCCATCCTCACCTACTACCTCAGCTATGACTACATCCTCCCGGTTCCCTTGTCCATCTAGGCTTCACATTCTCATTCACATTCAGAGCCGGCAGCAGTTGATTTTTGGGTCCGTCGTCGTTCCCCTCATTCAACAGCATATACAGCTTATGACCATCCGTGTCTGACCACTTCCCTGTTCTGATCCATCTGGTATTTTGCATAGTAATCACTCTTTCCCCAAAGCCTGCCACTGAAGTCGGGGCACGCAAGTACTTATCATCTTCCTGGTCCACGTTGAAGCTTTGGCGCTCGACTTTCTAGCTGTGCTGCTGCACTCCAGCTTCCGCCTTGTCGCCTTGTCCTCCAAAAAGGCCACGCACTTTCCCAGCTTGCTCATTACCTAATGCACACGGAAGCACTGTCCCAAAAGAAGACGTGCAAGTTCTATTCCGAAAGATTATAACTAACATATTGACTTTGCAGTCAAACCTTGGCAATGCTAAAGATGGATGAAGGAAAAGCCCGCAATGAGGGTAACCGCTTCTTCTCCCTGCGAAACTCGATTCCACGTGGCGACCGTTTCAGCAGGCTGAGCGAAGCGTATTTGAAAATCACTTCTCGCCAGAGATCCCATAACAGTGTCCATAAGGATTCTGGCGAGCACCCGTCACCTGAGGCTATCTCATGCCCGGCCATTCCACCAGCACCGCCTGTCGCCTATCCACGACTTGCTAAGTCGCAAGATGAGCTTCGACTTCCCAATACCGATTCGGCTGAGCCGAGCTTTATGGAAAAGATTCGGCGCCTAAGCGTTGATTCTATCGAGCGTCTCAGACGGCTGTCGTCTGACATGGGTAGTAACAGTAGCAGCCGCCTCAGCCTTGATGAACAGATCGATCACCAACTGTTGAAGTTGAAGTCCCAGTCTCAAAGTACCACTAATAGCACAATCGAGGGGATTCTCGCTCAGTATGATGCCCCCACCTCCAATCTTGAGGTTGAGTGTGACAACAAGAAAGAGGTACAGTGATCAGTGACCGCATAATACAATTGCCGTAACTTTGCTGACGATGACTTAGAATCGCGTTAACCCCAATCTATCCATTTCTCAACCTCCGCAAGGGGCGCTTCCCGAAATGCCGCCTATGGCCATTCAGCGTAGCTCTAGATTGTGTCAGGACGAGTACGATTCCTCGGCTCCGGACTCAAGTATTACGGATTCTCAACATCTTTTGGATGCTGAGGCACAGGCTCAAGAGATGGAGGAAGCGCGAAGGGCTCTTGTGCCGCTGCCTCTGAACACTGCCCGACCTCTCCATAGCATAGGATCCCCGCAAGAGCACCAAGCTACCGCTCATGAGAACACGAGTGCTTTTAACGTTGACAAAAACATCGTTCCTGCCAACACTACTTTGACACATCCAGTGGTTCAGGGTTACGAGACATACCTGTATCCTCCCATGCAGCGGGATATTAGCCAAAGACTAAGGCATCAAAGTTTGGATGCCGAACATACCGCTGGCTCATTCTGCAGCTCAGGTGCCGAAGATGACCTTTTCCTTCAATTTCCAACACCCCCCGGGATGAACTTCAGCCTATCAAGAGCTAACACTACAGCAAAACTCTCTCGTGAAACCAAAGTCATGATCGGTCAAGAGCCCCATACTAGCAAAGTTGACGAGAATAATGACAAATCACGGGTTGAAGTCGAGCGTGAGCGCCATGATATATTTTCTGATGACGGTGATTGGGTCACCGAGGCAACAAGCGATGCAGGCCTCGACTTCTGTCGTAATGTTCCTTCTGGGCGACCGCTAACTGGGGGCTTCAAGGTAGCTGGGAGCAGTCTTGCGGATTTTTCCGATGATGACAACGAGGGAGTTATGGATAGGTTTGGATCCCAAGAACGCATTATCCAATGCCCAGAGAGTAATGAGCAGTATGGGATCCTTGGTGCTCAAAGATCGAATGAGTCCAAAGTCACAGCACTTGTTCCGCATAAGTACAGGCTTTTCCCGAATATTGCCAATCAACATTGGGAGAACACTACAGAAAAAGTATCAACCCAGTTTCGCCCTCAGACCCTCCGGAAGGTCACAGACCCGTGCTGGGGATATGAATCCAGACGACAAGAAATTACCAGACGGCTAGTTTTCGACTTTGACCACAATGCGCCTCCCAAGTACGAGTTTCGTGACTCAGTTTCTGAGTACGAGCCTGCTACAGCTAGCACTGAGGCTAACTGTGGTACAAATCAGTACGATACGCGGGGATCTTTGCCCTCTCTGGAGTCAGATAGCGGGGAGGACAGCCCTAGTCCTGCCGCAAGGGTTTGCTTGTACCAATCTGTTGGTTTCGATGCAGACCGAAAATCATGCAGTAGTTCTCTTGAGAATCACCAGACCTATTGTCGTGGTCAGGGTATGATCTACGGGGTTAGTGATCAAGGAGAGCCCAAGGAACGCCAGAAGCGTGAATTTGTAGTTGCTTCTTCCTATTATGACCGGGAATCGCCCGTCTCAGTCAGATCGAAGTTCAACCACGGGTTATTGCCTCTCGACGTGGCTCAAAGGATGAACAAAATACAGAGAGAGAGCGGCGAAATAGATGAGACCGAGTCTTCAGGAGAAAGACTCCAACGAAAACAGCATGTGTTGTTAATCAAGGCCGCAGCCGGCCAAATCGAGCGGCCGAAACCCGCCATTCTCACTAGTCGCGATCTCTCATCGATTTTCTCCCCTCCAAGCCCTCAACCCGACCGGCCAGTTGTGCAAGGTAAGTTCATGTTTAGGGGCTCTGCTCCGGTACGTTCTGATCAACTGCTGACTTAGTCAGGTCCCGATATCCCATTTCCGATTGTGACACGTCACCCCCAAGAGACTCTATCCAATCTGAGCCCTAATCGTCGGAACGACATCTGGCTGGGAGCTCCGGAATCTCCGTCCACTCTTGACTCAGTATTGACTTCAACATTCTCTGGCTGGAGTCACGAGAAGCTACAGACTACAATGGATAAATACACACGCCGGATGAAAAAAGGGCCCGATCCTATTAGGCCAGGTCACTACATCTCCGAACGCGCTATGAAGGCTCGTCAGATCTGCTTTTACCTCCTGGCGGTCCTCTCGTTGCTGCCTTTTATCGGTGTCCTTGCCTTAACCGGAGCCTTTAGCGACACATTCAAATGGGCAACTCGAGGTGAGTTAGACCGGCTGACTGCTGGTCAGCGTCGTTTTATCAAGTGGATGCTTCTTATCGAGTTCATCCTCTACACTGGCGGTCTCGTTGCCATTATAGTCTACTTCGTCGTTAGGAGCAAGATCCCAAACTAGTTCCTGACCCTCTGAAGAACCCTATCCACTTACAAGATGGATGATCGGGAGCCTTTTCATCGACCACCACAACTCTTCTTCTTTATACTTTTTATAATGTCAGTCTACATCGTGGAGGTTGCCATGTTCGACATGAGACGACGTTGGAGACTCCTACTTTTCATGATCACGTCAACTTGGCTATATCCCTCAGGCGCCTCAGGAGAGGGCCGGATTGGCGCAGCCTACTGTTGAGGTCTGCTGATCTCACTTGGTTTGATTTTTGTTTGCTCTTTGTTATTTCCGTCTACGAATCGCTCAGCACCACTTCGCCTTCTCGCGCTTTTGTGAGGATCCGGTTCTAATCTGTGACGCGAAAGTCGCATACTAATAATACCGACATGGTTAGATTGGTGTCAAAGCTCGAGAATGCTGGCAGTTTTGATCAGGGACATAAGCTTATTGACTAACGCTATTGTCTCCCTTCCCATTCACGAAACTGCTCTCTGCGGCCGCTCTACGATGTGGCTCGAAAACTTCCTTGCCTTGTACATGCTACTATGCCGGCGAAGTCTTGGTTGTAGATGCTACTAGCCTGGCAATGGATACGTCGATATACAGTCGTGTTGGGTGCCTTGGGTGCCTTGGGTAGTTTGTAAGGATGAAAAAGACAGCCAGGATATGTGATCTCACTGGATAGTACGGAGGAAGGACGAGGTATCAAATCGGCCGAGGAGATATGTCATCCTCTCCGCCTAGTGTATGTAAAATAATCAATCAAAATGAGTAAATTTTGCTGAATGAAAGTGCCGCTTATGGCCCTTAACTCTGTGACAAGGGCTCTGGTAGAGGGGTTGGAATGGCTTCATTTCATCTAATAATCAACTAGGGGTCCTAAGGTCCATGGTCTTCCTTCCCTCCCCTGGGAGGAGATTGCCTGGCCTTTTGATATACAGAACTCCCTTCCTATGCCTGACCTTATGTGCCCGCGAGTCTGTTTGTCCTGCATACTGCTTGGGCCCTTTTTGTATGTCTCAGGTCCGGCGATTCCTAATAGTCAATAGTAGGGAAAAGCCCTGCACAGTTCTCTCCTACTGCACGTGCCTCCTAAAGGGGTTGGGGTAGGACTTCCACGTGTGACAAGCTCCGAGTAGCCTGTTTGGCTTGTAGCCAGCTCGCATAGGGAGGCCTGTTGCCGTGATAAGATGATTGAACAATCAATTATCGTGGGTCTGTAATGGAAACCCTACTTGGGAATTTGTCTAACTATTATTGAGGCCTCAATGACAATACCTTCATGTCATCAACTTGCTACTACTCGGAACAAAGGATTTGCAGATACTTTCAGTCGTACAGAGGTACTGTTTAGATACTGCAGGTATTGTTCATGGTCCATGACAGAGAGACAGCCTTTGACAAAGGCGTTGTTACTTGGTGTCATCGAATATATAAGGTTTGCCGTCCGCAGCAGAACTTGCCTGGCCAATCCGACGTTAACAAGAACCAGGGGATCTAATCCTACTTATCTTGTTAAACCGACCCAAAAGATAAGCCTACTTGCCTATTCTATCCACTTGATTCCCAATCTCTATTCAACCTTCATCACGATGCCCGACGCCATCACGCAAACCACACAGACGGGGAGTCAGGTACCTGGAACTCGCCTCTTCAACCCGGTTAAATACGCACCAGCTGAGGCCGAGAAGTGGGTTCGTTCTATCGCCAAGGAGAAACCTATAAACAATGATCTCGTGGGCGCTGAGCTTGCGCCCCTTTTCGGCTTTGGGCCAGACTCAAACAGGGATCCCTTGGTTCGACTGAGAACCCAGGCTGTGTTCCAGAGCCCTGAGATTTTCGCCCCGCTCCATGATTTCATGATGAACTACACGCAGTCCAAGTATGATCTACCCGTCGGCGATTGGGTTGGCACCCTCGCTCTCGTATACGCACATCGGCACGACCAGAGATGGACCAGTCCCATCTGCCCCTTCGCAAAGGGAAGTTGCCCGGACAAGCACTACGCACGTTTCCTGATACTGATGCTGAAAACGTTGAATCTGCCTGCTCAACGCGGGAACCGCATGTTGAATTGGCTTCGTGACGCCCTTCGAGAAGGGAGAGACGACGATGTGTGTTGGGTTCTCTTCCACGCTCTCATGTTCCTTCAGCTCAAGGCCATGGCTATAAACAAGGAGAACACGTCATTTAAAGACCGAGTTCAACTTTACATTTGCAGAGTCTTCCCTGAGTTATCCCGGCTGGGGCTAGGTGAGAGGGGTGGGCAGTGAAAAGAAGCGAGCTTCGCCTTGACATGATCACTTCCTGTCCTCGCATTCTGAGCTGATAACGAACTACCAACTTCTACGAGGCCCTGTTCTTCATCGCCTTCTCTCGGAGTGAAGAGCGACCACTGACATAGATTGACATTCCATAGTTGACTAATAAAGCACCTTCATAATACCAATGTCCACAAGGCAAGCCGTAACGTTGCTATTCATTTATTCCTCTCGTGCATGGATTTTCTCTCTCTTTCCAATGTAACATGATCAATTGCGGGCATTAACACGAGAGTGATGCGGCCTCTAGAGATGCCACTCTGGGTGCCGCGATGATGGACTCATACCGTTTTTGGTCGACACATGATCCTTTTACGACGTCCCAGTGAATGAAAAAAACTGCCGCGGAGGTTCATTTTCAATAGCACGTAATAATATGCTCGCACTCGCATCGCACTCGTAACAAAACTCCTGTTTCTAGCTCCGGCCGTATTTGCCGTAGGGAGCCATCTTACGTTCGTGACTTACGTCGCCCAATCCCGGACTAGACGAATCACTGCAGTCCTGACGGACCAACCCAATACCCGTGATATGAATGCCTGAGCGCCAAGGGTGAACCCGATGTTTTGTGTTGCTGGCCCATATTGCTACCCATCCCGGGAGAATCCAACATCTGCTAAAAACAGGTGGCTCCGCGTCCGCCTCTCCAATCAGGGGCCCGGGTCTGCTGCCATTTAGCCCAGAGTGAATCCCTCGTGGTTGGCTGTCCTCGTACTCCCGGCAAATGCCCAATATCCAGACCTTGCCCCTCCGCCAAAACCAGTCCGATCAACACCGCGAGCCAATCACACCATATCCGCGCCAGTACGCATGGGTGAGGCTTCAACTCCCGAAGCAAGGCTGATCCACACCCTTTGCTTCACATTGAGTTGTTGGATAGGGTTAAGATGCCCTTGATCCATTTCCGCCTGTGCGTCCCATGCCGTTTCCCCAGATCATGGGGTTCCCACCGACGGCAAGTTCCCACCCACTTGCCGTCATCGAGTGCCAGGGTGACGACGTGGTCTTGGCGTGCAAGGGAATGAGGCCCCCCGGAACCATAAATAGGTATGTGGATGGATAGAATCTTGGGTCCGTGATGCTTGGTATTTCTCACTTGTAGGGAACGCCAAAAGGAAGCTGCTTGGCACGATGGTTCTCGTTAAGCAGATTCTGTCGTGCGCCTTACTGGCCGTGTCCTTTCCGGGACTCGCGCTGGGCCAGACTTACAGTCAAAATGACATTATCTCCGGCAAGGCCCTTCAGCAGATGAGCAAGACGGCATATGACACGGCCTTGAAGCGTCTCGAGGGCTCCAAGTCCAACTGTACGAAGGACACAGTTCATGTGCGAAAGGAATGGTGAGTAAAGTGGCGCATGATCTATGTCGGGGTCAAACTGCTCATAGATGCACTAGGAGAACCATACCGGGCCCTGAGAGAATTGCCTTCGTTAAGGCGGTTGAGTGTCTCATGGAAAAACCAAACATCTATCCCAATGTTACAGGTCCGAAGTACGCAGACAGTCCTGCACAGATCGTTTAGCCATGTCCTAGTCTAACGAGCTTCGCCCCGAAGGTCAATGTTCGACAGTTTCGGCGTTCTTCACTATTACCTAACGCCATATGTCCATAACTCGGTACGTTTTGATTGGATGTGCGCAGCCCGAGAGGCATTGGAGTTGACGTGATCTTATGAAAGGCGTACTTCCTACTGTTCCACCGCCTCTACATCTGGACGTACGAGCAGAAGCTGCGCGACATGTGCGGCTACAAGGGGGCGTTCCCGTACTGGGAGTGGGGGCTCGACGCGGGCGGCGTCGAGAAGTCGCCGCTCTTTGACGGCTCCGAGACGTCGATGGGCTCCAACGGTGCCAAGGTTAGCGGTGGTGGCGGTGGCGCCGGCGGGTTCCTGGGGGGCGGCACGGGAGGCGGCTGCGTGACCAAGGGCCCCTTCAAGAACTACACGGTCAACTTCGGCCCCAACACGGCGCGCAACCCGCTCGCGCCCAACCCGCGGTGCCTGAAGCGCGACCTCAACACGGCCATGTGCTCGACGTACACGACGCTCAAGAACACGACCGAGACCATACTCGAGGGCAAGGACATCGAGACCTTCCAGGCTAACATCCAGGGCGACTACCGGGTCGCCGCGGCGCGGAAGTGGACGTTGGCGGTGCACGGGGGTGGCCATTTCATCATCGGTGAGCCCTCTCTCGAAGCTAGAAGAAGGGGAAAGATAACGCTGACGACTATCTGAAGCTGGCGACCCTGGTGGCGATTTCTACTTCTCGCCGTTAGAGCCCGTCTTTTACTTGCGTAAGTGAAAACAAAATAAACCAATACCTCTCCCTTATCACGCCCGGACCTCGAAGCCACGCTTGCTCCCCTTCCCCCCACTACGATGAATATGTCTGTCCACTGGACTCACGCGTTGCTTGGCAGATCACGGCCAGATTGACAGAATGTACTTCATATGGCAGAACCTGGACTGGGCCAAGCGACAGGTAAGTCCTCCCCCTTGCAGCTGAGCTTTTCTTATTTACTTTGGTTAACCCCGAAACCATAGACCATGGCCGGGACCATCACCATGATGAACCAGCCGCCCAGCCGGAACGGGACGCTCGACGACGTGCTGGACATCGGCCCGGTCGGAGGTAATTACACGTTCCGGCCGCTCCTGGATACCGTCGGGGGCTCGCCCTTCTGTTTCGTCTACGAGTAAAACCTGACCGGCCCTCTCTCGCGCCATCCGAAGCAGCCACCACCTTTAATTTTGATCAGCCGTTACCTTGTCATTAGTGGGCGTGGCCCCATGGGTAGGAACTCGCAGAGCGCTGCTTCAGGTGACTCGACGCTGCCCGTGCAGGTAGTTTTTTTTTTTTTTGGGTTTGAATGCGCGTTCAAGCAGAGGATGGCGGGATGGGGCGTATAGAGTTCTGTAAAAGCTAAACGCCCCCCTTGGACTGGTGGCACTATCCGAACTCGTGCAAAAAAACCTAACACAGCTTCTTTTTTGCATACCTGAACTCGGCATGTAAGGTGTGAAGGTACCTAAGTCCTTCGAAGTCCATGGAAAGCCCGAATCCAAGTCCGTAGCGCCGGCCAAAATTAATTATTTTGTCAAGATGCTGTAGCGAACCTTGTAGAGCTGCCGGCCTGCGATGCGTGCGCGTTCCTGACCTTATTTCTTGACTGGCTGCGCAATCCCATATGAATCCGTCTCTGATCGAAGGAACCTCGAAGTCATTCTTACGGCCTTGATACTCCCTATAACTCCCCATCGTGGCATCAGTCTTGTCCCACGACCAACCTGAATAGACAAACCCACAATTTCACCAGCAACTCAGACCTTAGAAACACAACCACCAAAACAATGCCGCCATTCAACAGCAGTCTCGGGTACGTCCCGACAGCCCCCGCCGCCCTGGGCATCGCCGTGCCCGTCGGCGGCGCCGCGCACCGCCATCCCGCCGCGACCCTCGTGACGCGGCTCGGTACCCCGGCTCTCACCCTTCTGCCCGTCGTGGGCCACATCAACGACAATATCCAAGATGAAGGTGCCCGAGACGAAACCTCCGAGGCGCGGCAGATGGGCGATATCGCCGCGCGGCAAGACGACGAGACGGGTGCGAGCGGTAGCAATAGCAATAGTCCTCTTCTCACTACTACTACTACTACTGCCGCTGCTTCTTTCTCATACTCCGCCTCATACTCCGCATCACCTTCCTCGTCGTCGTCGTCGTCGTCGTCATCATCATCACACGAACCTTGTCCAACTTACGTCCCCCTCGGCTCCGAGCAGGTCACCTACCTGCCGTTCGGGGGCATATACACGGTGCCCGACGACGAGTGCGACGGCGGCCCGGGCTTGGGGGGCAGGTCCGTGTTCATGACCGTGACGAGGGTTCTGGTGCTGGCGGTAGTGTTGTGGACGGTGAACTGGGCGCTGTGGGGAGACTGCTCGACTTACTGATCTGGGATTCATTTTCTTGCTTCGAGAGGAGTTTGGGGGGTGATACTGATTAGATTGTTTAGCAACGGGCATGGGTGGCTTCTTCCTCTTTTTTTTTGGGAGTTTTTCTTTTGTTGAGGCATTGGGGCTATGGGGTTTGGCGTTTGCCCAATACCGTTGTTTAAGGTAGGGTAGCGGGCCGCAGCTTGGGATGTTGAAACTTCATGTTACGAGCGGACTGGACAACTCTTATGATTATTCTCACCTGACAATCTTCAAGGCAGCTCAGAGCATGTGGGACCATGTTTCGTGAATGGACTATATGATGTGCATGGCTAGCATATATGCGCTATAAAGGGTTATATACAATCAAGTTACGTGGTTTACCATTCGGGGATCTCGCCGGGCTTCGGGGGCTGCACTCGGATAACCTTGTCACAGTTGAGCAGACATTGCGGGTCGAGAGCTTGCTTGATCTGTGCAACTCGTTAGCGATCTCCTAGGCGATATGGGGCTCAACATGACTTACCTTTCTCATCAAGTCGACGGTAGTCTCGCCTAGCTCATGCGGGAGGTAGTCACGCTTGACCAAACCAACACCATGCTCGCCCTGGTTGACGTTAACACTAGTTACTACGCTCGGAAACATGCAAGGGAGCCACATACGGTTACAGTGCCTTCTAGCTCAACTGCCCTTTTGACCATGCGATGTACTAGTTCTTCCGCAGCATCCCGTTGCTTATCATTCGAGAGCAGGATGACTGGGCTGGTTAGTATGCTGTGGGGGGCAATGGTGTATAAATTCGACACATACTGTGGAAGTTGCCGTCACCGACGTGGCCGACAATGGTGCCATACATGCCACTCTGCTTCATATCATCCTTTGTTTCCTCGATGAGCTGAGGTAGTCTACTAATGGGCACTGCCACGTCCCCAGTCCAGACCTTGTCGCCAGGCTTTGCGAGAGCCATGGTGCTCCAAAGCGCCTCTTTACGGGCACTCCATAGCTCGGCTTGCTCCTCCTGAGACTTGGCAAATTCGAATCCGATGCTGCCGGTCTGCTTGGCCAGGTCCCTCACCATGCTGATCTGCTCCTTGACGCCACGTTCGGTCCCGGAAAACTTAAAGAAGAGAGTGGGCGCTTCTTTCCAGGTCCTCGACGTCATACCAGCTTCGTTGATGCATTTCATCTGCTCATCGTCCAGGATCTCGACGGCCGAAACGTGGATACCCTGGCTCACGACCTTGGAAACGCAATCAGCGGCTTGTCGAATAGTCCCGAAGCTGCAGACAGCAACGTTTGTGTTGGCAGGCTTGGTTGTGAGCTTGAGAGTGGCCTCGGTGATGAGGCCGAGTGTGCCCTCGCTTCCAATGAACAGTTTGGTCAGGTCATACCCGGCCGAGCTCTTCCGCGGCCGCTGCCTCGTCTTAATCACTGTGCCGTCCGCCAAGACAACAGTCAGAGAGAGAACCCATTCACGCATGGTGCCGTATCGATAGGAGTTGGTGCCGCTGCACCCGGTGCCAATCATGCCGCCGATCTGCGCGCCTGGACCCGGATCCGGAGGGAAGAAGAGGTTGTCCTTGCTGAGTATCTCGTTCAGGTGCTCCCAGCCAACTGCGGGTTGCACGACAACATCCATATCCTCCTTGTGCAGGTGGATGATCTTGTCCATCCGCCGGAAGTCAACGCAGATGCCACCTCGCGTGGGGGTGAAATGGCCTTCCAAACTGGTGCCGCCGCTGTAGCCAACGACGGGTATACGGCGCGCATGGCAGATCTTCATGATTTTGCTGACGTCTTCGGTGGAGCCGGGATAGACGACCATGAAGGGCTTCTGCGACTCAGTGTTGCGGTAGCTTGACCATTCCGAATTGGCATGCGTATGCAGGTCATCCTCCACTGTGCTCACATTCTCCTTTCCAACGATGGCAGCAAAGTCGGACCAGGCGGCTTCCAGGTTTGCCTTGTCATTGTTGTGCTTGAGCTCACGGGTCAGGGCGAGAGGTAGCGTCGAGGCCGGGTCCAGGTCGCGAGGCGATTTCGTTCCCAGGTAGTACGAGAAGCCGGCGGCAAAGAGGACGACTGGTTGCTTAAGATTAGCTTCGTCGGGCACTGCAAACTGGCAGGAGAAGGAGAAGGAGTAGAGTACCAAAGGTTGTAGCCCATCGTCGTGTGCCGGCGGACTCTTGTCTCTGGCGGGCAAACTTTTCGCGCTCGGCCTTCTCGCGGGCGATACGAGAGCTGATGCTTTCGAGCATCTGGCCCTGGAACGACGCCTCGGCCGGCTCCTTCGGCTCCTTCTTGCTCGAGTAGGCCCGGATGGCGCGGCAGCTCGCGACACACGGCCGCACGAGGCGGGAGCTCTGGGCTGCGAGGGGACGAAGCCCCGGCTGAGCGAGACGGTTGGCGAGAGCCGACATTTTTGCAATGTGGTTGCCTACCTGGTACGGGTGCAGAAGTCTTGGATCATGCTGGTCGCGCAGCCGCCGTCTTTGGAGAGAGCAACAGTTTCCACGAGCGGGGATTCTGCAGGTCGTGAGATAAGGAGCTGCGGAATCGAGGGCTCGCTCGGGGCGCGTTCGGAATGCTTGAGGATGCGGATGCGATAGCGGCCCTCTAGCCGTTGGACTAGACTAGCCACCTGCCTAAGGCTGCCTTCGTAATGCTGCAAGTACCTGCAATAGCTGCAGGGTGGATACCAACCGGTCCTACAGGAGCTTGCCCCAGGTGGTGGCCAGGTGTGTCCGGGGTTGTCCGGGGTGGTGATCATTGTCACCCCAAGAGGAAGGTATATCCTCTCTTCCCCGACTCTTCATTTGCTTCTTCATGTCCGCCTTGTACAGTTCAGTTCTGGCACCCGTACACTGCGATTCTGCGAATGACGTCGACATGCCGATGGATCATCACGCCAGCGACTGGCACCCGACTCAGGCGCCCCTTGACAGCTCTAGCACGGCGCAGAAAGCGTGTAACAGTGCACCCTGGTTTACGATGCGTACGGTACTACGAGGCTTGTGGTGGCTAGATATATCCAAACTACTGGCTCGTTCGCGGATTGACTGAATAAAATGCATCAACAGTTTGGATCTATTTCTCTATTGTATCCACGATGTGGTGTGCGGCCACACTCTCGTCATGTCCTAACCAAGTGTGCAAACGCCTGCAAAACATATTTAGACGATGCTAATATCCATTATCTAGATCTAATGTGCGAGTCCCTCTAATATAACACTCCCTGTAATCTTACTAGCTTCCCGGATAAAAGATTTGTCGATGGAGAATGGTTTTCCAACCACGTTCGGCACGAAATTTCCTCCAAGCTGATCTAACCGGATGTCCTCTGGCTTGACATGGTCCAGGAAGAAATTCCTGAAGGTAGGGATCCAAAAGCGCATGCGCGCCGAGTGAAACGGTACATCGATGCCCTTGAGGAGGATGGTGGCCTTGCCTCTCGGGATGTCGACGTCGAGCGGCAGCGTCTTGGACAGCGCGATTTGCTGCGCTATCATGGCGCCGAAGCTTGTCGCCCGCGGAACAGAGGCTGTGAGGAACTCCTCAATTTCCTTGGGTTGCACTTTTCTCCCTGCGACGGCGTTCAAGACCTCGCTGAGACAGCTGAGGTTTTGTACCTGTTGATTGTCAGTCTGGAACAATGCGCGCGACCTAGCGCTTTTAACGTGTCGTTACTTACGTGACCGGCACAGACATATTGGTCGCCTTCGACATTGAGATTTACAATCTCAAGGAGCTCGCCGCTCTCTCTCGAGATATGTTGGACTAGTGCCTTGAGTGCATTGTCGTTAAAATCTGTGACGCGCGTCAGCAAAAGTTACAATCAAAGCTTGAGACGGGGGCCATACGTTTCCCAACCCTGCCTGGGTTTGCAGCCATCATGCTGTAGCCCGTGTATCCATTTTCATCCCGTGGGATGGCGAATTGCATCATCAAACCTCGATAGAATGCCGTGTCTAGCATATCCTTGAAGTCGACAAAGGGGGCCATAGACGAGAGCGCTCCATATTCGCCCAGAGAGTGCCCAGCAAACATGGCGCCCTCTTGTACAAGCCCCCTGGCTCTCATATGCTCGAACGTGGCCTTTTCTACCAGTATGATAGCGGGTTGGGCAAAGTGTGTCGCAAAGAGAAGCCCTCGGGCCTCGGAGAACGTGTACGATGTTGAGCTCCGGCTCAGGCCTGGTATAATGGGAGCCGAACGGCGAAGCCCATCCTCCGTGGGCAGTTCTGTCTTCAAGTCCAAGTAGTTCGACAGAATCTTCTGACCCTCACGGCCTCTGAAATGTAAGGTTATTTCCTTCGGGTTTTCTCGGATTATTTTTAGAATCGAAAATCCTAATTGGCAGTTAGCATCTCGACGGGCTGTAAAAAAACGAAAGGGTGGGCATGCGAAGAGAAAAAAAAGAAGAAGGAAATTTGGCATTTACCATAGAGCTCCCTCAGATGACTGTCCATCTCGTCGTAGATGGCTTTGGCCACCGGGCAGCTATCATAAAGGGCCATACCCATCCCGACGGATTGGCTACCTTGGCCAGTGAAAATATATGCAGTCGAAGGTTGGGTGATTTCGGCTTCACCCCGGAGCACCTCCTCGTCTGTCTCCTCTAGTCGAGCGACCACTTCGAATATCATGTTGCCGTTCTTCATCGCAACATGAGTGTTCTTCACTACGACCTTATCGCCAGGCATGACAATGTTCAGGAAGGAGGCGTCGAATCGCCTCAGGCGCTCAGGCTCCCCTGGAATTACTATATCTTCCACCACTCGCCGGCTGACAGCCATGGTGTACATGCCATGCATGATAGGACTAGGCAGCTCCGCCATTTCGGCAAAAACATGCGAACCGTGAATGGGGTTGCAGTCACCCGAAAGCTTGGCATAGAGGTGCGTGTGTGAGGGCGCCACGATGGACAGCTCGGAGTCGCCTGTCCACCCAGGATTCTTCAGTGGCACTCTGCCGTCAGTTGTCTCTCCTTTGCGTTGGAGGAACTCTAGGACAGGATTTCCATGGCTCTCGGGAGCGTCGAACACTACAGAACCCAACTTCCGTCGGTTACCGTTCCAAAGCTTTTCCTCGACTGTGCCTCGAACTTTAAGGCCGGTGGCGGAATTCTGGCTCGTATACTGACTGCTGGTCTGCAGTTGGAACACTGCAGTCTTTCCGATCAGAGGCACAGAAGGGTCGTCTAGTTTTAACCAACTACGATCCCGTAAGACTGCTTCGTCGATATTGGACTGTATCTTGAGCTCTACGACCTCATCTTGGTTCTGGAACGTAGACTGATCCTGAGAGAATTTGCCTTTAATGAAGAACTTGGATGTGACGGTAGCGATATGGTGGCCTTCTCGCATGAGCTTCGCCTCAACTGCGATGGATTTACCTGTCGCCTCAATCTTAATAGACCGGATAGAAGACTCGGATGTTACTGACTCCCCTACAACCATGGGTGGTACGTCGGAAACATACTCGACTCCGATAGATTGATGGACTAGACGCATCAGGTCGCCTTGCAGATCGCTAATAAGCAGCGGTTTCATAATAGCTTCCCATGAGGCGATCACAGCCGACTCCAATGGCATCACGTCTGTTGGGCTGACGGGAGAAGCGCTAATGAACGCGTGCGAGACCACCGAGTGTAGTGAGCTCTGCAGTTCTTGTGTAAGCCCGAAGCTACCACCAGAGAAAATATCTGTCAATTGACCGTCTCTGCCTGCGTCTCCCTTTTCAAGCCAAAGACGAGCATAGAATTCCTGGATGCGTGCGTCGCGGTTCTGGGTAGCATCAATGAGTTGCCGTGTTTTCGCATCATACTCCCATTCGAGCACTAGCGAGGCGCTGCCAGAAGGAACAGACGGGTCTCTGTGGAAAACCTCTACTCGGAGGTGCCTCGAAGATAGGGCTTGAGCAAGGGCGAGGGGAATCCCAGTCAAGTCATCGCGAAGGTATAATTCCTTGGACACGCGGTTAAGAATGAGTGAGTGGCCATGCTGCGGCCCAAAGATGCGACGGAATGGGTTTGTCCGGCAGCGCTTGGATGCTGACTCGAAAAGAGTCTCTTCGCACATAAGCGCGAGGATGGATTCACTGGCATGGGGTTTGAGGTGCTCGATCCACGTCTCCCGACTCGGGAGATCATGGCCTGGCAACGGTCTGCAGGTTGTGATATCTTCCGTATGGTCCATGACAATGTCTTGGGCAGTAGGATCCAACGGAGCTGTGCTGGTTGGCTGCAGCTGAGAGTGGATAGGATATTCGGGCATACCACGTATCATGGCAACCAAGTCGCCGTGGATCTCATCCAGGATATCTTTGCCTGACTGGTCGTCTCTGGTACAGTAGCGCACAGATACTGGGCTTTGCAGAACACAGACACGCTCCGGATCTTGGCCGATGACCGCATCCAAGTCCTCGGACTGCCAAAGGGAGTCCTTCTTGAACCAGTGCTCGAAGTCGTCGTCTAGGGCCCCGACAAAATTGACTGGTTTGCGACCGCGCTTCTTGCAAGATTGTATGAAGAACTGGACATCCTCAGGATGGATAAGCTGCACCGCCAAATCGGGGCAGTCTTTCGTCATTTGCTGGGCTAGGTTTTCTGGGTCATCGAACCATGACGCGTCCAAAGCCCCGGAACCAATTCGTTCGAGGGACCGAACAGCAAAGTCGCTCACAAGTTCGCGATAAGTTGGGCTAACCCATCGACGTTGGTGGCTGATATACATGAGCTGAACCAAACGAGATATTATCTCAGCATAGGTCATGTCTTCTACTTCCACAGGTTTTCCTTTGGCATTTTGACCAAACCAGGGCTTAGCAAAGTCCACGTTGAGGCGCCGGATGATCTCGTCTTTCCGCTTCAGAAGAGCGGGCTTACGCTCCGGCTTGGGAAGACTGAAAATGGTGTCGTCTAGATCCTTCCACAGGCGAACACCGCGTGTGGCTAATTTGTGAATCGGCTGGCCCATCTCGGAGGTCACGGTAACCACACCACCCGACGCATCAGCCTGTAGGTAGCCGTTCTCCCATTTCTCGTTTTCGACACCAGGTGCCTTTAGCAGAAGCTTCTTTACGCCTGCTGAGGTGTGTGCGTCCGTGGCAACCATCATGCGGCTACCCAGCAGAACTCCGTCGCACGGCATTACGGGCTTGTCAAATTGGAGAGACCAAGACCCGGTCAGATAGGGCAGGATGCCAGCGCCGTTGCCAAAGCCGCTGCCTACGACGAGATAGAGATTCTCGTAGCGCCGAATCTCGCTGTACATCTCTAGCAGAGGTTCATGAAAGTCCTCGCAAGAGTGGTGGCCACCGCCCCGGCCTCCAGTCCATTGGAGAATAACAGGGAAGGTGGGGTGTCTTTTTGCGATTTCGATGACCTCCCTAATAGCCCGTAGCGATCCGGGCTTAAAGGAAATGTGCTTGATCCCGACGGTCTCGATATACTCTGCGGCCACATCAGGAGACGGAACGCCGGCGCCAATGGTGATGCCCTCGATGGGGACGCCCCTGCGTATAAGCTGGCGGATCAAGGGTATCTGGTAGCTTATTGCCTTCGGGTCGACATAGATCAAGTTGCAGGTAATGCTTCGCCCTGGCGGTATGCTGCCGGCTACTTTCTCTATGGCTGTTTCCATTGCCGCCGAGTTATGATAGCCACCGCCCGCTAGTTCAATATGGTAGCCGGCCCTTGTAACAGCCGAGACGAAGTCCCATGGCACTGTTGTTGGCGTCATCCCAGCTGTTATAATGGGTGGAGCCCTCAGGACACTATTCAGTCGAGTTTCAACAGTGTAACTGCCATCAGCCGAAACCACGAGACGAGGCTTGAACTTTTCACCCCACGACGTAGCCACCGCGGCCAAGTCGGGGGGAGTCTGCGTGAAGATCTCTGCCTTGCTTCCTATGGTAGCAGAGTCCGAAGCGTCGAGCCTCGTGCCATCTATGACACGAACACCGTAGCCATCTACCGCTTTGTAGACCATATCGCTGAAACGCCCGGGTCCCAGACTTATGATATGTGAGACGCTCCTTTGGCCGTCGACTCTCAGCGTCTGCGGCCAGTCTACAATGTCGGTGGTGACAGCGTCGACAATTAATCCCGTGACGTCCACGTTGGGCTCGTATGCTTTTCCCATATCCGCTCCATCCCTGGTGTGGAATACTGGGATGCGCAGGCTGCTTGTCGTTGCCGCCACGGGCCAGGACTTGGCCATTCGCCGCTTGACGCGCTCCGCTGCCGCTCGTAGATGGGGAGAGTGGAAAGGAGCACTGATGGGTAGATATTGGAAGAGGATAACTGGTTTCCGCTTGCTGTAAGGGATCCGACTCTGGTCGGCTTCAGTCGAAGCAGAGATCTGGCGAAGACTTAAAATGAGGCCTTGGAGACTCTTTGGCGGACCAGCGACAACGTGATCTTTCGGGCCGTTTATCAGAGCCAGATGAAGCCGTTCGTGCTCTCTGAGGTATTTGTTGTTTTTGGCTATGGAAGGCTCTAGGAATCCCCGACGGATGCCACGCACTAACAGCATGTATGAAGGGTTCCCGTATCCGTTTTGCACACTGTCGTTGATTATGGACTGGCTGACAGGCGAACCAGGCGCCGATACCTGGCTCTCATATCCCATCCAGAAGAGAAGTTCCACTGCCCACCTGGCCTCGTCATGGAACGAGTCCCATGAATGTGACTTTGACACCGCAGCGGCAATAACTATACCTTGAGAGTGGCCAGTGAGTCCCGATAACAACTGTCCCATTTGGCCCGGCGTCTTCCCCAGCAGCTTGCCGATAATGCAATAATGTAGCAGTTCCGTAAGTCCAATGATTGGGAAACTGATTGCAGCGCTTGCTAGGAAGGCCTTCTCTGGCCGTTTTGAGGGATCGGCAAGCCACTCTAACAAATCAATCTCTCGGCCTAGATAAAATGAATTCGTGTCGGGATGACATGAAAGCGAGTATAGAGAAGCACTGAGGGATGCCGCCAGCGGCCCGACCAGGGGCCGATACAGCGAGTATAGCTCTGCTAACTCGTCGACGCAAGCACTATTGGCTGCGCCTTGTCCTCCAAAAGCTAGAATGACGGCAGCTTTGTGATCTTCTGCTATGTTTGGAAGGGCACTTGGCCCCGATAGAAGTGGAATGGGCAGTTTCGACTGCAGCAGCATAAATGTGCGCAGAATGGATTTCTGTGTTGATGTCCCATCAGGGAGCTCGCGTACGAAGTCATGGACGTCCTTCTTCTGCATGACGTTGGAATGCACGCTGTAGAAGAGGCGTATAAGGGTGCCGGGTGGGATCTTGCGCCCTAGAAGGTATTCGAGAAACCTGAAAGTCAGGGCAGCGCCCGACAGAGGCTTGATGCTATCGGGCTGGCCTTCTGGCTGTGCCAGCGAGGCGAGGAACGCTCTCCGATGCTCATTAAGGTGGTATGTGTCCGAGAATCCCAGAGGCAACTCTTGCTCAACATCTTGATAGCTGATTGTGAACTTGCCGGGGTTCTCAGTCAAGTCTGGCGTTGGGTTGATTTCATCGAACGATGATGGACTTCCTTCTGAACTCATCTTGACAACCTGGAGCTTGTATTGCGCCCCAGTTAGGATGGTGAAGCGCCACAAGACGGAAAGGAGGCAGGAAGATGTGGTTTCGGAAACAAGAGGTATCAACGGTGATGGATTAATCGAACAAGCTTCGTTCTAGCAAAAACAAATACAAGGGGCAAGCCATGCGAGGAGCAGAAAATTGTCTGTCTGCTAGCAGCTAATACATGGCGGAGATACTCAAATGGCACTACGGTTATACCTAGGGACACGCGGGCCACAGCGAACTTAAAGGCCGCCCGTCTTTATCAAATTCAAAACAGCTACGAGGTATACGTAGTCCCTAGATCGTTTGATCGAGCGCCAGTGCGCCCGCATAGCGACATGCCACGATAAGAAGCTGACAGTTTCCCGAGTGACGCATCTGTAATCTATCGGCGGTTAGTTTCCAAGATGCAATCAGTCCATACGGTCCGGATGCTGGTTGGCCGAAAAGGATTTCGGGCGCATCCTGGCTGTGGACCGAGCTGGGCCCGAGCAGGGTTCGGGTCCGGCCCCGACAGCCGAACAGCGCGCGTCGACTTTCTGAGTAAGCCCGATCGTGCGTATCAAGGGGCCATGATCAATGCGCGCTCGAATCGAGCAAGTCGCGGTACGAGAAGATTATAATGGCGGCCCGGAAGCTTTTGCGAGCCATGTCTCCGGACCCCCTGTTGAATGGTGACATACCAGGACTCACAGACACAAGATGCATATTCCACAGCCAGACGACAACTCGGAAAGACCGTACGATGAGGTTATCGTCCGCATCGTCGACTATGCCTACGACTACGAGGTAGTTTCGGAGCCGGCTCTGGCTCGGGCCAAGATGGCTCTCATTGACTCTTTCGGAGTAGCCATTGAGAGTCTGGCCCTCAGCAAGGAATGCGAAGCTCTCGTCAAGCCGTTGCTGCCTGGTGCAGGCAACGTTGCTGGCGGCTTCAAACTGCCGGGGACGCCATACTCTATGGATGTCTTGCAGGCTGCCTTCAATATGGGCGCCATGATTCGTTATCTTGACCACAACGATGCCTTTGCTGGTGCGGAATGGGGACACCCGTCTGGTAAGTTGGGAAAACTTCATTATCTAATATTCTTTTGGTCTTGAATCGCACATAGTTCATGATTACTGACCTGAAGGCTTAGACAACCTCGGAGCTATTCTCGTCATTGCAGATGTGTTGACAAGGGATGCACTGGCTCGGGGAAAGAAAGACGAGGTTATCACGATGAAGCAGGTTTTAGTCAGTCTGATAAAATCCTACGAGATCCAAGGCTGCTTCCAGGTAAAGAACGCATTCAATCGTGTCGGATTAGACCATACTATCTTGGTGAAGATCGCATCCACGGCCGTGGTGTCTTGGATGATGGGCCTCACGAGGGAACAAGCATTCTCGGCCGTCTCGCACGCCTGGGTGGACGGCCACCCGCTCCGCACTTTCCGCCAGTCTCCCAACACGGGACCGAGGAAAGGGTGGTCGGCCGGTGACGCGTGCATGCGCGCGGTGCACCTGGCGAGCGTGGCCCGGGCAGGCCAGCCCGGAATCAAGACGCCGCTCACAGCGGCGCGATGGGGCTTCTACGAAGTACTGAACAAGGGTAACGCGTTCGAGCTCCCGCGACCGTTTGGCACCTGGGTGGTCGAGAACGCCATCTTCAAGGTGCTGACCGCCGAGGGCCACGGCCTGACCTCGGTTGAGGCCACCATGGAGGCGAGCAAGAAGCTCCAGGACCTCGGCCTCGACCCCATCCGGGATGTCAAGAGTATCCACGTGCGCACGCAGGAGGCGGCCATGATCATCATCAACAAGAATGGGCCGCTGCACAACGCCGCGGATAGAGATCACTGCCTGCGATACATGATGGCGGTGGTGCTCTTGAAGAACGGCGTCGAGGTCGAGACTGAGGATTACCAGAACGACAGTCCCTTCGCCACGGACCCCCGTGTCGAGGCGCTGCGGTCTATCATCACCATGGAGGAGGACGTGCAGTTTACGAAGGACTATCATAATCCGGAGATCAGAAGCGTCGGCTGCTCCATCGACTTCTTCCTCAAGGACGGGACCAGCTTCAACACGAGGCTCGAGTTTCCCCTGGGCCACCCAGCCCGGAACGACGAGAGCTTCCCCATGGTGAGGAAGAAGGCCGTCCGTAACCTCGCTCTCAGGCTGCCGAAGGCCGGAGTCGATGAGATCATGACGGTGTTTGATGGGCCCGATTTCGATGTGCTACCTGCGAGCAAGTTCATTGATTTGTTCCAGAAGTGAGCACGTCATGCTTGAGTGCGAATGGGACGTGTGTAGAAATATAGACCATAGACAAATAAAACATATCGGTTTGGGAAATGAACTGTCTGGATGTAGTAACCAATTCCTCTATCAGTGAAGCTCTTGACTCTATATTATGTATGGCTGGCTTCACAAGCCTTCAATGTCTCGCAAGGTAGAAGATAGAAAACATCATCTTGAGAAACGTCAGTTTTGGGGTCAACAAAACACATTTAACATAGTCTCTATTTGGGCGATGTATTCTATAAATTTCCCATTTTCCTTTCATACTTGATCTATTCTAATTTACACTGCGCTCTTCGCAGGCTTGGCCAGAGCCTGTAGGAGTTCTGACACATCCTCAAGCTGATCTATTTCCAAGACAAGTTTCTCAATCTTCTCCATGCGCTCCTTGTCGATCACCGAGGCCGTCAGCTTGCGGTACTTCCCTCTGATCTCCTCGTTCGTGATGGGCGGGTCGAATCCCTTCGGCATCTGCACCGTATCCTCGACGGTGGTGCCGTCGTCGAACTCGATCACGACGTGGGCGCCGCACTGGTGGTTCGGCTTGTCGAACTGCGTGTCGTGGTGGCAGGTCGTCTTGTTGACGAGCTCCCATACCTCCTCGCGGTTCAGCTTGCTGTCGGCAAACTGCGCGATCAGCACCTGGCCGTCGATCAGCTGCGTGCCGCTGATGTAGGCGGCGCACATCTGCGAGCCGGTGCTGGAGAGGGGCCGCTCGTGGGGCGCCCAGCCGTCGTGGTGGTAGATGGTCTCCGACAGGCCGATCTTGATGCTCTTGACCCGGGCGAGGGCGTTGCCCGCGAAACGCGCCGGGTGGGCCTTCTGGAGGCTCTCCAGGGCCTCGACCAGGCCGTGGCAGCCGCCGACGCAGGCGTGGAGCTTGAAGCGGATGCGCGACGTCTGCCACACCTCGCCGAGCCCCGCGACGACCTCCTGCACGTTGTACCGGGGCGTCTTGGTGTTGCCCTGGCTGAACATGTTGAGGTAGCCGCCGTACCGGCGCTCGTACACCTTCTTGATGCCCACGTAGCCGTTGCGGGCGAGGAGCGCGCCGAACAGGCCGTTGCGGGCCGCGATGCCGTGCTGCATCCGCTTCACCATGCCCTCGAACTGCGCCGCCATCAGGCCGCAGGCCTGCGTGCAGGCGATGCCGATGGCTGACTCGGTGTTCTCGGGCGACAGGCCTAGGAGCTTCGAGGACGCCGCGGCAGCAGCAGGGCAGCCGAAGACGACGCCGGAGTGCCAGCCCCTGACGAGCAGGTCCGTTCCGTGGATGGCCATGCCGGAGCGGGGGCCCGTCTCGAACCCGGCGACCGCGGCAACGAGGAAGTCAGCGCCGGAAACGGTGCGGGAAGCCTCTCCGTTGGCAGGGGAGCCGCGCGCCTTGGTGTTCTTCACCTGCGCAGCGCCGAAGAGGGAGCCGAGCACCACGCTGGCCGAGTGCAGGGGGGCGACGCTGTGGTAGTCGTCCAGCTCCGTCGCCTGGATGAAGCCTCCATTCAGCACGGCCGCCGCGAGAGGGCCGAGTTTCTATAGTTAGCTCGTCAGCTAGGGGCACGCGTGTAAGTGAGGGAGAGGGGTACTGACTTCTTCGTAGCCTATGATGTTGCAGTGGCCCTCAGGCTCGTAGCTCAGGACTGCATCGACGGCCTGCTCCGACCAGGGGACGTGAGAGCCAACGAGGCCGCACGCGATGCCATCTAGGATGAGATGCTTGGCCCGCTCCAATACCTCGTCCGGGATATCTTTCTTCTCGAGCCCGACGATCCAGCTGCACAAGGTTGCAGTCACGCCGCTGTCCTCGTTATTGTACTCGTCGAGTACCTCTTCTGGGGTATGCTTCGCCATCGTGGCTGAGATACAGACGTGCAAGCGCTGCCAACGTAGCCGAGTATGATGATATGAGTGAGGCTGTCACCTGTGACGGGCTGTAGATCTACGATATCCTTGTTCGCTCAGTATGTATGTAATACGACGTAGGTTCGGTTGACGTTGAACTCAGGTTATCTTCAAGGTCCCATACTTTTTATTCCCTTTGTCATATATCTCATACCCAACCTTGCGACGACTCGCATTCACAGTGGATGGCATACCAGACTCTACTTCCCAGCAACTTCGCTCAGGCATTTCGGGCCCGGTCACAAGTGTTTCGGGCCCGGTCATCTTGGGTTTCCAGATGGTCGTGAACTGTCATTCATGGAGTATACACATCTCAAACGTATCGTGGTCGTTTTTTCATGCACCCCGAACTGCCGAAAATCGCCGAATAACCACAGAGCATGAAATCAGCTCGGTGGCGACAAATAGGCTCGGTGGCCGGCCACCGAGGCATACTGCAAACCCACTCGACGTTTTAGCACCACTACGCTCCCCCAGCGGCAGATCCCGCGAGCGACTCCACGATGCCGCACACCGTTTGTATGACTCCCTACTACCTACCTAATTTAGTGGCCGAGGTCGTTGGACCTTTCTCGAACGAGAAGATACGCTCGACCGAACCGTGAGAGAACTTACGAGGGGCAGGTTTCACCGCGAAACATCCACGCACGTCTTACCGCCGCCGTATAGCATCTCACTGCCGAAGACAATGGGTAACGTCAGATTTAAGAGCGATTGGGGAGGATATAACTCAATTTTCTTATGTCCTTTCGTGTAATACCTGTTGACAAGGTGCTCATTTCTCACAATTCCACAATTCCAATATCGAAAGGGCGCACTAACACGGGCCAGGTAAGCAAGATGCAGAGCTGGCGCCGGGGTCTGGCTTGGCTTGCCAACCGGGCCGGCCGGTAGGGCCACTCGTGTACCGTGTATGCGAACTGCCGGAGCAAGCAACAGACATAATTCAAATCGAAATCTCAAAAAGCTTCGGTCGCCGTTCAGCCCAGCCGATATGATGTTATTAGTATTAGTCATGGTAGACGCACTAGTACCTGACAATGTCAGACGCCTCAGAGATTTGTCTTCAGGGATTTTTCAAGCGCCCGCAGACATAATAGGTAAACTTCCGTGAGTGGCCAGCCATGATGGTATTAGGATGACTATATGTTATTGTTCCCCAACACAGAGTCCTAATTGTATAAAACAAAAGCACGAGGCTATCGGTATATCTGGATTCGGAAATTTAAGCGTAGCTTATAACTAATGCATGTTTATGACGGGTTTCTTGACATTTGCTTGCGAAAAGAGCTACACCTGCATCATCGCGTCTTTCTTACATGCATCTAGGTAAATCCTCGCAGTAGCTTGCTTAACTAAGTTTACAATAGTGGATAATCATATAGCACATCGTAGTTCTACTGTCTTTCTTCAGGGAATGGCGACATTCCATGCGCATTGTAACAATACGGACAAAGTCAGACAAGCGGCCAGTATGGGCAAACTACGAGCTGCATTCTTAATAGTCTATTGAAACTGTTGTAACAAAGTGTTCGCCCCAGATGTATACCCGACTAAGCAAGTATCCCAGAATACAAACTTTTAGACGCTCTAGTTACTCCTTCAGGTTTAGATTGCCAGTGTACTTTTGACCCGGACGCCAAATGCGTGGTTTTCCCTCTATAGGAGGGGAAAAAAAGAAAACGAAAGGTTAGCCAAGCTCGGTGATTGCATCGTAACAGCGGGAAATGGGAGAATACGAACCCATCGCTTCTTTCCAGTGAGCCATGAAGCCCTGTGTTCTTGACACTACCGAAATTGGCAAGATGAAGTTGGCGGGGAACCCGCTGTTATTTATTATCACTCGTCAGCGACACGTCATCATAATTTCTGAATATCCGACGTCTACACTCACAGTGCCTTGTAAGCAAACGCCGCGAACAGGTCGGCGTTGGGACGCAGCTTTCTCGAGATGAAGTACTCGTCCTGGGTCGCGGCGCGGTCCAGCGCAAAGGCCGTCTGCAGCAGCGGGTCCTTGGAGGCCTCCTCGGTCAGCTCGTCGAGGATGCCGCTGATGTAGGTGAAGCGGGGGTCGGTGACGCGGTAGACGCGGTGGCCGTAGCCGTAGAGGCGCTCCTTGCCGGCCTTGACGCGCTCGATCTTGGCGCCGACGTTGTCGACGCTGCCAATCTCCTCGATGCTCTTGTACGCGACCTCGATGGCGCCGCCGTGCAGCGGGCCGTAGGTGGCGGAGATGGCGGATATGAGGGACGAGATCACGTCGGGCAGCGCCGAGGCGGTCTGCAGCAGCGCCGCCGTGGAGCACGTCATCTCGTGGTCCGCGACCGTCGTCCAGAGACGCTCGATCACGTCGACGTAGCGCGGGTTCGGCTCCCCCGTGCTCTCGTCGACGAGGCCCGTCATGAGCATGAAGTTCTGGACGTAGGAGAAGTCCTTCCTGGGCGGGGTGAAGGTCTTGCCCGTGTGGTGGCAGTAGGCAGCGGCCGTGATCATCGACAAGCTCGAGAGTACACGGATAACCTGCTCATCTACGTTCTTGGGCTGGCCGAGGTACAAGTTCTTTGCTGCGTGGGCGGGGATTGCGTCCATGTCGGCCGACTGGAGGGCGCTGAGCCCGGCAACCATCATGCCTATGATGGATCCATTCTTTCTATTAGGTGAATGGCCGCGATCAGTTCATCTTATGTTGGCCCTGGCAGCGCTGTAGAGGAATGACTTACGGGAAGGCTCTGATTACATTCAAGACATTGTCGTCAATGAGGGGAACGGCATTTAGACGCTCCTGGTACCGTTGGGCCTCCTCCGGCGTCGGCCAGCTTCCCCAGATAAGCAAATAAGACAGGTCGGCGAACTTCTTTTTGCCTATTATGTCATGAATCGAATAGCCTCTGTATTGAATGGTGCCTTCGAGACCATCGCTGATGGCATTGTTAAAACATACATCTATACACAACTAAGGCTTCGGGGGCTGTAGACGGTGGTGACTTGCATGTAAGTGATTTTGCTTTCGCTGACCAGGGTGTTGGAATAGCCAGGGTCGTAAACTCGGAGTCCCTGTTCGTTCTGGTACTCCGGGTGTTCGGCATCCTTAGGTGCCTTTATCTGCTTGAGGTCGCTGGCATTGATGGAATTTTGCTTGACATCAACCGTGTAATGCTGTCTCGTTCGACTGTCGATGATGTGCAAGACGTCGCCCAGAGGCTCCTTGACAGCGTGAGTGCCGTTGACCTTGGGGGCTGCGTCGGATGCCATGGTGATGATGTGTGTGATTTGGTAAGGGGGCTTTGCGCCCTTCGCTCATGCTCTGCGTCCATTCTTCTTAGTTATACAATATCAAACCTCAAACACTCGGGGCTCTCCAACGCACGTTGCACTCGGTCATCTTCACATGTGCTTTGCGCTCGGCCGGGAGCTGTCCTTGACTGCCGGGGTCGATGGCGTGGCGCCCGACTTCGGGAACGGCCACCGAAAGCCGACCGGCGGCAACTTGCCGCGCCCTACGTAGACACACGCCGAAAAGTGCCGGCAAGCTAGTTCGCATTTTCAAATCTCTGAGAGAAGCCTAATACGGGTCGTTTGAGCTCTGTCATTCGATTTGAGATGCATACTGCACTCACCGGAAAGGCAGGGGTTGTGATAGTGAGGCCGGATTACTGCCTTCTAACTCGGATAATTCGCATGATAACAAGTCGATCAATCCAGTGCCGCGTGCTTGCATATTAATCTAGTTTATCAACCCGGGTTGTCTAGGCCATGGAGACATGAGTCTCTCTACCTAAAGGCCTGAACTTGTCTGTGCCGTTACTATACCCCCGGTGATACCACCCCGGAGGCGCAAGTTGTGCCAATTCCCATCCACACACCGCAATAACTCCAATACCACTTAAGTCACCTAAATCATTCAATTTTATATATAGTTATTGCCTTTTTTTTTTAGTATCGTTAGAAGACTTAGGCTTGTGCCGAGCACACGCTCCAGTTGCCCACCATGACCGCCACTGCTGGCCCAGGCCCGGTCGCTGAGGACACGAGGGATTCAAAGCAACAGATAGCCTACAATCTGTTGATAGAGCTTTTAACGTTAGAATTCCATTCTCCTTGTCGATGACGGAATCTCATCAAGCTCTGTAAAGACTCTATGGACTAACGTGGCTTACTTGTAGTTACCAATTCGCCTTTCCTGTACAATGGTAATTCAACTTACACCCCCTCCTTCGGGTATCATCAACGAGTGCGAATTCTAACAAGTATTTCAAAGGATAAACACACAAGAGCAGCTCTTCGCTTCGAAGAGAGATGTTCGGCGTGTCATCGAGGTAGGACCCGCAGGCGTCTTGGCACCCATGGCCAAGAAGTCCGCCAAGAGACTCGTTGGTGAAAAGGATGTGGCGCAATCCATCGAGCGCGAATTCCTCAGCATCACCAACCTCGACGACGCGCGAAGGATATACTACGATTACGAAGACGATGGCTCCTCATCCAAGACGAAGGTGGAGGAGTCGCCCGCCCCGGCACCGCCCAAACCCGCGCCGGTAGTGGCCGTCGCGGCGCCGGCTCCGGTTCCAGTCTCGACCCCTGCCGCCGCTGTGTCTGTGTCGCTGTCTGCGGCGGCCAGCGTCGACAAGGCGCTCACGCCCACAGACGTCATCGTGGCGCTGGTAGCACAGAAACTGAGGCGGGCATTCGACGAGGTGCCTCTCAGCGAAACAATCCAAGCTTTATCCGGGGGTAAGTTCGGCCACACCTTAATCGATGTCTTCAGAACCCACGGGACTTACCATTCGCAACAGGCAAATCCACCCTCCAAAATGAGCTCCTCGGTGACCTTGGTGCGGAGTTCGGGGATATGCCCGATGGTAGCGAGGGCACCTCCCTGGAGGGCCTTGGCGAGAAGCTCGCGTCTGGCTTCTCTGGGAAACTAGGAAAGTCGTCGAAGCGGCTCGTCGAGCGGTTTCTTTCGTCCAAGATGCCTGGTGGTTTCGGCCAGAAGGAAATGGCGACATACCTCGAGTCGCGGTGGGGTTTAGGGCCGAACTCCCAGATTACAGTTCAGTGCCTCTGTGTCACCATAGAACCTTCGTCTCGTCTATCAGACGTAGCCCAGGTGCACGAGTTCCTCGACCAGGCCGTCGCTCGCTATGCCAAACATGCCGGTATATCATTGCCCTCACCGTCCTCTGGCCAAGCATCACAAGGGTCGCAGGGCTCTGCCGTCATGGTCGATGATGCTGCCCTCCAGAAACTCAAGAGTGAGCAGGACGCGGTCTTGCGGAAGCAGCTCCAGGTCCTCGCCCAGCACCTCGGTGTCGATATCACGCCAGATACGGCCTCTGAGATCCAGAATGGCGGCGAGCTGCAGAAGCACCTCGACAAGATCTACGCCGAGCTCGGCGAGGAGTTCTACACCGGGATGGAAGGCATATTCGATCCCTTGAAAGAGCGCCGATACTCGTCGTGGTGGAACTGGGTGCGCGAAGACGTAGCGCGGCTCTTACAGCACGACAACCAAACCGTCACGCCACAGCGGCTCCAAGCGCTGACGAACAGATGGACGTCGGACTTGGAGACCATGCTGCGACACCACGCAAAGTCTGGCCCGGCCAGGCAGATGGCAGAGGACCTCCTCAAATCCAAGCCAAGCACAGAAAGGGCGACGTCGCCCGTCTTCCGGTTCTCGGAGCCCGCAATGGCACCGCACACAGCTGTCGATGAAGAAGGCCGGATAAACTACAGCGAGAAGCCCCGGGCCACAAACTCAAGCCTGGCGTCTGGGCCGGCGACCTACTACGATGTTGTGAGCTCGACCCGCCGTAGCGGGCCGTGCAGTAGCTACGTTCACTTCCTTCGAAAGACCAGCGGTTCGTGGCAGTACGACCGCCAGCTCACGAATACATACCTCGATGCCATCTTCGCAGGGAACACGTCGGGCATCAGCTACACCGGCAAGACGGCCCTTGTCACCGGTGCTGGTGTCGGCTCCATTGGCATGGAGGTGGTCCGCGGACTGCTGGCCGGCGGCGCGAGGGTGATTGTTACGACAAGTCGATCGCCAGCTTCGTCCGGCCCCGCCATGGCCCAAGCGTATAAAGAAGTTGGAGCGCGTGGCTCTGAACTCATCCTCCTCCCCTTCAATGCCGCCAGCAAGAAGGACGTCGAGGACCTCGTCGCGCACATCTACGACGAAAGCAAGGGACTCGGACTTGACCTCGACTTCGTGGTACCCTTTGCCGCTATTCCGGAGCCGGGCCGCGAGATCGATGAGATCGATGCACGATCGGAACTAGCTCACCGAGCTATGTTAACCAATGTCCTGCGAATGATGGGGTGCATCAAGCGACAGAAGGAAAAACGGAACTACGCCGGCAGGCCAACCACGGTGGTTCTGCCCATGTCACCTAACCATGGTGATTTTGGCGGGGACGGTCTTTATTCAGAGTCTAAGATTGGCCTCGAGACTTTATTCAACCGTTACCACTCGGAACGCTGGTCCAGCTACCTTTCTATCATCGGAGCAGTCATCGGCTGGACACGGGGTACCGGCCTCATGAACGCGAATAACATTGTCGCTGAAGGTATCGAGAAACTTGGCGTCCTGACTTTCACGGCCGGGGAGATGGCGCTTAATCTTCTAGCGCTGCTCTGCCCGTCCATCGTCGCAGAGTCAGACCTGGAACCTGTCTATGCTGAGTTGAGCGGCGGGCTTATGGGCTTCCAGAATCTCAAAGAGGAGGTCATGGCCATAAGAAAAGGTGTTACGGATAAACGGCGCGAATTTCAAGCGATCGCTGCCGAAAGGAAACGGCACGCCGAAGTTCTTCGGGGACCCCAGAGTCTTACGCCAGCGGATACGATTACACTTGATCCGAAGAAGAAGCGCTCCAACATTCGGCAAGGATTCCCCAAGTTATCATCGCATCAAGATATGACTGCAAACCTCCAAAATTTGGTCGATATGGTTGACCTGAGCCGCACCGCAGTCATTGTCGGCTTCTCCGAGCTCGGGCCGTTAGGCTCCTCGCGCACCAGGTGGCAGAAGGAGAAGCTTGGCAAGCTAAACCAAGACGGCCTGACGGAAATGGCGTGGATGATGGGCCTCATTAAGCACAAGGACGCCAGCTGGGTGGACGTGGAATCCGGACAGCCGGTACAGGAGCACGAGTTCGAGGCACGCTACGGAGAATACATTCTCAGCCATTCCGGCATCCGACTCGTCGAGCCCGAAGGGTTTGACGAATACGATCCCGCCAAGAAAGAGCTACTCCAAGAAGTCGTGCTGGACGAGGATCTCCCAGCGTTCAGCACGTCAGAGTCCCTCGCGCGATCATTCGAGCTCCGACACGGAGACAAAGTGACCATCTTCCCGGAAGGCTCTGATTCCGAGAACTGGACTGTCATAGTCAGGCGCGGTGCGACGTTCCTCGTCCCCGGGGCCACCGGGGGCCACCAATCCATCGCCGGACAGCTGCCTAAAGGCTGGAACGCGGCTACGTACGGCATCCCGGAAGATATCATCGTCCAGGTCGATCCCGTCACGCTGTACGTGCTCTGCTGCGTTTGCGAAGCCATGTTTGGTGCCGGCGTCGAAGATCCTTTCGAATTCTACAAGCACATCCACGTTTCCGAGCTGGGTGTCTACATCGGTTCCGGCGCTGGCAGCCTCAAATCTACGCGTGATAGTAAGTAGACATTTAAAGTCGTATTTCTCACCTCATCTAGTCGACATCTCGTTTAGCTGTTTTGTTGTTACGAGATATTATGTCTGCTGCTGTGATATAGATAACCCTCGAAGGAGTAGCGGCTAATGATTTGACTTCTTAGTGTACCGTCGTCGCTATCGCGATAACCCGGTCAAAGGCGACATCCTACAGGAGACGTTCCTGAACTCGATGGCGGCTTGGACAAATATGCTGCTCTTCGGCGCCACCGGCCCGCTGAAGACGCCTACGGGCACGTGCGCGACAGCCATAGAATCCCTGGATACTGCGATCAACAACATTCGGTCACGAGATGTCAAGGTCGCCGTGGTGGGCGGCACGGATGATCTACAGGAAGAGCTCTCTACGGAATTCAGCAACATGAAGGCGACTATGGTGTCACAGAAGGAACTCGCCAAAGGCTTCCTCCCGTCTCAGATGTCGCGGCCGACAGCGTCCTCGCGCGCCGGCTTTGTCGAGTCCGCTGGCTGCGGTGTGCAAATCGTCATGAGTGCCGAGCTGGCCATCCAGATGGGTCTCCCCATTTACGGCGTGGTAGCCTATACGCAGATGGCGGGCGACGGTGTTGGTCGCTCTGTGCCAGCACCGGGGAAGGGTGTTCTCACAGCGGCACGGGAGACGCCGGCGGCTGCACAGTCACCACTATTGGATTTCCATTACCGCCGATCCAGACTGGAACAGGAGCTCGCCATGATTGAGGAATGGCGGTTGTCACAGTATGCCGGTGTCCAAGACGCTGCTGCACATGATGAGATACTCGAGTCGCAAGTCGCTTGTCGCAAAGCGAACGCCCAATGGTTGTGGAACGGAGACATCCGCCAGATCAACCCATCCATCTCCCCCATGCGCGCAGCGTTGGCGGTTTGGGGACTCACCATCGACGACATCGGCGTCGCCTCTTTCCACGGCACGTCGACCAAGGCCAACGACAAAAACGAGAGCTCGGTCATTAACCAGCAGATGGCCCACCTCGGCCGCAGCGAGGGCAACCCGCTCCTCGTGGTCTGCCAGAAATACCTGACGGGGCATCCCAAGGGCGCGGCGGGCGCTTGGATGCTCAACGGCTGCCTGCAGATACTCGAGGACGGCGTGGTTCCAGGCAACAGAAACGCGGACGACGTCGACGCGGCGCTGCAGGCGTTCCCGCACCTGCTGTTCCCGTCCGAGGCCATAGCAGCGCCGGGCATCAAGGCCTTCATGCTAACCTCGTTCGGATTCGGACAAAAGGGGGCCATCGTGGTTGGCGTGGCCCCACGCGTTCTGTTCGCCGCACTGACGGACGCCACCTTCGAGAGCTACCGAGGGAGGGTCGAGGAGAGGGCCCGCCGAGCTGACAGGGCGTATCAACGGGCGATGATGGGCAACACGGTATTCAGGGCCAAGGACCAATCGGCATGGACGCAGGGTGGCAGGCCAGCAGAGCCCTTCTTCTTGGATGCCTCGGGCCGGATTTGATTTAAGCTTAGTCACACCATGCTTCATAGATGAGATTTGGGGACGGGGACGAGTAAACGAGGGCTGCATTGGGGCCGTAGGGCGACCCAATGGCCGATATCAGGGTTATCTCGCCGTTTTGCTCCCGGCTGCTCCCCACTTGTAGATACTAAGTAGTATCCGGACTATAGATAGCAGCATTAGATGGGCGGAAACTGAAATACAACGGTGTCGTCTCTCCATCGCGGGGGCGCATGATACACAGCAGCGAAGCACAACAGCGATGCCCAGCAACGTTGCCCAGTAGTGAGAGCCGGTAGCGAGCGATGACCCGTAGCCCCTCGGTATCAGAGAAGATGGTTGCCTCGGATTGGCGCGCTCGGCCCAATAGGCATGCACGTTCCTTGAGCCCTCGATCCCTCGATGCCAGGTTCGTACATACCAAGTACTCAAGTACCTGCTTGTTAGTACGCATGGAGTGTACGCATGGAATGTAATATGATGCTGAGATGACCCTGCACATGTCGCATGTGGTCTGATGTGCGTACGTGCGTACGTACGTGGGTAGCGTGATTGCGCACTGGCTGGGTAGTGGTGAGAAGTGGTGAGAGTCGTGGCGAGAGAGAGCCGTGGTGCGTGGTGTGAGTAAGCCGATAGGAAGGACGGACTCCGTATTTGTTGCGATATCATGCTATGTTTACAATTAACGGCGTTAGTACCGAGGATGGTCGGCGGCGCACTCAAATCCACCTATAGGCCAAGTCTCGGTCCGCCACTCACTGCCTGTTCAGTGCTGCCATCTTACTGGGAGGAGGTGCCCGTGCCGCCCACCAACAGGGCTTGGGGGCGGGCGCTGGGCGGGGGAGGTTAGCGCACTCGGCCAGCGCTACTGTAGGCTACTGTAGGCTACTGTGGGCTACTGTACGTTGACGGGCTTGGACGGGCTTGGACAGACCTTGCTGGCCCGGCACATGTGCACTAGTCCCAGATGGCAGAGGCCCTGTCCTGGGCGAGCCTCCATAGGCCTGGCCTTCCCCCGGTCTCGAGGTGCCCCCCAGTTGCAGTTAGGATGACGGGTCTCAGCACTGTGATGGCCCCACTGTGCAGATCAATCTGTTACATCGCACCCGGCATCTCTCATCTCTCTGACAATTACCGCCAGAATATCTTATGTAAACAAGGGTCCATACGCTTACTACATCACTCTGGCCGCAAGATGATTCAGCCGTCGACGTCATTCCACGCCCCCCCTAACCTCCCCAACGGCTTTTCTTTCGACGTTGTTGGTTCTCGCGCTCGAGATGCTGAGCCCTCAGTCGCAAACCGTGACGGTGGCGCGACTCTCTCTACAGAGGTGGGAGGGTGGGAGAGGGAGGCATTGTAACAGACCGCCACACGCTGGTGGTCGTGAACAAGATATGGTGGGGGTTGTCTCGCAAGGACGCCTGTTCCGCACGGCATCAAGACCCTTTCTACCTACCTAATTCGAATATCGCTTCAACTTATCGTGTAGTGATTATTGTGACGGGTCCCTCGACATGTCGGCTATTCAAAACAAGCCACTCTATGCCTTGCATATACCTGCGTTGCGGCTATGCAGTCATTAAAAAGCTTATACGGCAGGTGTCCTTAGCTCGAGTGCCCTTGGCACGAGCTTTGGAATTAATTATGCTGGGCTATTTATCAATGCAGTCAGATAGCTTCAGACGCCTAGATTGCTTACATGCCACCTCTCGACGGCGCTCCTCGTTTACCGGGTCGGAAGATGATTATGACTAATTCGTCGCCCTGCCTGTTCTCATTATCAGTATAACAGTGCCGTCGAGTATAGCATTCCGCCGTGCCCCGACTTATGCTGTCTCAGCGCCATTTTCGTGTCATGGAAACTTTGATATAGAGCTATCAACTTGTGTCTTGAGTCGCCGGCCAAGCGGCTTCCCCTGGCTTGCCTCATTCTCGTTGATAACACACAATAGCCGCTCTGCATGTTCGACTCCAGGCAGACGTCCCAAAGGGACAATGCTCCGGCATCACGAGCAGAGCCCGATAGTGATTCTGCTTCTGCTTCTGCTTCTGTTTCGCGTAAAGAGAGCACCGGTCAGAAGCGCTCCCGGCTTGCTTACGAACGAGAAGAGCAAAATGAGCCCCTTCCTGCCGCTTGTGACCAGTGTCGGCTGCGCAAGATCCGCTGCGACCGCATCCAGCCCGAATGTTCCAACTGCCGCAAAAGTGGCATTGAATGCAACTCTTCCAATACGCTGAAGCGCGTCAACCATATGAAGCAGCTGTAAGTCGCTCCATGATCCGGGGAAGTCTTCGTCAAACTGATTGTTCAGGCGCGATGATTTCTCTGACGTATTCAAACAGCTCAGCGATGTTGATCATACTCTGGGTGTTCTCACCAAAATCACACAGCAAATCGCCTCACGGCCCTGTTCTCATGCCATACATCCGTACTCTCCTCCTCACTCTAGTCACACAAGCCCAGACCCTCTGCCACTCTCCACATCCGGCCTCCTCGATTTTTTTCAACATCCCAGTTTAGATGACGGCCGTGTTTCGTCCGTCTCTGCAGCTGCGAATAGCCCCTTTAGTGAAACTATCAAGTTGGACCATGGCGGGGAGCGTCTATACAGCTACCCAGCGCCTCTAGTCTTAATCAAGTCGGTGTTTCACCAGGGCCAGAGCCTTCTTGACGACTCCGACCAACAAAACGAAGACCATGAAACTGGAAACATAGAAGTCGTCCGCGGGTTCCGGGACCCAGCCGTGAGAGCTACACTGAAGAGAAAGCTAGGCGATTTCCCGTTCAACTTACCCTACCGGGAAATGATTACATCCAGCGACGCGAGTCCCGTCACGACCCCTCCCCGCCTAATGGTGAATCTCTTTGTCGATGGTTATCTTCGAAATATCAACGCGCGGACACCCATCTTCAAAGACACCAAACTGCATCACGCTATAGATTCTCATTATAGAGACGAACAACTCCAGGATAGCAGAGCACGCGCACTCATCATCAATAACATCATTCTCTTAGAGCTCAGGCTCGAAATCCAATCTGGTCGCGCCTCTCGCTCTACCTCTCGCGTACCCAACGATGATATATTGCCTTCTTTCTTGAGGAACTGCGATCGGGCCATCGGAAACCTCAGTGATTTCATGGCCCCGAGCATAGTTAACCTCCAGGCACTGATGACTCTGGTATGTGTCCAAAAATATCGCTCTTTCTCGCTCGTGACATTGAGCTTTGATCATCCTTGCTAATTCTGTGCGCTTCAGACGTTGGCCGCTCAAGAATTTTACAGCAACGCCACGGCTGAGAGAGTGTGTCAGGCAGCTTGTCAAGTTGGCCGTGTAATCGGCATTCATCGGTCAAAAGATCGCCCACAGAGCGATGAAGCTGATACCGCTGATTCAAGAGCCCGACTTTTTCGCATCCTCTATACCATGGATAAGCAGCGCGTGTTCATGACAGGTCAGCCGTGCGATCTACATCTATTCGACTCAGATCAACACATCGGCCCATATCGCAATCAGCCAGACGATGAATATTCCATCAGCGATGCTTTCGACCACCTAATGACAATATGGGAAGACATTTACCTGAACCTCTACAGCTCGAGAGCGGTCCGTGCTAGTGCAGAGACTCGTCTTAACCAGATGCGCTTCGTACTCAGCTCCTTGGACAGGTTCGCTCAGACTCACGCCGGATTACTCTCCCCGCCCCCACCAAACACCACAGACGATGCAGACATATTGCGGATAGAACTGCTGTATGGATATCAAGTGTCGCAAATGCTCGTTTTTCGGTGCGACCAGGATGCCGAGCAAAACCAGATCAAGATGCATGATCTCGCACGCTCGAGCCTTGGCTTAATACTCGAGGCCTGTAAGCCGGATCTCACCACAGCCCGATTCGCCCTGCTGGCCAGGATGTTCCGGAGGTATCCAATGGTAGCTTTTGTCGAGCTCGTCAACTGTCATCTTATCACCCTCCCTGCCGTTAAAGACTTTGACGCGACAGCCCTAGCTGACATCACGTTACTTCGTGGGGTGTGCGACAAGCTTGAAATCTTACAATTCGATAACCTAACCCACACCTTCTATGCCCGCCTAAGCGATGGGCTCGTCTGGGCTCTGGGGACCCTGGAAGCCATGGCAGAGATCGTCTCCAGACCTACTAAGCCGCATGGCCAAGGTTTCTCACCGCAAAGCCAAGACAGCCGTCGGCCGGCAGAGGAATCGGCACGCAACCCGACGGTGAGCGGCCCCGTCTCCCCAGCGCCAGACCTATTCGACCCCCGTAGCCACTCGAGCCGGGGGAGCCAGGACTTCACGCGACTCAAGTCGTCGTCACGCCAGGATGACAAAGACTTTGGCCAGGGCAGGCGCCCGCCCGAGATGACAAATTTTGGCTTCTTCACGCCCGATCCGGAGCGTGTGGGATTGATCTCGGCACCCTTGTCGCCCGTCTATCAGCCTGGCGGCTCGGCTTTTGCTGCCTCACAATCTCAAATCGAGCTGTCCAGTAGCAGCAACTGGGGTAACTTTAATTTAGACTTCTTGCAAGGGACTTTCGCTCAGGGCAATAGATGGGACTAAGCATTGATCGGCAAAAAACATAGTGCTGACGGGCGGCGGTTAGACATATATCCCAGCATACATGGTTTAGACTTGCTTGACTCTTTTTATAGACGGGTTCAGTACAACTGGGTCAGCACCAGGTCTGTACATATTTCTAGACTGAACCGCCATGTTCATATCACCCTTGTCTGTATGTCGAATATGTTATGCTTATGATTAAAAGTACCGTAAAAGGCTAATTTTAAGGCGAACTGATGGGATTCCTAGACTCCGCATAATGCATGGTATCCAATGCTCCTATGACTAATAAATGTAAACGGTATCCGTGCTCATGTCAGCCCCCGGGGCTTCGTGTATTCCTCCGACCATGCTCAACCGACCATGCTCAAATGTCTAACCAAAATGTCTATGTGTCATGAAAATGTATGTCCATATGCAATGAGCTTGTGCGGACCCATAACCCCCCCATAAGACTTCACCACTCATGAAACTCAGAGTTAGTATGCACACGAAGTGCATGTGGATACGAACCAACTCTCTCCGATGCCGAGGCCCGCAGTAGGACTCTCCCACTAGATCGTGGAAACGCTGTTCTTGGACCAAGAGCGGATACGGTGCCCATACACGTAGAAGAATATCGGGATGGGGATCAGGGCAATGCTGATGAAGGCGAGAGTGCTCGTCGCCCAGGAAAACCCTAGGTTGTGGTACAAGTAGGGCCCGAAGAGGGGAAATGCGGCGGCGAAGGAACTCCGGATGAACATGTTCCCGCCGAGGGCACTGTTCGCGATGGGGGCGTAGACGTCTATGATATAGTTGAAGCACTGCACGAAAATCATGTACATACCGGCGCCCGTGGGGATGCTGCCGATGACCTGGCCGGGCCAGGGGATGGAGGGTCTCGAGGTCCAGGCGAAGATGAACAGGCCAGCGGGCACGATGAAGCCCCCGAAGATCATGGTCGGCAGCCGCTGTTCCGGGATGACCTTGCCTCCATTCTTCTGCATCGTGATGGCAAACCGGTACTTGGTGTGCCAGATGACGCCACCGGCGCCCAGGAAAACGCCCACCAGCAGGCCGAGGAAGGGCAGCGCGCTGATGCCCTGCGCCCAGTGGCGGATCTCGATGTACTCGATCGGGTAGGAGACGAAAACGAGGTACAGGATGCCGTAGATGAAGGACTGGTAGATGGTGATGAAGACGAGGATGGGCTCCGTGGCCAGCAGGGAGAAGGGGCGCATGAAATAGATGCGCGCAACGTCCATGAACCCCATGTGCCTCTTGTTGTCGTACACGGTCCTCGCCTCCGGCTTCTCGCCGCTCTTGCGCAGCTTGGCAGCACGCGCCTTCAGGATCTTGGGGCCCAGCGTCTCCGGGAGGGCCACCAGCACTAGCACGACGGCGCTGCCGCCCTGTATGGCGCTGAGCCAGTGCAGCCAGCGCCACTTGAGATACGACGCGGCGACGAAGTTGCCGATGATGGGGGCCAGCACGGGCGAGCCGAAGATGGTGCCGATGCAGGCGGCGATGGCGATCCCCCTATTGGCCGGGCTCCAGATGTCCACGATGCCGCCAGCGGCCAGGGACAGCGGAGCCGAGCCGAAGGCGCCCTGGAAGAACCGGGCGATGAGGAGCGTCTCTATGTTCTTGCCGACGGCGATGGCGACAGAGAAGAGAGTGAAGAGAAGCATGCCTGTCACCATGGGCCACTTGCGGCCGAAACGCTCTGATGACGGACCCCATAAGGGGGGACCGATGGAGAAGCCCTATAATCACATGTTGGTAACTTGACGGGATGAAGCGAGACGGATAGAACAAGAAGGGGGGGGGTGCTCACGAGGAGGAAAAGACTAATACCCAACGTCACGACAATAGTCTTCTGATGAAATTCGGCTTTGACTTGGGCTGCACCGCTGCTCCAGATACTACTAGCGATGGTGGAGCACAGATTCCCGTAGATCCAGATGCCCGTGATGAAGAACTTTCTTGGCGTAGAGTAGTTCTGCGGGTTCTCGGGGTCGTTGGGCCCATTCCAGCTCACCAGGTTGGTGTCCTCCTCTTCTTTCTTCGCCTGGTGTGCGTTCACTGTCTGATGCTCCGCGGGTTCGACATCCGTCAGGTCCCCCGTGGACGGCGGCGCGAGCGGGTCGGGCATGGCGGACGAAAAAAACAAGTCTTATCCAGATCGGCTCGGTTCAGTTCTCGTTTTGCGTCGTGCAAGTCTCTCGCTTCGGAAGCGGTCGAGGGTTTCTCATCGGTTCTTTTCCCCGGGGCCACGAGACAAGACTATCACTATCCGACGAGGCGAAGCCACTCGGCACGGGCAGCCAACAAGAACACAATGGCGTTCCAACATCAGGTAGTAATTGCTACAATCTCAAATCGGCACGGCCTGCTCTCCCCCCTTCGGATCCTCCGATGCTCCGTTCGTCACTTCGCCATAAAGCGCGAATGCGCGACCCAGCAGTGGAATCTGTCATTCCCGCATTCGCCTCCAAGACGAGTGAGGCTATCACAACCCAATCGGGCATCTCCGTCCCACAAAGGTAGCAACAATAATAACCCTACGGTTGCAACCCGCTCGCCGGTGATCGGCACGCGAAACAGGCCCTGGTCGGTGGTCGGCATGCGCTCTCATCTGAGAGAGTAAGGTCAGAAAATCAAGGGGCTCTACACGCTGAGTAGGATACAGGATACGCTATGCCTGATAGCCGCTACGGCCAGGGAATTAATTGTCAGCAGGAGGACAATCTCGACGTAAGGTATACTATACAACGACACATCCCGGCACTGCTGTATAAAATAGGTGAGAGGTGGAGGCTGACAGATGTACATTGCACACGATTATCGGTCGAGGACAGGGTCTGGTGTAGTACGTACTGGTAGGACTCCAACGGGCTGCGGATCCCATGTGGATGCCCATGTGGGACGGCCGTGGGGCTTCCTAATGCATGTTGGCGACGAACTACCTTCGCCAGGGCCATATTTAGCGCAGCGTCGTCTCATCATGTACTAATACAGTCAGTACCTACAGATTTATCATGTACTATCTATCTAACACAGTCAGTACCTACGGATTTACATGTACCTACAGAAGGTATAAAAGTCCTACTATGCGTCCATGTGGCACCAACATGAACTGTAGGTACCGTTAAAACAAGAAACTGCCCATCTAGGCTGCATCATATATCATATCACGGCTTACAAGTACCTATGGGCAAATTGGCGGCCCACATGCCAGCGTGGCGCCTCCCCTCATATACCCACGAATTATGCAAGGAAGCGAAAGAAGAATCCGGCGTGAGGGAATAGGGCACATGAGAGAAGGGCTGAAGCCGAGGTACGAAAGACAATCGAGCGAAGAAAAGAAAAGAGCATGAGAGATTTCTGTAGCCCCCTACGGTCCCAGCCTTTAACTGCCTAAGCCACATTAGCCCAAGATTACTTCTCAGTCAGTGGGTACTAGCCACTCTACAATTCGGGCTATACTAGATCCCGCTGTCAACCTTCCCGAGTGGTATGCCGTGATGACGATGCCGTGTCGACGCCAACTGGTCCAACGTCATACTGCCAACAACTTGGCAAACATGCGCAGGTCATCGGCCTCACTCCAAATACTACGCACCACGCAGCACCAAGCCTAATACCTGCTCCACGCCAGAGTACTACCACGCACTGGATAGCTGTACGCGGTGCCGACGGGCAACAGCTCCCCTAGGAATAGCCGGCCGCTAACCCAAGCAGGTTAGATTGGTGGCGCTAGAAGTCATGAACAGGAATCCCAATCCAAATACGTAGTATTCAATTAATTGCAAATAAATTGCGCCTAACACGCTCTCGCGTCCGGCTACACCACTTGGCGGGACTTGTCATGGCGCATCGTGGCTGATTTGCTGATTCCCTATCGGGCGCGAGACCCGTCCCCGAGCCGTTTCGTAGCCGGCCAGAGGCGAGAGGGCGATGGACTGGCCGAGTCCGCGTCCGGGCCGGCACGACGAGCTGGAGCAAGACATTCCCCCTCTTGGCCTCAGGCGTTGGTTTTTAAGCTGAGGCGATTCCGTCTTGTCGTCGAGCTGGGTTGGTCAAGCACCAGCCCCAACCCCGCCTCAGCCCAGATACACAAGAGCAAGAGCAAGAGCAAAAGCACCCTCATAATAATGGCACCACGTGTGATCCCGCCCCCCGGCGTCTTGCCAGACTACAAGCGCGACGCCCGTGAAGCCTTTGATTGCCTGCAGGCGGGTGGCGTCATCCTCATCCCCACAGACTTTGGCTACGGCCTGATGTCGGCCAGCAACGACGGCATCGAGACGGCCTTCCACGCCAAGGGGCGGAAGCCGGGCCATACGCTGGGCGTGATCGGCACCTTCCGGTGCTTCAAGGAGCTGTGCGACGTGCCGTTCGAGAAGGAGGAGATGGTGCGCGTCCTCACGCAGGACATGGACCAGGCCATCAACACCATAGCGCCCCTGAAGAAGAACCCGCCGCGGATGGCCCACCTCACGCCTGAGAACCTAGGCCGCGTGACCAAGAACGACACGGTCGGCATGAACATCGGCGAGAGCCCGTTCCTGCGGGAGCTGGGCCACCTCAACGACGAGGCCGGGCAGCTGATGATCGGCAGCAGCGCCAACATCACCGGCACGGGCCAGAAGCTCCGGATCGAGGACCTCGAGCCGCAAATCTTCGGGGCGGCCGACCTGGTCGTCGACTACGGGCTGCAGCGGTACCACCGCTACCAGCGGTCGGGGACGAACATCGACGTGATGAGCATGAAGATCCTGCGCATCGGGGCCGGGTACGAGATCATGCGCGAGCGCGTCAAGAAGTGGTTCGGCGTCACGCTGATGGAGGATCCGGAGCACAAGACGGACAAGGTGGGCTTGAGCTACTCCATCAAGACGGCCGACGGGGCGGCGTATTAAGACTCGCGCGCACGCGGGCTTTTTCGTCTTCGGCTCACGTGTCTTCGGCTCACGTGTCGTCGTCGGCTCGTTGTGCCCTGGGGCCTTGTCAACGGAGTTACTCAAGCCTGGTAGCTTGTTAGACTTAGAGGATTCACTTCAGTTTTTCTACTTAAATACCAAGTACTTTCAATACCGCCATTTGACTCACCAACGGTACTTTTGTATGGTGCAGCCGAAAAGTTTGACAGGCCTGGTGCACCCAGAAGAAGAATGGCAGTGTGCTTCTTGGCGTACAGGTTGATTGGCCATATCTACTAAGGACCTACCTAATCGGGCCAAAGTTCCTGTAACGCTCGCCACGCAATGCGAAATACTGGTACTGAACACTCAATAGATTATACCTGAGTGGTTGTTCGGCATCATGCCAGCACTGCCACCCACTGACTAGATAAACACCACCTACTGTATCTCTGCGCAGGTTGATGCTCCCAGTGGTTGTATTAGGTAGCAGAGGTCAATTGCATTACGCGTATTCATAAGTATTTCGTTGTCGCCGGTTGGCGCCTCCATGTTAGCGTCAAGCTTGCAAAGTAAGCTTCTGACCAATGGAGACTAATAAAGTTAAGCTTTTAAGCGTACCTTTCGTATGGAAATTGCTAGGGGAGCAGCTAGTTTTTTAGTGTCGCCGAGACGGCCCCGGGTCCACCCGCCCAACCGACGATGCCAAGGGCTCCATCGTGTGCGCGTGGCGGCTTTTCTCTGGGCCTACGTATAAGCGAGCCCAACAAAAATATTATGAATATTATGTGAGAACTGCGATCTTATACCGTGTTATGTCTAGTTTAAGCAGGTAAGACGCAGACAAGCATACCTACTTGGATACTACGTACAATGAAGTTGGAACAAATCGTCTCTCGCAATCATCGAACATCTTTAACTGTAAGCACGCATCGCCTACGCGGCGCGCTGGCATCAGAAGAGAAGTGGTATGCTTTGCATCGACACTAGATACCATCTATCTCGCTTCATATTTCCATTTGCTTTACCCCAGACTTCAGCTCACACTGCACTTATCACTATCTGGGCTCGACCTAACCTTCTATGGTCCCTTTACCGGTGCTATTCCGTCCCCGTATTTCATCATATAACATCATTCATCCGGGGAGACGATCCTTCGTCATACCACCCTAGCCCATAGTAAACAAACCCCCTTTCTAGTGGAAAGCCCCTTTTGCTGCTGAGAAGTTCTTGCCAGCCTTCCTCTCGACTTTCGAATATAGTAATCAAGCGAAGAACACCTAAATCCTTCATAGATAGTGGGTAGACGCCACGTGCTTCTAGAATTCGTGCAACCATTCTCGCAGAGCATAAACCTCTGGATGGGATCACTGGTTGAGCTAGTTACGTACCATTAAATCTGAAGTATGGTGGCGGAACTGTCGATCATTTCGAACCGGCGTTTCCCGAGATATTAATAGCATCGTAGAGGTTCATTCTATGCCTATATACATGCTAATAAGATATGATAGATAACGATTCGACAGGGCGGTCGTTGGCTGTGAGGAACTTGCCGTTTTCCATTGCCAAATCCTCCGGTAGTTCGGGACTAGTCCATGCAATGGAACACAAGAGTATAGACAATTGGTGCGAAAGCAATACATCATAGTGTGATAGGGGAAGACAAGATCGAGGACAAGTTACAACGGCGGACCCCACCACAGTAATAATGTAAATGAGCTCCAGTCATCGCAGTAAGAAAGGACAAAGCGGAGCTGACAAATGCCTCAGCTGGACGAATAAGACGTGCCCGCTCAGCTGGAGGTGTGTACTAAGCCTGCATCAACGCTCAGCCGCTGAGCATGGGCAGCCTTGCAACCCAACCCAACCTTCATTTCCGGCGGCAGTACGTCAGCTATGCAACGATGCGGCGGGCGATGGGCGATGGGGGGGGGGGACAAGCGAGATCTTCAAGATAAAAGACGTCTGAGGACCTTGCTGTCCAATTGCCAGTCACTCACACTCGTCACCTCTCATCCTTTCTGTCTTAAGCCGCTCGCTACGACAGTCCGCCAACATGAAGTTCTCCGGTGTCTTCTCTGTGCTCGCCTTTGCTGGCGCTGCCACTGCCGCCCACCCCAAGTACCCGACGACGAAAATCGCCGGTGTCGAGGTCATCGATACCCAGATCGTGCGGGACGCCCGCAAACTCATCGAGGTGTTCGAGGAGAAGCAGCCATACCTCGTCAAGCACTTGTACCGAACATGGCTTTTCGGTGCTGCCGCCATCAACGCCAACCAGACCCTGAAGAACTCTCTCGACATCGAGCTTCACGCCGTTGGCAGCCTTCTCCATGATCTCGGCTGGGATAGTACGCGCCTCTCTTGGCTCCCCATTTCGGATCTAACCCATACTAACCAGATGTGTTCCAGTGCGCCCCAATTCTCCATTCGTTACTCTGTGAGTGAAGCCACCTTTTAGGCGCCTTGCTACCAATTACTAACGAACCCGAAGTACCGAACGATTCGAGGCCGACAGTGGTAACGCCGCTGTGAAGTGGGTCAAGGACCAGAAGTGCTCCGGCAAGAGCTGGAGCGCCGATCGCCTCGAGAAGCTGTACGACGGCATCTCCCTGCAGACGGAGCTCAGCCTGATCAAGGGCAAGAACCTCCAGTCGCAGTGGATCGTGCAGAGCGTCGGCCTGGAGTTCCCCGGCCCGCGGAACCCCCTGATCCCCGAGGCCGACTACAACAACGTCCTCGCCGCCTACCCCAACGACTACCTGTTCCGCGGCAGCAACCAGACCTTCACCTGGTTCGCCCAGCACAAGCCCGAGGGCACCTACAACAACTTCATCCAGGACTTCGGCATCAGCTACGTCCCCGGCTACAACATCACCGGACACCGCCTGTTCGACCTCATCATCGGCGGCATCGAGGCCGAGACCGCCAAGCACCCCGACGCTACCATCACCTCGTAAAAAGGCGATAGATCAATCGTCGCGCTCTCGGCTCGGGGCGATTCCGGGGGGAGGCGGTGGCTTGGAGGCGCTCAAAAATCCTCATAAAATTCAGCTGTATAAATTCATAGATGCCATTTGCTCTAGAGGATATTGTTAATAAATAATGCAATCGGGCATATTTTACATGTACCTTCGCCCACTTCTCTGTCCATAGTCGGTCATGTGCATGGCGTATTCGTCTATCCTCATTCTACTAATGTACACTGCTGTAATGTCGCCCAACGTCGAGGCATTTCCCTGCCTACTACGATATTCTCGGATGACTTGTCGAGCCTCAACGGCCCCCCAGTAGACGATCTATTATTGGCTGCCTGGCAATCGACGTTGACTCTATATCGGCGCTCATTAGGTTCCCCTAACGCCCATTTATCGAATAGAGTTTATTCTCCTGATAAGATGAGAGCATGTCAAACGGAGCATGAAATAGTGGGATACACTGTAGCTCGAAAATGCCAAAACTCCGCCAAGTCTGGAGCACAGACTTACTATGCTATTACGAGGAGGGAGCCGTCCAAGTTGGCTTCCTAATTACAGGAGACAATTTGGTAAGGACATGCATGCAGACAAGAGATGCAAATTCCACGCCCACCAATCGACACCTAGTATGTAGCTCTTGATTTATCACCCACGTCGGCCATGGCCGGCCCGAAACCCCCAACATTGAGAAGCGAAGTAACCTTGAGGACGAGGCAAAATACAACGGCTAATGGGATCATGCAGCCGAAAGCTTGAGGGGAGGAGAGAGGCTTTGGAGCCACCTTGTCCAGCCTACACGAATGTCACCGCTCAATCTTCATAGCAGAAACTGTTGACAGGCTTGGGTTAAGACCCAAAAAAGAGAATGTTGTACTCGGAAGTCCCACGCTTGTTTAGGAACGTAGGGTAGCAAGGGCTAGGAATGGGGGTTTGGAAGGTCTGTTTTCTATTCAACTGTAATAGTCTATTATAGTGTCAAGGTAACCTGCAGAGATTTATTTTATTCTGCCTTCGCAAGGGGATTTCGCTGGCTTTTAGCACTCTGAACAGCCTTACCCTTTCGCTAGGCACTTCCTTGTTAGGCTCTAAGTCTAAGACATTCGCTTCTGGGTCTGAGACCCTCGCTTTAGCATATTCAACTACCTGCGATTGTTGCAATTCAGCCTCCGCATCTTGCGTGCGTGTAGCAACAAGACACCACCAATACCACTTCTCTGAGTCGGGCACGTCGAGTACCATATTCAGCTCAACTCATAATTTGGGGCCTAACTCCCTTACTTTAGATGAAGTCCTTGACTAGCGTTTGCGGTCTGTGATGGTAGACCGATCCGATGACGGGTCCGTAATTAAGCCGCGAGATAACGTATAACAGCAGCTGCCCTACTAGTGCTAACGGGGCAATATTTTCACCAATCCGGCCGCCACTGTGCAGCCTCACCCAAAAGACTAATCCCGGTATGCCTCTTACTATGGCATTCAGGAATCAGGTATGAAAACGGCGAATCCGGAACCCCTTTCTGCAAGGAACCTGCACAGGGATCCTCATCCTTTCCGGGTTTGCCCCCAAGCCGGCTCTCAGAAGGAATTGTCATCTAAGCCCTGTCGAAATAACCTGCCGGTTTCAGATAAGCTAAAAGTTAGAAGAGGCAAAAGACCCTGATTGGCAGGCCGTTTTGGACCCTTGACAGGTCTTGGTCAAGGGACATCGACCTCGGCGTCATAAAGCATTCCGAACCCGAACACAAGTCACGTGTGGGAGGGAGACAACAATCCTCTGAACCGACTGAATCTACAGACCCTATCTTGTAACCCCGACCACAATCTTGCATAGGTAGCCAACAGTCAACCTCGGTAGTAATAAGATAGACCGTTGCGAGTCGGCTAGCGAACAGAGGGGGTATATCGACCACAACTCTATATTTGGCCTTCAGTTGACTACCTATGTCGAGACGTAGTGGCTTCGAGCTCTATTCTCAATTGGGTCCCAGAGACTTTCATAGTATTGGTGCTTAGAAAGAGTAGCGGAGTTACACACCTTGGCTGATTTGCCTTTACCACCTGTTCTACTGTCCCCTACTAGTAATTGAGAATGTCATTATCGTATGCATGGTGAAACTTATATTCTAGTGCCCTATTAGCTTTCCAGTTCCCATGGGGTACTGTGTTATCACAACGATAGCCGGGATGTTCTGGTCCTTGGTCTTCTCCGTTTTGCCGGGCATCGTCGCTTAGACTAGAGAGTGTCAAAGGCGTGAGCATATGAGGAACACTACTGTATTCACAGATTATTCCAATGTCGTAAAGGAGGCGAGGCAAGTACTGTATAGCCTTGCCGCCTGATAGAAGGCGAAATATACCAAGACTGATAGACATGGCCACTATTCGTCCGCGAGCCCTTCCTGCGACTCGTAGAAAATGGAATGGTGGTCCCGACTCGTCATTAGGAAAGCCGAAGATTAACCTATGAAGGTGTTCGAAACCTCGTGCTTTTCTTTTTATTTCCCCTACGTATTTGCTACATCGTCACCACGGGTCATGTTTCAGACAACATCACTGAAATCTGATGAAGACCTCGATTACGAATTACCAGAAACTATTTGATCATCACTACCATCCCTTCTGTGCCCCCGATATACCTTTGCAGGGGCCGACTGGGGATTGAATCCGTCGTCTCTTGTCGATATCGTTACTAGGACGTGTGTATCCACCGCCTCAGCTTCGAAAGGGTCGCGATTTCTTCTCGGCGTGGAGCTCATCAATTTTGATCCTCGCCTCCAGTAGCTGCTCGTCGTATTTGAGGGTTGTCCCTGTCTAGATCGAGCGAGAGAACCGAAATAGGGGCCGCAAGGCAACCCGTGCAAAGCCTTCGGGATAGATGGTATACCGATGACGAGATACCCAAAGGTCAGTTCAGCCAGGGCCGAGAGGTTGATCCCCATACAGTAAAACGATTGGTCGCCCGAGTGGAAAGCTGTGTAAACGTATATTACGCGAGTGATTGCACCGCCGACCGCCCTTCACCCGCAAGACGCCGTCAGCACGATCTTCACTTTAGGACAGTGGTGGAAGAGACTTACAGGACTCCCATCAAGAACAAAACCGACACGCCCACCTTTCGAATCGTCGACATGTTGAGTTTCCACACAACCCAGTGAGGTGTGATCAGAATGGTAAGATCGGAGATGATGTTGATGATGCCTGACACGACAGTAAACTTGGCAATATCAATTTTGCATCTCTTTGTGCCAATATCTTTGAGCATGCATTGGAAAATCTCGACGAGTGTTCCGACGGAGTAGAGGAGGGCGTTAGTCCAAATCAACACGGTGAAGATGTAATAGAGAGCATTGCGCGTTTTGGGGACGAAAATGTGCATCCAGTCGAGTAGGATGGCGATTTTTAGAAATACTATGTTGAGTCCAAAAAATATACTTCCAAACTTGACACTCTGGCACTCTGTTAGCACTGCTGCACACGCGTACGAGCCCAAAACATGTTTACATAATGCGAGGTAGCAGCAAGCTCGGTACTGTATTCCCACTCATGAATACCGATTCCGGGATAAATTGCGGCTTGGTACGCATTGTACGCGTGGCCGATATAAAAGGCCTTTGGTTGGAAGTCAGTCGGCCGCGACGGAATCGTTACTGGCGAAGGGTGATTTACTAGTGATATAACGAGCAATATATCCGGAATGGCCAATCTTTCTATTCGATATCTCGCAGTAATACGGATTGCCACAGAAAGGAGGCCGAAGACACTGCCTAAGACAACAAGAGACTCTGGAAGCACACTGGGACATTCGTAGTTAGTTATTGTTATTATTATTATGTTATGGAGGTCTTCCGCAACCGAGAGAAACGACTAGGACATTGAATTGACTGGAAATAGGAAAGGTTTACACTGAAACGGATCAAAACAAGGGAAAAAGAATTCCTTACTGATTTCCAGTATCTCTGACGCGGTCACGGGCCAGATTTCCATGCGTGTTGATAATCATATTTTGAGAAGTATATTACGCCGGCGGCAGGGTCGACCGAGATATTAAAAGAACATGCCATCAACGACGGGGATTAAAATGGAACGGAAACGAAAAGAAAATAACATGAGATGATAGACTCGGAATATAAGCTGCATGAAATAGCGGGGGAAGAAAACCAAAACAATGACGGGGGATTTGAATCGGAAAACTCCGTATAGTTAGGTCATGTTACAGACAGATGTCTGTATATTGTCAGGTGAGATCTTATGGAGGGCCTTTAGATGTCGACAATGGATTGGATGAAGTGACACTCAGCTCTATCACATCTGTTGTCCGATTGGTGACGAATAAGACCAATAACAACGAATAAGTCCATGGGGATCAGTGGAGAAGCCGTAACTTCGTTATCCTGAAAGAGTAAGAGGCTGGGACGTTTTGCTGGTCACGGCAAGGGGTGTGCTGGTAGATAGAAGTCGAGCAAGGGATTTTGAGACCTAGATGGGCCATTTATAATGTAAGGGATGCTGCTGTGGATTTCGTGATTAAACCTCTAACTAGTGGATTTACCAGAATATAAGGTTTCCAGTCTCGTCGGCCCTAGTGGTAGGATTGCGAATAGATCCCGACAACTTCAGCTTCTCAGGGGAGGGACTTTTGAAGATAATGTGTACAGTCATAAGATGATCAGACACAGCTCGAGAAAGACGAAATTTCCATCATATACCATCATCCTTGTGTGCACAAATAGCTCGATTTACAGTAAGGGTGTTGTTTGTTGTTTCATATACCCAGTCAACGTGACTTAACTCGAATCGGTCTTGGCATCAAACTATGAGAGCAATTGATATTATGTCTCAGACGGAGGAAATTGCTTTAGGAGACGCACCACGAGGAATTTCAAGTCCCGTCTCCTTCCCGTATGCTAGGGTCTTAGTCGTGAGCAAGGTAGTAAGTCTCCCTAATCCGATGATGCCCTGCTTTCGTTGATACAGGTTTGCAGTTCCGTGCAGCGAGTACGTCTGATCAGAGCTCTCAATCGTACCTTATACTCGAGCTTCCGATAATAAAGCAGCGTGGCACCTATGTGCTGAAGTACTATACCACTCGTCGAGGGATTCTCGGCGCCATCTTCGCACTTTATACGTATACTCCGCGAAGATTCAACAGCGATCATTTTACTCCTTCAGTTCTCCAAATGGTGAAGACTTTATATTATCTCCTTTGATATCTCGTCGTGGTCTACCTCGGGCGGTCATGGAGATTCTTTATCACGTGCTTGTATGCTGTTTCAATGCTTTGGTGCAGATTTGCAGGACCATGGAGAAGAAAACGTGGCAAGGAGACGTAGATCTTCACAAGCCCCAATGCTTTTCTTACGGGATTCTCTTTTCCTTCTTAATATGCTATTTAGATATCCCCGAGGAATAATGCAACTCCTCAGGGATATTGAACACCGTGCAGGAACGCCATGCTGACTCATCATATTCGCTGGGCGCTGAGGGATCGGAATAGCTTGCGTGTTTCGACGCTATTAACACCTTACATAACGCAAGTAACAACCGAAACAAATCTAATCAACTTGTACCACACTAGGTAGGGTAGAGATGCAGCATTGAAGATCAACACAGCGTGGTCTAGCGGTAGTACGCCTAAGGTTAACCTTAGGGGAAAGCACGTAAGGTCAAAAGTGTCTTGCATTATGCTTCGTTTCACTGTGCGGAGGTGGAGTAGAAGAATAACTACTATACTACAATTAAGCAAGGCCCAACCGCTTCTTCCTCATGACCTGACTGGAGTTTATCCTTAGGGGGCCGCGACTTTGGAGGTTGGGATATCTGGGTTCGGTCCCTTGTTTCGGGCTTTACATAATAAGCCTTTCTTTCTTTCCTTGCTTCCTTCTTTCTTCATCCCTGGCTGAACCACCACAGCAGGGGATAGAGCCAAATAGGCGCCGAGATATACGCGCTCGCGACGGCACCGGCAATACTAAGAATAGAAACCGCGCTGTTCGCGTTAAACAGCGCATAGTTTAAACATAGCCATGTATCCAACAAGTCCATCAGCATTTGATTTGCCCTTGCACTCGATAATGTGTCCGTGAGTCTTCCTCAAGCCCCGACTAGAGTCAGACGACGAAGAAAACCGTGAAAAGAACATAGGGGGCGATGCGTCTATGGGAAAGACGATCCGTTTCGTTTCGTTTCGTTTTCAGAGTTGATTTATTGGGGGACAGGCGAGATACAAGCTTCAAGGGAAGAGAGTCGCCAAGGCTTCGATCTGAGCAGCAGCCCTCGCTCGATGCCCCGCCTCTATTGCCTCAGCAGAGAGGGTCGAAGGTAAGGGGGTGCTGCTCGGTGCATTTAGGAACGTGGCGAGGTGATGATCTCGAATGGCCTGGGGGTTGCCAACACCCATGGTGGATGGATGAGTCGAAAAGTGATGATCTGGCTTAGATGGCGTTGTTCTAAATTCATGTTTCTTGATCAGTGACATTCCAACCCCTAGATTGGTACTTTCTGCGATTCCACCTGACGTACCCCCCGTACACGGTTTGGATCGAGTCTGAACGGCCGGACATGTTGTTTGAGTCGAAATAGACGTATATTTAGGTCAACTATATATAGGATGATAGCTTTTCGCTATATCTACGAGGAGAACGAAATTCGAAGTAGCCTGGACGGAGTGTAGATCGGGGGGATACGAGGGAGAGAGGTGAGAACCCAGTCGGCCTACTTCGTACGATAAATAGGTACCCGTTGACAACACCGCCAGACAGCCGCGACTCGATTTGTCCTTACCACATTGCAGTTCGCCTCGTTCACCGTCTTAGCTTCATTGCCTCGGAAGACCCTACGTGAGCAAAAAAAGGAGCGATACAGCTTGATCCACCTCGTCGATTGGACCATTCAGCGGACCGCGGGGTGTTCCGTAGAGTAAGCGAGCGAAGTCAAGGCATTCCTGCATCGGTTGCCTGGTCCAAGACACCTAGTTGCTGCAGATTCCGGCGCTTGGTCATGGGAGGCCGAGCACCAGCGATCTAGGCCCCGACTTGGTCTTCCAGTGCGGAGCTTGGCGAACAGTTGGATACGTAGGAGCTGGACTTCGAACTTGGTGGGGGCGGGTTGAAGTTACATGGGAGGATCATTGATCGATAAATGGGCACTGTATACCTAAGTAGTCAGCTTGCTACAATTCTCCCTCGAGGTGGTCCACCCTGGTCGGTACTTTGGGGTCAATTGCCAAATCGTAGACCTTGAGTAGAATCGGTGGAGAAGGACGATGGCGTTGGTTAGTCATGGTATAGAGAACTGGGTTGAGTGACATTCATCACAGTCAGTACATCCATCGGTACAACGGATTACACTTACTTGCCCAACGCGGGCAATCATACGAGACTTGATGTTTAAAAAACCATCCCATGGTGAACGATCAATGGTTTTCAAGCGCTCCCGGACCGGTTCAACTTGGCGCAATCTATGACCATGATTGAGGGAAAACAACTTCCTCATCAATGTTCAGCAAGTTGATTTGATGGGAAAGCAATTCTCATGAGTGGTAGCGGTGTCACTCTGGGAGGCGGGGTGTTCGTAAATTGGTTCGCGAGGCTCTTTCGGGATGAACAAGGGATGAAGAATAATATCGAGCAACTCTGTGGCTCCGTTAGGCTCAGTAACCGCATCTCGCGAGACGCTCGTAGACCGGCGGGTACAGGCGAAATATAATGCACTGTGTACTTCCAACGGGTCGGCACAGGAAGCTACATTCTGCGAAGGTGCTTGAGGATATTGAGATGAAGGATTCCAAGTTCTCTGCATGTGTAAAATCCAGGGGGGACGGAGAAACTCGGGTGCAGGCGTACGAAATTTGTGCAGGTGATAGATGAGCACCAGTTGATTGGACACCCTCAATGGACGGTCGCTCGAGACGAAGCAGGCTGGCGAGGCAGTCCGGTCGAACTTCCCAATGGAGTGGTGATTGAGCGCGAGGGTCCATCACCCAAGCGAACCAGGGCGGACCAGGGCGGACCAAGGCGAACCATGGCGGACCATGGCGGACCATGGCGGACCACGTGCATAAGGCGCACAACGGGGCAGCCTCAAGGCAAACTGAAGAGCGTAGGCACCAAGGCACACCCAGGCATCAGAAGTAGCGGTCTGGAACGTCATGCGGCCTCGTCATGCAGTAGTGGCCTGACTATCGCTGCAGTCCGCCTCACTCTGCACAGGATGGTGGCTTGCACTGCCCCGAATCCATCTCGATTGTCGATTGTGTGGGGAATATATAAGAGTCGGACGAAAGACTGTCCGATCGAACCTTGCGCTCGATGGCCCTCAGACCAACTCGGACGCATGAGCGCCTCGAAGTGTCTGGTCCGTGTTTGGCTCGCTGGGTGCTCGACTCGATGTCTCTGATCAAGGTCCGCTTGCTTGATCATCGTGATAATGATCACGAGAGGATTTGCTCGTCATACTCGTATCTCGTCGTCAAACAAGCGACTCGGCTTGGGGTGAATAACCGTTGGGTTCAGTGAAAAGCTGGAGTCATAAAATTGTAAGTGTGGACAACGTTGCAAACCTGACCCTTCGGATTGTGGAATGTGTTGAGCTCTTATATTCCGACCATGACACCCAGCGAGTCTTGACCCCTGTCCGCCGGCTATGCGAAGACCCCTGCTAGTGCAGCTTGCCATCGACGATTTTAGTCGATCGCGATGTTGTCGTGGTGACGATTTTAGTCGTGGGCACGATTTCAGCCCCCAATTCCCACGCCCAGATCACAGACAATCGATTGTGTCAGTCAGGGTTCGTCGCAGTTCATTGATAGGCAAACACACCTTCATCTCCATCGCCTAGCGAGGTATCACCATTCCTGGTAGGCCACCAAAAGTCGCCATGCATCTTCCTTTGCGCTTGCATTAGCGACACTCCAATAGGCACAGCGTAGCCTCATCCAAGTGCATCTACAACCCCGTCATAACATGTGCGCTAATAGCTTAGTAGTTGAGGAAGTATTCTGCGTTCTGGATAGTAATGGATAATCCTAAGCTGCGATCTCTTAGGCATGTGTGCTATCCCAGTCTTTCATCGATATTGTTCGGCCACGGGGTTCCGTTCTTTGTCCTCGTACGATAGGGCTCTACTCTGTTGTAATCAAAGGCTACCGCAAATACACTCGTACAATGCTTCGCTCTCACGGACATAATACTACTCTACGTGTGTTTGTGTATCCATTCGTCTTTGATAAGTCACTTAGCGGAGACACGCTTCTCTGGTTCCCACTGTAACATTGTCTCTCCTTCGAGATTGGGATTGGATTCCCTGTCCTCGAGTGGGACACGTCCGGGTAGTGATATACCGGCGCAGAAACCAAGGCTCGGAGTTGTTAGGATGTGACTCAACCTAATCTGAAAAGAATATATGGCTTGAGCTTCCTTTTGAGATGAGGCTGGGCGGCGGTGGGCCAACAAGACTGTAAAATGGGCTGTCACACGTACGGTACACCGGTTCGTGGTCGGGTGCGCTTTTGGAAGCCCCCCTCGGGCGGCGGGGATCACAGGTTCCTAGGGCTGTTGGGGTTGGTCGGACCTTAAATCAGATAACTTCACGGCTTTCCCCAACACGTCTCACCAGGTTACAATACCGGCTTCTACGTCGCGTACGCTTGCATTGAACTGCATGTAGTCTGGAGCCCGCGCAAGCACGTGGTCTATGTTGCTGAACACATGAGTGTTGAAATATCCGGGTTTAATCAGCAAAACCTTGATGCCGGGAGCGAAAGTGGCCAGTTCTTTGAATAGGCACTCGACCGCACCTAGGCAGCCTTACCGTTAGCCAACGTCTGGGAGAGATTGGATGTCGTGTGGTCACCTTCTTCCTGCCTCGAACGCAGTGTCAGCCAGGTCGTGTGCATGTGCCAACGGTGATAAGCGAGCACGAGACATGACTTACGTCAGTCCTTCGACGGCACCACTCAGTAAGTATATACCCTGCATTATTCACGTCGCGTCAAGGTCCGGGATACTGGTACCTGTATCATGCAAGTGAGGAAGTCACTCTTCGGCGTGACATTAAAGGCTAAGACGATGATGGTGAACATAATAACATGCAGCTTCCCAACAGTATGGCCTGTCTTGGAGCGGCGTCGCAATGTTGGCTATTCCACATACGTGCGGCAGCTTATCCTGCAACTGAGCCAATCTCAAAGCGCTTGGTTTGCAATTGAAGTTCGCTGATTTGAGCTTGCTCGTTGACCTCCGATACCCCGATCGAGGGATTATCGAAGGCAAGCAGTCGCACAACGCATGGTTATGGTTCGAATATAGCAATTATCATTATTTTACACGTAGAACCCGCCTCTAAAGATAGTGTTCCCATACAAGCGAGGTATAATCGACATGATGACTGCCACCATGGCAGATTTATTCTTCTAATATCTATCTCATGAGTCTGTAAGTGGCTTAAAATGTGGGCGAGCTAGCGCTGAGAAGAGGACCGATTGTTGCAAAGAGCAAAAACTCCGGGCCTATGATAGCACATATTGTGATACCCACCGCCAGGACGGCGAAGAAAATCTTGATGGAGAGTATATACAGCTTCTTCCAGGATCCTTTGAAAGACTTCCAGGCCTGGATTATCGTGAGCCTGTGCTCGCCACCCTTTCCCCTCTCGACGCCAAAGGTCCGGTCGAGCGGAACGATGGTGTCTTCATCCTCAGGTAAGAGCGACGCCTGGATTCGCGTCAAGGCCACCAGGGCCGGGAGGCACACGAAGACCTGTGTGGCGAAGTAGATGCTGACCTGCAATACGAACGTCCACGTTTCCACACTACCATGAGAAACCGAGATGTATTTGAACAGCAGCGCAACCCACGAGGGAAGGTAGTACGCGAGCTCCTGTGCGGCGCAATACAATACAGTTGGGGCGGCGGTCGCCCTGAACACGGTCGCAAAGTCCAGGATGCGCCCCCAGAAGAGCCGGGCCTGCGGCGGCGTGATAATCACGTGGACCCAGACGGTATGCAGCTGAACCGTCAGCAGAGCGGCCACGGTGCGCCACATCGCACGCGGAACGAAAGGCACGACGGCGAGGAGCTGGCCGGCCAGCGCATTTGCCAAGGCGTAGGCGCCGAGGATGAAGAGGCCACGCCGGCGCAGCCAGAAGCGGTCCGTCTGTTTGACAAGGTGGTGAAGGTCCCTCAGACCGAAGGAGAGAGGTGCCGCCGCTGCGGACGCTTCATGTTCCACCGGAGCGGGCAAGTCTGGTCGCTGGCATGCGCCGTTGGCTTCCTGGAGGGGTAGTAACTCGTAGCTCGGGTGGCTGGCAACTATGGCCAGGACGGGGAAGACCTTGCACACAGTATAGGAGAGCTGGTCCAAGGTTTAGAACGTGCATCATGTGCATGTGCCGCAGCAAGCGAAACTCACATATACCAAGACGGGGACGACGACGACGAAGTCGACAATGGCGACCAGGACGACGATGACAATGAACCATACTTGCCCGGAATCGTTGTTGCCTCTGCGCGCGATCCTCGAGGCGGGATGGAGCGCGTGGGCGGCTGAACTGGCCGCGAGTCGGAACGGGAGCATCTGCACCGGTTCACGACCTCGTCATGAGAGCTGTTTATCAACTTACAGCTGGTCTGGCAATTGCAGATCGGTATGCGTCACTATCCGCGAAAATACGTAGTAGAGACGAGTGCGAGAATTGAGCCGCTCAGCAAACATGACCAAGTGAGTCACGCCACAGTCCTGTAAGAGGTAAATATTAAGTACTTGCCGTATTTGATTAGAGTGGCCTGCAGCCTAGCGGCACAGCACAGCATCGCCGGCCAAAGCGGTCATTTTAGTCCCTGAAATGGGTTAGCATTGCTACTAATTTTATACAGACAGAGCACATCTGGCATAGCGGGACAATGAACTGACAGAGAGAATAACGTAATACTCACAAACTTACCCAGTTATTTCGTCTTTATGCCTGGTTCCTTTTGATGATTTTCTGGTGTCACGTTTCAGGGTCCAAGGCGGTGTTGTATGCCTCCCCGAAACATAATGCTATGATGCTGCCTATTGTGTTGACGGAAGAGGGGCTGGGCCCTTGCTAAAAGTGGTGTAAGCAACAGGACCCAGACCTTTCTGCCTTGGCCTTTGCCAAGTTCTCTCCAAGAGTGTTACGTTAGAACGAAAATCAATGAGAAAATGTCCCGACGAGGTCGTAGGGCTTATTCCGACAAGCTAGTATCGATGATCAAGCTGGCGACGTACTGCAAGACGCGACGGGAACTTCACGGCAGCATGAGCACCTACGATGAAACCGCTAACCGGGGAGAAGCAACCGCTGACGATGGAGCTTCTCATACTACGTAATATGTCTCAATCGCAGCAATTGTTCACTCAAGCTCATTCAATTCGTACGCACTTCTTCAGACGGCGACACTTAAATTTCGATCAGGCGATCTCCGACATACCCAAGAGCTTAAATGAGTACTTCGAGAACCGCGAGTAGGATAACGAATCTCAGGGATACAATACACGAGCATCTCATTTGCTTACCATGACGGTTTACACAATGCTTCATTAATTCATCTATGTGACTCTCAACTTACGGCGCCTCTCATTCAGTATTGCACATGAATGAATGCCCCAGTACCCAGGTAGGTAACGGTGTCTCCAATTGGCTCCTTGTCACGCCCCTTCCGAACACGGGATTGGGGCGCCTGTAAGGCCCCAGATTCTCCGCATACTCGCTCCGGAACTTGGCACTCGCCTAATCGGATGATCTATAGACATCGTCAAGGTTCCGAGGTCCTTGGCTTCAGGCTTCTTCTAGATGAGCGGCGGAGTTTTTCCGGCCACTAGCACAGGTGATAGACAACCGCCAGGCGATTGGAGGGGACTAGAGGAGCTTACCTGTTTCCATAATATAGAATAAAAGTATATCAACTTCCAGTGTATCCTAAAACAACATCTCCCGCTTACGACTCTGATGGTTCCTGTCTAAATTCAGCAACGGTGACCATTGGTAAACCATTAGGAAATACAATGCGGGCTGTCTTATTAATTGCCGTTGCTCTCGCGAGCACCGTGACAGCTACACCAGTTGCCACGCACCAAGTGTCCGGCTACGTTGGATACCTCGTCTCTACGTTCAGTGATGCATTGCCTCAAGTGCAATTCTATCTCTCTAACGGCAATAACCCAACGAGCTTCAGCTTCCGGAACAAGGGCAAGCCCGTGCTGGCCTCCACAGTCGGAACGAAAGGGGTGAGAGACATATATCTCACCACGAACACGGCGCGATCCGAGTACTACTTGCTGGCCACGGGTACATAACCACCTCCTACCCGAATAAACAAGGACTGAACATCCAAACTGACATACCCTCATTAGATCTCGATATCAACGCCTCTGGTTTCTCATGGGACTGGGCGACGAGGCAAGGCAGCCGCGGCATCGTTATTTGGAAGTCGACGGATTTAGTTAATTGGTCACCGCCGTCTCTACGAATGTGAGTCGCATCACTCCCATAGTATTCTGATGGTGATGTCAATACTGAATATCCCCCACCCTACAGCATCGAAGCAGACACAGCAGGCATGGCCTGGGCACCCTCGGCGGTCTGGGACGACGCGACAGCTCAGTACTATGTCTTTTGGTCATCGCGGCTCTACTCCAAATCCGACACGGGTCACACAGGTACTGCAAGCCTAGACCGCATCCGATACGCCACAACGCAGGACTTCGTGACATTCAGCGCACCGCAGGACTATCACGCCCTGCCCGACACGCCACTGATCGATCAAGAATTCCTGCGCACGGGCACCGACTCATTCACGCGGTTCCTGAAGAACGAGACGGTGAACCAGGTGTACCAGGAGAACACGACAGGAGGGCTCTTCGGCAGCTGGACACGCGTGCCGGGCTACTTGCGGCCCGAGAGCCCCCTCGAGGGCCCGGCTGCGTTCGCGGATAACACGACGCCCGGCCTGTATCATGTCTGGCTAGATAACTACACGCAGTACGTCCCGTACGAGACGTCGAGTCTTCAGACGCCGAGCTGGTCAGCTTCAGATGCTTCGGGCTTTCCTGTCGGTCTGAAACACGGCTCGGTCACGCCTCTAACGCAGAAGGAATACGATGCTATCGCTGCTGCGTACCCAGTATGAAACAGAATAGGACTAGATGCATATGGAAAGTTATGGTGGCAAATGCTCAATTGTGCTATCCGATATGGTCGTGGTTCGAAGAGGCAGTCACCAGAGTTGCCGTCTCTGCTTCTATTTCTTTCTATTATGCTCAGGCATGGTATGATCACTCACTTCTATTTGGTCCATGCTTAGGGCATGCACCAGACTACTTTCACAACTCTCGCATATTGGATCCTACAGCATAAATTAGTAGATTTAGCCTTGTGCATCCGCAGCAAGATTCCCTCCCAACGACTTCTTCGAAACCTTGAACTTGGCATCCTCAACTCACCTACCATGAGTCCGTGACTCTTCCGCCACTTTTACGACTGAACCTAGAGAAAGGACTCGATAATATTTCACTTAACCTCATAACTTCTTCAGAGTCGGAACATTCCTGCTTCCTCCATCATCCATTGCGCAGACAGCTCATCTTCTCTCGAGCTCACAACATCACTTTCTCCCAGTCTATACCAATATCGGATGTCAGCCACTCTAATCTACACCTCAAAGACGGCCGGAAGACAGCAAGGTGCAAAGACACAAATACATCCATGCCAGTTCGGAACACCACGTCCACCCCGCACGCATAATAGATATCCGGCATCTTCACATCGTCGAGTGGCGCTTTTCGGCCGCCCTCGAGAATTTTGGCGAGCAATCAATTTACTGCTTCTACGTTCCTTCCTCAGCATTCTGAAGATCCCTACGCTCGTAAGTACATCTAATCGTCCTATATCTCACTTCTGCTTATACATTGGAATAGAGAGCCATCTCAAGGAAGGAACGTCTTTGCCTGAAAAGTTACCGTTCAACAATACTACGCCACGCTTATCGTGTGGGGTACGATACAAAATGAGCGATGTACCTCCTGAAACGTTTAATGTACTCCTCTTCGAAAGAAAGTATATCGATTACTCTTGCCAGGAAGCGTGCGGGGTTTTTATGGTCAGAAGTAACAAAGAAGAGAACACGAAGTTCAAAATCTGGTACAGCAAAGAAGGACACGATGAGATTAAAGACCATCACGAGAACCTTCCTGAGTTTGAAACTAGCCGGGACGGAGGCTTTGTCAAGGGTCGACCTCTAAAAGCCGTGGCCGCGCCTGTTAGCACCTGTACCGGCCAAGGTCGGCCTGATATTCTTTACAGAGTCGTTCATGACGGGCAACCTCATTACGGGCAAAAAGCACGAGGCTTTGGCAAGGTTACACTTGAACCGTGGAATTTCCAAGGCCTCGTTGAGAAGCACGTATGCTGGCAGTCCCGACATCCAAGCCCCTTTATATCAACAACAAATTCCCCTGCTAGGCTAAAAGCAGTAATCAAAACTTACCGTGAAAGGGGATTCACTGGGATTCGGGTTATCGAGTTTCGCACTTGGGGAGCAGGGTGGGATCATAATTTCCACCGGTTGTTCTATGTTCCAGATTTCAGTACATATTTCGGTGACGCAGGTTACGAAACATTGCCGTATTTGGAAGACGAATACCTCCTGCAATATGAAATTCCTGAAGAGAGCATAGTGAGTATCAGGAATTTGGACGATATTCACTACGGCATGGCTCCTCGGAAACGAAAGCGAGTGGCAGAGGAGACTGAGCCGGAGGAAAAGATAAGGGTGTCGTCGAAGAGGTCGAAGGGATTCAGGCGTGAGCCCTGAAGTCGAAGAAAGCGGAGTGTATGCTTGGTAACACACCATGAGAGAAAGAGAGCACATCAAGGGGCTTGGAATTGAATAGAGGACTGCTCTTATCCGAGAAGGGAAAGAAAACATAAGGGGTAGGGGGCTTACGTAACAAAAGGGCTCTTCATTTTCCGCATATAGATGGATTTACTGCTTGCGCTGCGTTTTACTACAACAGTTTTTCTACAAAAGTTAATGAGATACAATGACATTATACATGATATCTTGGCACAATGCTTGAAATGGACACATGCGTGTTACTATGTTTAGATTCAGGTACTTGCATCTGGGACCCTCTCCGCAATTGGAGCGACATGCTAACGAAATCCATATGTTTGGTGGTGTGCTAGCGGCCAGGCCGGAACCCTGATGGCTCGTCGGCATTAACTCGACTTGCGCCTAACCTGGCCTTTGCGCCTTGGAATGATCGAGTGGACACGTCACTCCGGGTGCTGACGACAATGTGCATTCGGTACTGTAGTGGCTACGCCTACAACTTATCTACTCTGCACAGTCAATCTCTCCCCAATATAACATCCTTTTCGCCTCTCTATTCTATCTGTAGGTGGGTGCATAGGGCTGCGATGGCGCTATTGACTGCTAAGCCGAACTAATTTCAGCGGGAATGGGGCGCCACGTGGAACAGTGGGAAGCCCTAAATGCGGAGCTGTCCCACCTGTACTTCAGCCAATGTATGATCGCAAGCAAAGAGGTAAGTGCTGATAGTTCGTGATAGCATTCGCAAGAATGTTCTAAAGTGTCTGGGCGCAGCTGTTTTACATGTGCGCACTCAGACAAGTACCTATACGTACTATGGTAGCTACTAAGTAGGTGGCTGTGTATATAGGTACTTACTTAGTACTTAGGTAGCCTCGTAGAATGGTCTCGGCCCTGCATGGGGGCTGGACGCTCGTTGGGTGACCCGGCAGCCCGATAAGGGGTATTGACCGCAGCTCTTTTTGGGGGGGAAACTTCTAAGCAGAAAGAGACAATGCCAAGAAGGCCGAAGCCGTCTTCTAACAGTTTTCTTCGTACACCTATCCACCGATGCTAGCTAAACAGGTCCTCGCTACTCTATAATGTGGAATCAAAAGGAAGTATGCGGCCAACCATGCCGTACCGTATCACAGAGGACGATTTAGGGCTTGAGACGTGATTCAAAGATGTGTGGTGAGGGTTACGTGACACGCCCCCTTACAGGCCTGAACCTAGTAAATAGGATGCTGCGAAGAGACACATGCATTGAAGAGAGGCACCTTCTTCAATGGTAGATTCTAATGTAAATAATAATGAGTAAATTCTCCGTGTGAGGCGTGTATGATCGCGATACGTTGGATGCGCATGGTGAAGCTTGCCTATCGGGAAGCTTAAGCTGGAGTCGCAACAAGCTAGCAGAAGTCTAAACAGCTGTTTGGTATCATATTGCAAAACGGTGCGAATGGTGTTATTAATAGGTATTACACTGGTCTCGGAAATGCGGCTACAAGGGATGGATCACACGGAATAGAGGCAAAGCGGGTATAGAAGAACAGTCATTTTGTATGAATAGCTTTTAGGAGATGATTCGATTGAAGTTATATAACTAGGCCAAGAGATTTCCAGAGTGGAGGAAGCGATGTTGTAGTGTTCATTCCATATTTGTTACCCAAAAAAAATGACCGTGATTACAACGCCCGCGTATCCATTTCGAAAAACGACAATCTCAGCAACATAGCCTCGGACCCCCCAAACCTTTCTTATCTGGAGATGCCTTCCAGGCTCGACCCTGCTCGGTGGCTCTGATAGAGAGGACCCTTGTTCAGACGGGTGGTGAGGGCGACTAACAGCTCTTTCTGGCCCCCCAAACCATCTGCTCAGCGATCAACTCGATCTCCTTGTCAATCTCCGCTCGGTAGTTCAAGTAGGTAAGCGAAAGGGCCGCGCGGCATTCGAGAAGTGCGCGCCGTTTCTCGAGGATAGGGGAGTGGCGATTGAGACGATTTTCCGCGTAGACGCGCTCGACGCCGTACTTGGGGGCGACGGGAGGGTCAGCGTAGTCGACACCACGGTAGGAAGGCATTTTGTCGTTATTGACTTTGTGAATGTGAATGTGAATGATGTGTTGATTTTATGAATTTGAATGGTGTTGGAGGGGTTGGTATTGTTGGTGCTGGGGAAGAAATATGTGAAAACGACTAAGTTTGATAGGGATATGCTCAAAATAACTCTGATGTGATGAAGTATGGCTTGGAGATTAACAGGGCAGATCCTGTCATTTTATAGACGGGCGCCCTTGAAACTGATTCATCCCTTAAGTTTAATCATAACAACGTGGGCGTTTAACTATAACAACACGAGTGTTTGACTATAACAATGTGGGCATGGCCATGAAAGCCAACAATGAATGAGGTTGTACAATTCTCTGTCCGACACAAAAGAACCATGGCCGATAGGGCGACAATTGGCTTAGTGCTTCGTCACCAGGACAATGCTTAGTTAACAACTGGCCGTTTTTATGCTGTTTTCCATGAGACTAGATGGTTAACGTACGATGGAAGGACGGCACTTTGTGACAGACCAGCCAGCGAAGGCGCCAAATAGTGCCACAACCTAGTCATGAGATATGCCTATTGTTTACCTTGTTTTGACGAAACTGGGCAGTGATAGGTGGTAACCCTCAGAATCGGAGATCTAATGAGGTCCGAGGATTCGTATCAGCAGGCAAAAATCACTTGTACCTGATGAGAAGAGAACGTGGCTCTAGAATAGCAGCTTGCATCACCTTATTAAGTTCTCCATTTGACGGCGCAGACCGAAGTCCCGATTGAAGTGGTACTCGGGACAGAGCAGGTAGCATCTGAGGGAGCTGATTGAGATATGTGGCAATACTAAACACCTAGTATGAAGGTGCCTGCTGACTTATTGTGCCACTGCAATAGGTTCCGCGGGGTCTCCTTGTTGTAGCGACCTCTTTGTCTTTGTCGCAGCCACCAGTGCTGCAGCCCCCTTCTACCGCAGATGGTTGCCTGGATCATTTAGAGTTTTTCCTCTTTGGGGAGGAGTGCAGGGAGGGTAGGTCGGAGGTTTACTAGAGCATACGAGAAGGTACCTGATTTAAACCTCCTGGTACTCCTATTTGCGCTAAAACAACGAGAGATATAGAGTGATGTAGACGCTGCGTGGCATGTGCAATACGTAAGCCAAATTTGCTTAAACAGGCCCATTGTCGTGGCAAACTCAATAGACCCCAATTTATTGGGAAGGTAGTCAAAGGCGCGTTATTGCCGGTCTACTTGTAGGTCACACTTATTTCGTGACTGCAATAATAGTTCAGATTTGTCATGATCATCGCTACTTTCTGAAGATGTAGAGTTCGGGGTACATCAGGCTGCTGATTACAGAGTGTTCCCCCATACGAGAAGACCTTTCACGCCAGCCCTTCTAATCGGTCTGAGGTAAACCTACTCCTTGACGCGTCTTAAAACCATGTTCTATCTGACGGGGATTCCCAGCCGGCATTGGGGGTCCGGTAACCACGCGCATTCGGGATGGGTTCGGGTATGAGTTCGACTGCGGGGACCTTGTATTTCTTCATTGCTGGGGCTTTGGCCTTGAAGGGGGCTTGGATGGCTGTATTACCAGGTTTCTTGTTATCTCCAGACCCATCGCCCGGGCCGTCGGTGCTGAGAAGTCCTCCATAGTATGCCTGGGCTGCCACACCATCCTTAAAGCCGGCTTTGGCGGCCAGCTTCTCCCAATCGACCTAGCAAGGTATTAGCTAATGTGGCAGGGCGTGAATGGCATCAACGTACAACTGGCTTCGTCTCAAAGCATTCCTAGACTTTGACGAGAGCCATCATGTCCACTGCGGTGATCGCCTCAGAAAGGACGGGGCGGGATGCCATGTTGGTCGGTCGGATTCCGGAATGATTGTGAGCTGGGAATGACGGGGGATCGAGGGTGTCGATCAGAGGGCACGTGGCATGAGGGTGCAGAGGCGGGAGGAGGTGAGGCAAGGTGAGAAGAATTCAATGCGCGATGGATTGTAGATGTCTACGTAGTTCCAGGTACCTAAGTACGGAGTACTACTGGGCGGTATTGTGATGGTATGCGTGGATGAAGTATCTGTAGGTATTGTGGCTGTAGATGGGAGGATTCGCGTACACTGTTGGGCTACTGTGTACATATGTGGGTCCACCGGGTCAGGTATAGAAGGTACGGAAATTAGCGCCGTACCTAGGTACTTAATTCTTTCTCCCTACACTACCATACCGCCTAGCAGGTGTCGTAATGTTGCCTTTTCATCTCATATGCTTCATACTGACTGCCATTCAATGCTGGCATTGTATACAGTTTTGCACTTGTGACACTGGAGTTTATAAAACCAGCCAATCTTACAAGGTGCCGAGGTATGTAGCAGCCCACTTAGGTACCTGCTCAGGGACCTATGCAGCTAAATTTAGTGCTGAACTAGCGGGCCGAGCCGTCCGGAGGAAGCCGAGATAGGACCACCCATAGATTTCCCCTTCTTCCTTGTTGGTCTGCAACTTGTTTACCTACTACGTACTTAAGTAGTTACTTGAGGTAGATACCGTGTCGCCCAACATGGCCGTCACTCGCCTTCCCTCAGTGAAAATTAAATAGTACCTCAGTCTTTCGCTAAAGCACCTACGCTAAGAACTAAACCCTCACCTCCAGAGTCTGTACGTCTGCCTCACATTGTCAACAACGGCGCCGCTACATACAAATCTTTGAATCCATTCTTCAGTCTCTCTGGCATGCCCGCGATGCCCTTCATCTCGTCCGCAATGGCCCAATTAAACGTCTTCGCCAGGATACCCACGAACCCTTGACGACCCCCCTCGCCCTCGCCAAGGGGCGGTTCACTCCACGCTTGTAGCACGGCGTCGTACTGGTCTTCGACTTGGTCCTCTGCGGGCCACTGGCCAGGTGCCCAGGCTTCGTCAGCATCTACGACGTCGGGGAAGGGCCTCTCGGAATGGAGGGTCTGCAGATCCGCGTCCGCGACCTCGTACGCAGGAAAGGGATCCGGGGCCATGGTTGGCTTCGGCGCCGTGATCTGGACGCCGGCCATGAGAGTCACAGCTCCTTGGTTGCTGTTGAGGAGGTCGGGGATGTTGTTGCCGCTTTTGCGGGGGTCGGCCGACGCGTCATCTATTCATTCGTCAACCATGTCAGTGTGTGTAGAGGGAGCGATCAATCATCGCCATGTACGTACATTTGGCCCAAAGGGCGCTAGGTAAGCTCTTGAGGTACTTGTCGTACTGCCACCCATCGTCCGTCTCGCCGTCCTGCTGCACTACTACGGTGAGAATCGAGCTCATGGGGCTTGTGAGTTTCATCGGTCTGCTGTAGACTTCGCCATACGTGAGGACGGGCTCCTCTGCTGCTGGATCATCTTTCACCGTATCGATGGCCATCTTGCACTCGACGACGAAGGAGAAGGAGCCAGCGCGGACGATCCAATCTTCGTTTTGATTGCGTTCGGGGTCGTCAGTCGGATTTAGGAGGCCAGACTTCGCAAGGAAGTTGTGTCCTTCGTTTATATCTCGCGACCTCCCCTCCATAGCCTCCTCTACCGTAGCACCACCGTCATCCTGACTAGTGATGCCGAACCTACGCCTTGAGGAGTTTGCCTGGCTCTGTAGTACCAGCAGGTAGAAGTCCAGTAGGCTGATGGCCTCGTCGCGTGCCTTGTCGTTGCCAAAGTTGATATCAAAGGCAACGATCCAGAAGTCGACGTGAACACGGCCGGCGATCGGTGGTCCCCAGAGATATAGCTCGGCGCCGATCTCTACGGAGATGCGAATGTGGATGAACCAGATGTCTATGCTGAACCCGACACCAATGGAGAGGCCCGCTTGCATGTTGAAGTAGAAGGGCTTGTAGTTGATAAGGAAGTCGGCAAACGCGTCGAACCATGCTGACAGAGGCCCCGCAGACACGGCGGCGTGCAGACGGCCCCCGGCCATGCAGGACTTTGGCGTGATGGCGAAGTATGCCTGGCCGGATATTGTGAGCCCGCCACCGAGGTGCCAGCTGATGCCTAAGCGCGGCGGATTGGGAAAGCCGACCGGCCTGTTGAAGGCTTGGTGGTAACCGCCGAGGGTGAAGACGTACTGGCCGACAACGGAGCTGTCGGCATGAGGCGCGTCAAACCAATAGTAGAGACCGAAGCCGCCGGTAAGGTGGCAGTTGGGATCTAGGATGTAAGAGCGCGGCGACAGCTGGGCGTCGATCTTGAGGGTTCCGTAGTCGAAGTCGGCTATGGCGGAGATGCCCAGCTCAACGTGGGCGAGTTTAAAGGACGAGGCGGCCGTCGGGACGTCGGCCGTAGCCACGGCGAATACGCCGAGCTTGATGGCACTGCCGAACTGCACGGCGACCACGGCGTCGATGGTTAGCATCTGGAAAGCGCCGACGCCAATGCCCACGGCTAACCAGTACGTGTTGTCCATTGGTTTAAACCAGCCGCCGCCTCCGCTTGGGTCAACAAGCTGCTCGAGCACCTCCATGGCATTGACTTTGCCCCCGAGCCCAGTCTTCGCGATGAACGGGAACTCGTAGACCTCGTCTACTGTCGGCAAACGCACGCTACTGTTGTAGCCAAAACCGCCACATAGAGCGTTAATCTCGGCGAACTCGAGCGTCACGAGCGGCCCATTGAGTTTGGCGAAGATGAAGACGGATTTGAACCCTTGGGAACTGCCCGACGGTGTCACGACGCCGTAGAAGCCTGCCGCCTCGAACTGGTAGGGCTTCCAGCCCACGACGAGACCGCCGGCGTAATAGTCGAGACCTCCGTCGTTTCCATGCTTAATAACACCCGCAATTGACAGAGGCGGCTGCTCGAATGATGCCGCTAGGCCGAGGATGGCTGGTGTAATACCTGGGAGAGAGTCAGCGAGACTCGTGATGTGTACGCCGAGGCTGAAGCCGACTAAAGAGAAGCCGAGTGGACCGAGCTGGAAAGTCGCATCGAACATGATGGCCAGCTGCTTGTCTTTGTATTTGAGACCGACATTGCTTATAGATAGCGGGCCGGCGGCCTTCTTATATGGCGCTTGAGCACTTGGCGAGCCGTCGTCACCCGGCTCCTCCCATTCTGCACCTTGCTTCAGCTTGGTTGCTTCACTCTCGCTGCTTGAAGCTGACGATGCCGACGGCTTCATGAACTCGTAGTCGAGCAGGCACGAACGCACGCCAGTACTGCTGCGTATGATGACTGCGAAGTGGCAGCCTGCCGCCATCAATAGATCCTTTGGCGTCTGACTTTCCGGTTTGATCTTGTCCTTGACGAGTATCGGATCTTGTAGCCCCGTGTTGAGCTCATTAATGTCTAAGCGTGTGAGGCCATTCATCTTGCCCGGCGCTGCGGGAGCCGGGTCCTGCACCCATAGGAAGTACAGCTCATCCAGGGGTTGTGTTAGAGTACCGATGAGCGGAAGCTCGATCTGTCGGTTCGGGAACCCGTCAATGCCGACCCTAAAGAGCCGCTTAGAGGGCGTTTTGGCGCCCCAGTCTATGCCGTGCAGCTGAGCAAAGTCGATGTGCACATTGGCGATACTGAGTTGCGAGATGAAGAGGAATGAGCTCTCGTTCTTGGTAACTTCGATACTGAAGACGTCGCTGCCCCCACTGCCGATCGGTGTTTTGTAGACAAAGTCGGGTAGCTCAATACTAGTAGTGCCCAATATACTCGCCAACACGTCACCGATAGTTGCGGATGGATTGCCGGGGTTGAGAGTAGCTTGAAAAGTGAAGCTTCCATCCTTTTCGTGTGAAAAATTGAGTCGCAGCTTCAGGCCGGCGATGAGCAAGTCACCTTGGATGAGGAACGAGCTTCCAGTTGACGTGCTACTGCCAGATGCGCCTGTGTATGTGTAATGAACGTCGAGCGTGCTGAGGGCAATGGAGCTGATGAGAGGCCCTATATGAGCTTTCTCATCTTCCTTAAAGAACTCGACTAGAGTAGCGGCGTATAACCCGGTCAATGAAGCAGCGAGATCCCACTCCTTTTTACTGGAGTCGTATGTTAATGCCCCCTGAAGAATAGCAGACCCAACGCCGTTCGATACGTCTTCGTCACTTGGCTCGATACCAGCCCTGATGAAGACGCCTAGCGCAAATGAGCTGCTTTGCCCCCAGCTGAAAGAGCCCTCAATCGCTACCTCTCCAAGATAAGGCTGGGGTGCTGAGTCAGGGGCCGGGGGTTTGGTCGTGACAGCGCACCGAACAGTGAAGGAACTCTGCGTCAACGAGATATAGGCGGTTGATATTTCTGAAGGTAGCGTATCCGGGATGCTGTCCACTGTCTGGCCTGGGATCAAAGACGTAATCTCAATTGACTGTGCGGGATTTGGCGTCACCGGCCGTAGAATAGTCCATTTCTCCTCGTGTGGAAGAAGGTCTAGGTCCTGGGACAATTCAGAGCCTACGCTCAATTCCGTGTCAGCCAGCTTTCCCATAAATGCAACCTAAAATGATTGAGAATAGGCACTCACTGGTCCATAGCTGCCCAACTAGACGGCCCAGTCCACCCGTAACCCGATTCCAGTTGTACGAGATAAGAAAGACAGTCGGGCGTGAGTCGGTACCACCACCAATATTGGCCAAAACTTCAATATCGAAAGAAAAAGATGCCAACTTTGCGTTCGAAGGGTCTTGCGTATTTAGGCTAACCATCATTCTGCGCAAAATGAAGTGCGAGAACACTTCAGTTCCGCCCTCCTGCTTTCCTAGGATATCGTCGACGAGAGATTCTAAAGTGTCATCCTCAATCAGGGAGGCGAGCCACTTGAGGATCCCTGACAACGGGTCATCCTGAGACTCAAAAAAGAATGTGAGAGATATAATGGATTCACTGAGGTCTATGACGGCAGTCGCGGGTACTTCATCCGAACCATCACCTTGGACGGAGCATTCAACCTTGAAGGCGATAGACCCGTCGAAGAGAGGCTCCGGGCCAGTCTCCATCTCTGCGAGGATCATGTCTTTGTTGAAGATAAGGTCGGCGCTCTTAAGCGTGAAGCCCTTGAGAGTTGTGCCAAGGACCTCCTGAAGCAAATCAAACTGTGGGACCTGGAACTGCAGCCGCATTACAATGCACTTGCTGGAGCCAGGAATATACCATATGGAATTGCGTTTTGGGTCTTGATCGCCTTCGACTGGGTTGAGCGTCACAACTAAGTCTAGCAACGCACCTGGCACGTAGTCAACCATGCCAGCAGACCCGGCAGCTTCGAAGAGGCCCCTGAGAGTATTGCTGGCTGAAACGTCGACTGTCTTCTGGAAGTCAAGCCCTAGAGTCAACATCTGGCCGTCAACCTCGATTCCGGGTGGTGGGATCCTGTACTCGGCCCCCGCCGATGGGGGACCAAAGGTGTACAGAAGCACCTCCTCGGTCGAGCTGAACGTCAGCTTCCATGGCGTTTGAAGCTCCAAACTGAAACTTTCAATGGCTTTCGTCTGATCAACGGTAACTGAGCTAGTGGCCGTTGAATCGAGTTGTTGAAACCACCTCAATGTCTCGTCTGTGCTGTCTAAGCTGGCAGTCGGGCTTGGTGTGCTTGATAGGACGATGACCTTGTTCTCGTTGAGACTAGAGACGAATGTGTCTGTTGGGCTCCCCTCGGCGAGCACATTGATGTTCTCACCGGGGGTTTGGCCTGAAGAGCTGGCGTAGATGTAGTATAGTGCATCATCTTCCTGGACGGGTTGAGACGAACGCCCAGATACAGCGCCGCCAACGTCTGGGCTCAGTGTCACACCCATAATATGATGAATACGCGGTATTGGCTCAGGAGATCAGCTCACGCGAATATCGTAAGTGTGACTCAGCTTCTGACAAACGCCCTATGTAGAATCGGGTGTCCGAAAACCCGGCCCTAGTGGGAATTGATTTTCGATCATAAACTAGCCGCTCCTTTGACGATGAGACAATTACTATCTACAATCTCTAGATAGACATAAGCTCCATTTCAGAGCCCTGAGTCTCAATTGAAGTCAATGATAACATGGTCACTTCGCATTAGACTACAAGGTGGTGTATCGACATACCTGACTGGCCTGTATTACCTATAGGCCATGACAACGGAGTCGTCGGAGACAAGCCCATCAGAATCGTACCAGCAAGAAATTGGGGGCTTTCTCCACTCCCTTTTCTCGGAATACGACGCTATCATGGACGTACATGCATGGCTCACGCCTAGTGGGGATAATGTGTTGTATGCTAGACCAACACCCTCCCTCATCAACGGATGTCTCTAGGTTGCATGCAGGCCACATAGGAGTACCGACTCAACGCGGTCAGCAAAAGTAGATCATATTAGCGGGTAGCCCGCTTAATGCAATATATCAACGCCTACGTGCCCTCTCCTGAAGTCGGCCGCACGTCATGTTTGCGATGTTGTGAAACTACCTCGGTCAAGCGACTGCATCAATCGTTCTGCAAAGGTCGCCTTGCAGGAGCTATCTGGACTGGCTTGCGTGTTCCTTCGGGCAATAATTGACATGATAGGCCATACGCAGCAAGATAGGTGACGCAGTTCTGATTTAATCATGAGAGTGCATCTTGCCGACTAGATTAGAGCGGAGATGCATAGGTTACCTTATTGTTCACTAGTAGTGGGATGGGTGTTGTGACATCCAGATGCGATTCGAGGAGCTTCAGCAGGGCTTGGCTACATACACATCGCCAAGGATTATGTTCTGCGATGTACTGCGGAGTACCATCGCTTCTGGAAGGGAGAGAACGACTAACCTCTTATGGGATTGTGGTAACGAGACGCGGATCACGTATGGAAGAACTGCAATATGAGCGACACTTGAACGTATGTCCTATCTAGGGAACTGGTAGACGCATCGAACAATCTGCGTCTGAAGGTTAGAACTCGAGAGAATAGCAATAGGGGAGCGCTGATTCCAAGCTCTGGAGTGCTTAACTACTGTAACATCTATACCTATCGCTGTCATCGCTGTCGGACTATCTGTCCTTCCGCAAGGCTTTGTTTGAGACCCCTATCATCAAACATTCTGGGTCCCATCGTAGCCACAGCGTGTCTCTAACTGACAGTTAGAACGACGAAATGCCAAGCGCACAAGACTTTGAGGTGCTCTTGGTGCCCACGCAACTGGATGCGTTCATCCTCAACACCGCTGTCTGCGGTACTGGGGAGGCGGGCAGCACCACTGCACGCATCTGTCCTATTACGCAGCCCAACTACACCTTTTTACGTCTACAGAACTTCCTGATCCAGAGCGATGTGCAGAACCACGCCGACCTGCACAACACGGCTCCGGCTGAGGTCAACTCGCGCATGATGGATCTGGGGGCGCGCCCTATGCCGGCGCCCTTGCGCCATCGCTATGGCGTCTACATCCACTGGACGTTGCCGCGGTTCTATCGCGCTGGTGTGTCATCTACCGAGACAGTGCCCGAGAGCCGGCGCCGAACGGAGCGCCTCCGCCGCGGGATAAGAACGGCAGCGGTGCCGGCCTCAGAAGGCGATGGCGACGAGGGCGTCAACAATAGCACCACACCCGAATTCGTTGAACCGCCCACGCGCTGGGTTGTGGTGCGCAAGCTCGACCTTGAGAGCATTCAGCCGACAGAGGCTAAGTCAGCCTTTGAGGAGCGCGAGTACGAGTCATGGGTGGTCGAGAGCGACTACTTGTGGTCGCTAGATGACATTCCCGCCGACGCCGATTTACAGACAGACTTTGCGCCATTCGTTACGGGGCACCAGGGTTCTGATATCAACATTGAGGAACAGGCCGAGGTATTCATTGGGCGTAAGACACCGCTGCGTGACTGGGTACCTGATGATCCCAGCTCACAGGCGCAGCCGCCAAACATTAGTCTTCTACGCAGCGGCAACCAGCTTTTCGCTGATTTCCAGATGCACAACTCCAACGTTTTCAGCATTCTCGACAATTTCGAATATTTGAATGATGAAAGGCAGACAAAGTACCTCTCTCATGCAAAGGCTAGCTACTACCTTTTAGGTTGGCACTGGAAGGAGGACGTCGACCCGTTATGGAATTCGACGGATGGCACTGCCCACGGTGCCAGTCTCGATTCTCTGTTTATGCGGATGCAAGGTGTAGATGTCGAGGATCCAGGTGACTGGGCCGCCTGGCTCGACGAACAAAGTCACCTCCGAGCTTTCTGCCACGGCGCCATGTACGATGTGACCTGGGACGAGAACAAGAAGCCTACCACGGTGCCTGCTGATCAATATAATGATCGCGTGAATGACCAGACACAAGCTGCTGTCTCTGTTGGCACGACTCCCATGGACGCGCTGATATCGTACTGTCATGCTCGTACAAGCGATAATGAGGTTGACGATGTAAAGAAACTTGAAGAGGATATCGTGGCGCTTGAAGCGTTGCTGCATGCTCGCGATGACGGTGTTGAGGCACAGCGCGAGGCTAAGAACACAGTCAACAACTGGTCCTTCAACCGTTCTCCTGGAGGGTTGCACTATCACCTCTCAGGGCAGGATGGTGACAGTGCCAACAAGCAGCCTGTCGAACCTGATCAGTCAGTCATTCTCAAGTTGCGCAAGCTGAACCAGACGCAGGGTCTACTTGACAGCTGCGGAACTGCTCTGAAACAGTGTCGCTGGGATATGTTCTCGCTGTGGTGGAAGTTTATGAGCGACGTCGGGAATAGCGGCGATATTAGTAACGACGAGATTAGAGATAAAATCGAAAAATCAAAAGAAGCAGCGGATGCTTTGTCTACGGCTATCAGCGGCCTACAAGGTCGCGTGGAGCAGCTGCAGGGAGAGATTAATACTCTGCTGGCGCCGCCTGAAGACGGCTCCAAGAACTTGCTTGAGACAGCGAAAGCAGCAAGTCTCCCTGTATTCTATCGGGCGAATGACCCGACCATTCTAATTGGCGGTATCCCTTCTGGCTGGCCACTCGACTACCTGGAGAAGGTGGCTGTTCGCTCGCCGTTTCAAACCATCGCGGCCAAGGACATATCTGCTTTGCCGGCTGCACTTAAATCCCTGTCTGCTCTTCTGCAAGAGAAGCTCCCTGACGTCCTTAGGGGCCCTGCTGACTCTCTGATAACCGAGTTCTACACAATCCGACCTGGGACCGACGACGATCCCGGAGACGAGAACGCAGACAAGTTCTATCCTCAGTTCCACGATCAAGTTACCTCGGACCAGCGCTGGCGGGACCAATGGGGAGACCGACAGCCATGGTTCCCCTTATACGTCGAGTGGGAGGCTGAGTATACTCATGTACCCTTCAACTATTGGAAGCTTGACGAACATACGGCTCGACTCTCAGCCCCAGAACTGGTGCGCTACGGCATCACTGTTCCGTCTGCTGATGACGGCCAGCCGCCCCCACCATTATGGCAGGCACTAGCCGAAGAACAGAGTGACAAGGGCTTGGATACAAGGGTTTTATCAGGCCGTGTTCTCATACTACCGCAACCAAGCTTCTCTCTAGGTGCTAAGATCACACAGCTCTTTGACAACACACCGCCAGATATTCTGGATGGGTACCTGGAGGCATCAGAAAGGGATAATCTACGCAAAAATATCTCGAAGCTCTCGTACCTATCGTCGCCCCTTTCCGGTTTCACTGGCGGAATGGTGACTTTGGCAGAAGGGAGCCACATCAAGCCTGAGAACAAGATAGTCAGCTCCGGGGTCGAGTCAAGTTCAGCTGTGGCGGCCGCGGTGAACGAGCCGGCAGGCTTCACGACCACCAATATTCAACTGATCCAAGGTCAGTCAGCGTCCACGCCGTACGCGGCAACGGTCAACTTTCAAGACACCGAGTGGTGTCCTTTCAAGCCTGTGACGCATGGCCAATTCAGGTGAGTTTCCCAATCCACGTTGTATCTGCAGGTACAGTTGCTTATCCCACTCACCTCACTGCCTATAGATTCCGCAAACTTAACATCATAGACAAATTTGGCCAATGTCTGGTGCCCATCGATCAGAACCCCAGAGTCGATGGCCCCCCACCCCTGTATCCTTGTATCAGTGACTTTTACGAGCCCCAAACTATTCACCTTGACGACAAGGACTACGCCAACACGGTTATCCAGGATAAGGCCGCGCAGAACGAATTCGTCCAGCTTCCCCCCCAGATCAATCAGAACGCTCGTCTGAACGCCAACTTCGTGAATCGTATCGCGGATGACGGGCCAATAAATGGCGAGCAGCAACAGTCTGTGGTTCCATCTACAGCCACGTGGCGCCCGGCATCAGAATGGGAGAATCCCATCTGGGGTTGGGTCATAACCAACTACGCCGATTATGGCATCCAGCTGTTCCTGCCTGACGGTACCTTCTATCGGGAGGTGCGATTTGGCGGACCGCTCGGCACGCTTCAGTCCCCTAAATGGCTGCCCTTCAGTCCGGATGACGAGGATACGTCGGCTCCGACCCCCGCGACACGCCAGCTGAGTGCCCTGGTCGAGAAGCTGGCTGATCGGACCTACCTTGAAGGATTCTGGTACATGATCACGGCGGCGCAGGATACGCTGTCACCAGCGCCCGACGCCTACGCCCAGTTTCTTAACTCCATCGTCGGCAAGCCACTTGCCCTCGTCAACACGGGATGGTCACTTGAGCTAGACGGGCCGGCCCTTCAGAACCAGAGCACCAACGCCAAAGTGGCGGAGCCAGAGCGCGACTTGATCGGCACCGATAGCGACGACGAGAAGGAGTATTATCAATTTCAAGTTCGGCTCGGGGATAGCGAAGCCGCCTACGACGGGCTCGTGGGGTATTTCGATACTACAGCGCCAGGAACCGACGAGCTCAACCTGGACTATATTAGGACATTCTTCGCGCCACAAGACAAGGAGATGGAGCCGCTGAGGCGACTAAGCACCGACAGTTATCCGCTCTTCACGCCATTCTGGGAGCCGCCGTACTCTACCGAAGACGGCAATGCAACTGGGCCGGAGGAGTTTGACAGTCGGCGCAACGCACGAATGTCCGTCTTCGGCGCCATCGTCGACCCTTTCACGCCCGTGCACGCGTACTCATCCTTCCTACCTGCCCTCGAGCTCCTGCTGCCGTCGTGGACGTGGCAGAGCGCCATGAACACCATGACGGCGTTCTTCCACGCAGGGCCCTTGACGGTGCCGCTCAATGACGTGCCGGCCTACGACGAGTCGGAGAAGCTGACGACGAAGAACGCGAGGGACGTGCCCAAGCGGGATCTCCCGCTGCCGTCCCTCGGTGCTGGTGACTGGAGCTGGTTCGAGCCATATGCCGTTGAGGGGGAGGGGGGTAATGAACAGCCGGTGTTCAATCCTTTTGGGATCGAGAAGAGGGGTGATTTGACCAAGCCTGGATTTCAAGATGGGCCGTATACGGCCATTGAGGGTTATTTGCAGTTGAGGAATCCCATAATGATGCCCAAGGACTAAACTGCATGTATCCTGGCGGCGCGAATTCGGTTAGGTATTGGGGTAAATATTGGGGTGGAGTCGCCCAAGCCACACGATACCCATTGGTGAGCCACCCCCTTTTCCATAGGTACCTGGTAGCCCCTTTTACATATTCTAAGGTTTTTTTTTTTTAAAAAAGGGCGTTCGTATCCACAGATATTTGGCAACACCTGGATTCATTCTAATAAAATTTGATGAGAATTATCAATGTTTTGGGAATTTTCCACGTGATACGGACTAGGATTCATTGATTACGATGCCTACGTGCTATTATAATAGGACATTTCCCGGCAATGACACAAATCCAAGTCAAATAAGGTTGTGTTCAACATGATTATATGCACGACAAGAATTTACATCACATGAAACCCATATTCAATTCAGTCCAAACTATACACGGGTATGAAACGGGGGAAACCCCCAGCAATCCTCTTTAGACCGAATCACGCACGTGCTCAAAAGTGGCGTAAGACGCCGCTCCCGTACTGCTGGCGGAGTCCTTGGCAATATAGAACAAGTGGTTAAGGCCGTTCGCATTCACAGCCGCTAACTGGCAGCCCTCGGTGACCTTGGCCGGGCCTTGAAGCGCCTGGGGGCCGCCCCAGGTGGAGGAGCTATTGACAACGCGCTGGATAGATTGGCCGCCGTCGAGATAGTATAAATATGCTTTTTTAGTCTCAGTGGAGTACACGGCGGCTAGGGGAGTATTTAGGCCGTAGGTCGCGACGAAGGAGCTGACTAAGCATCGATATTAATATGTATGATGTTTCGAGCTGCATAAGTGCCAGTGCTCACCGATGTTCCGTTCTACAACAAACTCTGAGAGTCCGGCCCCTTCGAAGACGATGTGGCGCTCCTTGAGATCTGGGTCGTACCAGGCTGCTAGGGAGCTTGACGGCTTCACGGTGTGTGCCGTGCTATATGATGCTGTTTTCCCGGTTCTGAGACTGAACTCGAAGAGAGTTCTTTCCGTCGGGTTCGATCCACTACGTACACAGGTAAGTTTCGTCAATCTCAACTCTTCGAATCTATTTTTCATGTTGTCTCCATCGCGTAGGCGGTACAATTAGGAACCGGGGAGTCAAAGCCCAACGTACTCATAATAATACACCCACGCCTCGTCTCCATCGGGAGTTGCACACATGGCAATACGCACGTGGTCTAGCATCGTGGTGCCAAGCTCCATATACACAGGAGAGACGAGAGAAACTTGGTTGGTCGTCTGTGTTTCGTTCTGGGCCAGTTTTGGCATCGTCACGGCCGCGACGAACTGGAGACCGCGAAAATTGACACCCGCCATCTGCGACGGGTTTAGAATGTATCCATTGTAATCGCCGTCACCAGTTTCCCACTGTCCAGTAGGTTGGTCATCGTTGGCGGTTCCGGATTCCAGAGAGAGTCCGAGCTGGGCTTTGCTGGTATTGTAAAAGATGTTGATGCTCTTGTCTTCGGCCACGGCCTTGTTTATGATGGCGGCGATAGCAGTCATGATTCAATATCCTTGGTTGGCTATCTAACTGAAGGTTAAGCATGCTCTCAAAGCTAGAATATCCTGCAAGTTGCAATAGACAACACAGGCTTACTTACATCTCATCTTCTTGAACTTGGCATCCCCAATAGAGGCTCGGCTTCAGGCTCAGGAAACCTTGTAAGCTGCTGAAACCAACCTCCCGAGGGTACTAAGGATACTGTTTCGCAGGTTGCTCAGTGATTGGTACTTTACAGAGATTAGGCAACTCGATTATGTCACCGATGAAGATATCTCCCTTATGTGTGCAAGCATAGGGCCAGGACTAATCAGGCCACATTTCTGACGCAACATTGGCCGTCTAACAAACATTCTCATAAAGACTCGCATGCGTATGCAGTACCCCTCTCATCCAGCCCGTCCACAGTTATGATGCCATTTCATGTCATTGGGATGTATGATCGTGGGGGTTCTAGAAAACAGCATGCAGCATAAAGCTCCTTCATTTTCAATATTAGCTGCATTCTCACCCACTTCGATTCGACACCCCGCTTTGCTGTCATAAAAATAGCCCAGCACGGCACTTGAAGAATGAATAAAGTCGTTGGTTTGCTGCAGACCTATTTCACAGGGGTCGATATATTAAATGCATATGCATCCTGCTCGACCATCACCATCCCAGTCCCTCCCCGTGCATAGCACAACCCCTCACGCCCATCTTCCTGTCACGCCCCGGGGTAGATTAATTGATGACTGCATCTTCACCGGTGCTACACAACCTTTGGAGGACCCCCAAACTCCAAGTACCCATTATTTTTATTGTTGCATATTGCCTGTTCAACGAAAAGTTCTGAATTTATGTAGTTAAGACAGATATATCTTCAGCAAGTCTATTCTAGAGTAGGTGTTTTTGCACGAAAGGTTGTTTATTGAGACTTATAGACACAGGGACTTCAGCAAATCAACTTGCTCATTCATTCCTTAAGGTAGCTTAGTTCATCCTACTCTACACGGGCCTACCATATACCACAGGTGCAAATAACTTCGTACATCCACACAACAGCAGGTATGTGTGTTCTTCTCTGGGATTTCCTCTGCCCGTCGTGAGGGCTGTGGTGAGGGCTTATATTGATACTTAGCCCTAGGGCATATTGCAACCTGTATTCTGGCTCTCAAACAAATCAAGAGCCCATCACTATTAGGACCTAGGCACAATGGGAATCTTTCCGGGAGGCAAGAGCACACGGGTCAACTCTCCTCGTCATCTCACCCTTCGCCATTCTCGGCGGGTCGCCGCTACATACAGACGAAAGGCTCGACTACTTGCCGGCACGGCGGTGGCGGAAGATGACGATGAGATTGACCCACTACCGCCCGGGCAACAGAAGCTCAATTCGTACTGGGCCCCGGGGCTCGAGGCCGGACCAAAGCACACCATCAGCGTGAAGCAGATCATCAGCGCGGGGGAGGAGGATCCTCTATCACTCGAAGCAGAACAGTCTTTCTTTGTAGATGCACCGCAATTTTCATTGCCAGAGGGCAGCATACACTCCACATATCCGCCACCAGGATATGCTGACACGAACAGAATCCTACCCCATATTGTCCTGACAGATCCGCACTTACCATGGGAGAGGCTTGGAAGTCCCAGCCAGGGAAGTAATAAGGAGCTCCGGATAAAGATGAAGGCGTTGTTGGAAAAGGGGGTAACTGATGACAGTGAAATCCCCCGCAATCGTGTACCGTGGCTCGTCATCTTCTCCTTTTCTCAGGACGAGCTACGTTTACCCCCAGAGGACCTAGACGGGCCGAGTAGTATCTTCCGTGATATTACGAGTGCCGGCCTCCTTAAGCCAGTCAAGCAATCAGGGACGTTGACAGTGAATATGAGCATAGCCGACTTGTGGAATCTAACGTCGGACGTGACAACGCCCGTGACTACGGACCTGGGACCAGAAACTATGAGGGACAGCCGCGGTGACTTTATCTTTGTCAAACCTGACCTCTTCACCAATCTCTTTCCAAAAATAGACTCTAGTACAGGGAACCCAACGAAGGGCCCCAAGCCTGACACGTCACAATATCAATACATGGCACATGTGCGCAAGATCAACGGCCAGGGTATGGCACTCGCAGGTGTGGAAGACACCGCTGTTTTCAGTATTGTTGTCGGCAACCGGGCTGGCCAGCTTGACAACCAGACGTCTGCGACGATGTGTGCTCACCTTGTCTCTATTGAGGGCGTCGAGAACATGGCCTGGCCAGGATCAGGCCATCGCTATGTGGCCCTTTGTTCTCTCTACAGTTGGAACTATACGGTTTTACCAGCTAACACCCTCAATGTGCCGGACGCCTTTGAGCAGCTAGGCAAGACTCTGGGTGTTCTGGGGTTGACTCATGAAGCTCTTGCGGCACTGCGAGAATCCGACGACAACATTCAACAGCTCGTCACTAGGCGGCTTAATGATGGGTATAGCTTAGTGCGATATTGCACACAGACCGGGGAGTCCACTGTCGCACTCTACCGCGGCCCTTTTACGCCCACACACGTCCCGCCGCTGGATAACCTGACAACAAGTTCCAACTCAGGTGTCGACCTGCAGATCCTCGATAAGCAGCTTGGCATTATGGACATAACGTACTCCGTCGCTTGGCAAGTTGGTCGTACCATGGCCTTGGGAGACGAAGCCTACACGGCCGCTCTCAACAGACTACGCAAGGGGATTCATGACTACGCTGAAAAGGAGTCCAAACTACAAACAATTAAGGGCATCGATGATTCGGTCTTTCGTACTCGTGATGACCTGCTGGCTGGCATTAGCTCAACCATCAGCAAACTAGGCTCGATCCATCTCGGCGATGGCGACAATGACTTACGGGAACCGGGGACGCCGGCACGTTATCTTCCAGGCGGCGCCAAGAGGCGTTGGCAGCGCCGTCGACTCCCGCGCTCCGAGATACCAGATCTGGCTTTTGGCTCTCCCGTGATCCGGGAAAAGTACCCAGACCATGCTGCCAAAGCGGCACGCTACCTCGGCCAGAGCACAACAGGCGAGCTGTACGACGAAACCAACGATCCCGTTTCAACGGACTATATGATTGTCCTCTCGTGGCTCCTTGACCGCATGTTCTTTGCGGGCGTGCCTGCGCACTGCCTCATCCCAGATCCGACGTACCTTGAAGCTGAGAGACTGCGCTTTTTCAGCATCGACAAGAACTGGCGCGATGCCTTGATCGATGGAGCCTTGTCTCTCGGGAATCATTACGGAGATGATGAGGACCGTAAGGCTATCAAGGAGGCTCTCAACGACTACCTCGCTCACTCGCCAGACGGACAAAATCAGCCTGTTCAGATCCCGTCCTACGGCTTTTACCTTCGTTCGGATCTTGTTACCATGTTTCCGGATCTCCGCGTAGAAGTGCTCCCCGCTACTGGTGAAGCCGCTCCGTCTGGCGCACCGCTGCTGCGCCACGAAATTGTTACTGACGGCATTATGTTGGCGCTTATGGACCGCGCGCCCGGCTCGGATCATTTTGCCCGCCTCGTGCTCACACAGCCGGCGCACCAGCAGCGCTTCGCCGTCGCCCGCAACGTTGACGTGAACCAGGTCAAGGTAGATATCCGACGGCAGTACACCGTCGACCAGACCACACGTGAAAAGGATGAAGACCGACATTATGCGCTCAATGAGAAAATTTACAAGCGCGACGATCCCGACAATATCTTCTCCTGGGACTCTGAGTCAGGCTCGGAACTCAATGGCCTGCGTATCATTTGGCCACCGCGCTTTGCTGACGTCCAGCTCCAAGATCTCAGGGATAACATGGGTACTTACGATGATAACGGGGTGCAGAAACCCTATTTTCAGGACGATGCTGCCACCTCGGCCCTCTTCGCCATGCAACTGAACGACCCGATATACAATCTCACTATTGAACTTAATGATGATTCTTCGGGCCAACTAGCTCAGCTACGACGGCCGAGCAATAGCCCCGAGACACGTAGTTTAGGGCTAATGAACACGGCACGCGTTAAAAAGCTTAGAGATCGAAATGGATTGTCTGGAGGTGCGCCTTTGCAGAAAGATGATAACGATGATTACGGGGCGGATTTCCAGCGTCTATCAAGTTATGTCGCCACTCAGGCGGCGCTGTCCAAATGTCTCGCCCCTCACATCCGCACCATCCCCTCTATATCTATGGCCCCTGCTCCTCCATCCCAGCCAGCTACCATGGCGGCATCACAAGACTCACCGCCCAGTTCAGACATCAAAACGGCCGAGAGTGCTTCCATCGGAATTGCCAAGGATGCGGCCCCCCGTAGTAGCCCAGCCGGAACCCCGAAGTACGAAATTCGCATCGGCAGTAACATTGTCGACTCGTGGGACATCATCAAGCTCGATGGCGAGACCAACCTCGCGCAGGACCTTATCTTCTCTGTTGTCCTACACCAAGACGAGGTCAGTCAATACCGTCTGATCGAGGTAGACATCGAGATAGACCTCGGGGACCTTACCAGTGGCGGCACCGACCCGCAGCCTCACTTCTTCATGCGCACATACGCCGGGCCGGGGGCTCACATGCTGACGAACCTTCGCTTCAACGTGCTACTCACGACGCCCGGCGACCAGGGCGGCAGCGTGCTGCGAGTGCGGCTGCTCCCCCGGTCGTCCAAGGGCTGGGTCTTTTCCACGGCCGTCAACGAGCTTAGCTTCCTGCTCGGCCTCGCCGATATCAATGCCCCCACGAAGTACATTGACCAATTCCAGGTTCGTTCGTGGGCCAACTACATGCTTCGTCCTTCTGGCGGGTTGGCAGAGGATAACATTCTCACCGTCCCCAATCCAAACACAGTCGTGACAGTGGTCAATCCCACATACGCTAGTTCTTAATAAGTAGCAAGGTTCTTACCATTTCTTCGGTTAAGTTTGCTATATATGGTCACTGAAAATTGATTTTTATTGAGTGTTTGCATATGCCACAGAAAGCAAGCACGATTCTTATCCCCTCGTCTTTACATTAGGTAGTCTAGGGTGATTGATAGTCTAACCCTTCAGTGTAAAGAAAGGGTCCGAATAATTTATACAATATTTCCATATACATACTTTCTGTTTTAACTCTCTGCAATACCTCAGATTTACTATAATAGCTCTTTAGGTTATACACGTTGACCAGATCAACATGGCTATACATTGAATCTAGGGATTAAGGACCCGCCATTACTTTCTACCGCATACCTCTTCTGCGTTTGACACCCCAACCCCCCAATGACCGAATAGCCTTGGCTTTAGCGGGAACATATATGGTGAATCCGAGATATACTAGGTAGCGAATGTTGACTCCCCGCTGTCCCGTTAACCGCATTTGCCTCCATTCTTGCACATATACCTACGACTATAGCCCTCCTCACCTTACTCTATCTACATGCACTATAAATATTTGCATATGCTCCAACTCCGCAACTGAGTGTTAACAGTTTGCACATCGGCCAAGATATCATGCAGTAATTCTTCAACCTATCATGTCCCTCTGGTCTGCAGTTTAAGTTTGGAGGATGATCAGCGTAGGTTTCTGCAGCTTACATGTTATGCGAGATGCTCTGTAGATGATTGTATATTCAAGATATGGTGAGACATTGATGTAGATGGTTTGGTTCAGTCTTGTGCGGCTTTACCCATCCGACTATTAACAATGGCTCCTATCAGGCCATGGAAAATGGAGATAACCTGGCACTACTAGCCAAATAGTGCTGCTGGGGGTCGGCAGGATGACGAGACATCCATGTAAAGTGGTTTTGCTTGATGGTAAGATCAAGTTTATCGACAGCAAAGGTGCCTGTCATTTGGCCTTAGCGGCCTGCAGCCGTTCAGAAGAAGAAGTCGGGGTAAGTTACATTCGAGGAAAAAGCATCAGTTCATGTATGCTCTCGCGTCAGGCTAACAGTGTAATGGTACAAGATAAATCGTTTCACCAACTAGGTCGCAAGGAGCACATCCTTGAGTAAATCAATCACGTGTGAGCTTCATTCCAGCTCTTCTGCTCGTGGAGGCCATGTTGCATTGTTAGTAGTGTTGGAGTAGCAAGATGGAGCAGCAGGCTGTATACCGAACCAAGGTTGCATTTATGTCAGCTTTCTTGCATTGAAAAGCAACGGGCAGGAAGCTAAATCGATGCATGTAGAAAAGAAACCGGAATTTCAACGGTAATCGTGCAGTAGCTTCAGCCAGCTATCCGGCGTGGGGATATGAGGCAGTCTGCATGTGGTCATCTTCTCTGGATTATTCTGGGGGGTTGCATTATTCACTTGAGGAGCTGTTCGAATACTAAGGGTTGGGTCTATGAGAGTTACATTGGTGGGGAGACAGAATAACAAACAATATCATGAATACCTAGTATAAACTTACCCATGCATGATGTTTCATGCAGCACCCACCCGGCCCGCAATGCTTACAGTTTTCATGTCTCTCCACGATGGCTTCAAAAAGGTGCGTGGAGATTCGGGGTTTCACAGCATGCGATGTACTAGTTTGTACCAGTCCGTACCACTCATGCCACAGGTGATTGAGCTTGACCAAAAGGTGAGTATCGATTAGTTCTGTGATCTAATTTGCTCACAGTTTGACCGGCCACCCATGCTGACAGAGTATGGAGTCACTTAGGGTTGATATTTAACTCACCGGTGCACGATGGGGTCGGGTTAGTCGGGGCCGTTGGCCAGGGCCTGACAAGGATCAGTAAATATGCTAGAACTATGCATGGTGATAAATGGAACACCGTCTGAAAGAAACGCAATGCAGGTGACCTCTGCTAAAGTGTGATAATGTGACATAGTAGCACTTGGAATCATTCTATAGCATGGCTTGATGGTTATGATCAACCTCCTCATGTTAAGTGGCACACGCATTCCATTTTAAGAACGTCAATATCACGAGCACTGCGGAAATGAGAGAGGAGAACGGTGCAAAGACCGAGAGATTCGCGGTTATTCGCTGGGCACCTACCACTAAGTACCAATAGTGTCTATCAATGTCCGGGACGGGGTGGGGGTTTAGCATCTCGCGCTATCAGAATGGTGTCGGTTGGCTACGCTGAGGGTGCATCGTCATGCGTAAGTAATCGGCATACAGATAACCCTCTGTGCCAAGCTTCATGAGAGCAAATACTGAATAGCGTGGCGAATTTCCGGCATATGTGATGGAGTCTAGAAAATATTCAATTCTCGAATTGTTGCATTATGTGTATGAATCGAATAGGATCGACTCGTACACAGACTTCCCGTCTAGTCGGATCATTTCCTTTTCAAGGTTTCTCGGTCATTCCTGCTATACTCTATAAGAGCTCTTCGAGCTTAGCGGAGCACCTGTTATTCTAATAAAGCGGTATGAAAGAATAACCATTTCCTTATAAAAAACTAGCATTAGTAATAGACCGACGCCTGTCTCAAGTAACGGAAGAATGTCCACACCCGACCCCGAGAGACCAAAGTTTCTCAAGGCCTTTGGAGAGGAAGAGTTCTTTGTAAACGCATTCGGGTACGATGTTAAACAGGTAGGTACCTGAAGAGCTTACCCATCTACATAAGTCCGCCTGTCACGGCTCAATTACCATCGCCACTGGCAATCAGGGCTAATTCAGCAGCAGGTCAAGGAGTGGATGAGTGCTTGTTGCGCAGGGACAAAAGGCGGTAGCCGAAGCAGGGAGCAAACGGTCCAAGCTCTACTGGGGGAGATTAATAAGAATTTTTTGACTCTCATGTAGGTCGCAACTGGTACTCCTATTTAAACCCAACTAGCCGCTAATTAATGCCATCACTAGTATTCCTGACGGCGCGGAGTTTCTTAATCCCGACCCGAAGTCTCACTTTCTCCGCCAACTGGACACGACCTGGAACCCAGAGAATAAGGAAACGGCCAAGTTCCTTCTTCGTCAGTGGAGAGACATTCCATTCAAGGGAGTACTCGAAGATCCCAAGACAGTAGATTGGTGGAATCCCTATGACCTGCTAGGCCTCTTCCTGAGTATCCTCGGGCCAGCACCCCCGGGAGCTACCAAGCTAAACTATTTTCAACCCCTCACTGCAGTTTACGGACAGTGGTGTTCAAGGGTCGGCGGGCCGGACGTTCTTCCCGCGGGCACTGGCGCCGGGCACCGGCCAGCTGTGTTTCAGGCCACGTGGAAACCGCATAAGCCAGAGGGTGCAAAGGTGTCAGACGGATTTGACTATTTCCTTGGAAGCTCCCTTGCTGGGGACATTTGGGACGAGGATAAAACCGGAAACTGGAGGGTAAGGGTACGGAAAGCTCGACATGACATGTTTCACGTCAGCTTGTCTTTGACGCTGTTTAATAAAGAAGACTTCAAGCCCGAGGCGACTTCCCAATCATTCGGCACATGCGGCGAGACGTACCCATTCATTTACAGCTTTCGCAGGTATGGCTATTGCCGTCCTTCCCTCACCCCCCAAATTACTTCACTTCATAACCTGAGCTGACTGACCAACTCACAGTAACGTGGGTGAGAACATGGACCTTTGTGGTCTTGCGCTGGGTCAGAAATTTATTTTTGGGGGAGCAAACCCTAAGTATACCTATGGCAAGATCGCTAAGGCTACGATAGGCCCTTGTGAGAACTGTGAAAAGCTTCTCACGGGTGCCGGGGCGTTGAAAGTTAATTTCGATTCAGACAGGGGTAAAAGTAAGGGCCCTAAGCCCTCGCAAGAAGGGACAGCGGCAATGGCGGAAGGAACAACGCCCACGGGTGAACCCGCAACCATGGGAACGGCTCAACAATCTGCGGTTACCAATCCGCCTGAAGGCTGGACAGTCGACCCTGAGCAGCTAGACGTCGACTACTATTGGGGTACAGAGGGTGATGGCAGAGCAGCCGCCAAAAAAGTCGGCTTGGCTAATCCTACGGGACAGTTGATTGTGGATCGCCATAATGGTGCCGATAGGTACATCTTCACGACCCCCGACAACAAGGTCTATTTATGGAACATGATTACCTACGAGGTTTTTGAATTCACCAAACCTACAGCCCTCCAAGACATCTTGACGCAAATGAGAATGAAGCCGGGGCAGGGAAAAATTGAGACGAAGATGCTTCACGACACCGCCTGATGTAGGCGCACTCACCTGTACAGGTGTAATTGATTATGAGCAGATTGTCATATATACGGTGCACATGGTGTGGGGGGTACGTCTCTGTCGTCTTTCGGATGGATATTTCAGGTTTCAAGCTGGAAGGTTAATTGAATATGGTGACTAGCTATTGTTTATAGGACAATAAGAAACTGCTTTATCTGATTAATTTAAGCCCTGGATTCAATATATAGAGAAGGAATATATGTAAAATAAGTGTCTAGGATTGATATAAGGTGGTACCGGCGATAGAAGCCCGGCGAGTGTCTAGAACAGAGGATACTATTGGATTTCAGTATCGGGTTTGATCGTGTGTGTATTGCCAATGTTCCTATCACCACGTTTAGGGGCGTAGATTTTTCCGACCCTGCTATACGCGCTACAGTGGTTGACATGTTTAACCTATGTATTACACAAATGATTATATCTCATATATTGATTAGGGTGGCAGTCCACACCTGCATCCAACAATATCAGGTTAAACCTGGTCAAGTACAGGTATATGAGCGTGTATTGATCAGTCAATCTACTTTAGAGAGAGGTGGGAAAGCCTTCTATATATACATAACGGGGGGTGCTTGTGCCCCTGCATCGTACAGTACTTGAAGTTTCTCCTTGATACAGTTCCTGTTCAACAAAACCGAGGATACATGCTCGTCCCAATGCGACGGGTCTAGATAACATGGCACGCCACCTGAGCTATGAGCATATTTCACGGAACTACTGATTAGCTCCGGAGATGCCGGGTTTTACAGCACATGACGAAGGGTACATAAGCTAGCAGTGCAATAATAATAAGTCAATACTGGAACCACCGGAAGTGTGAACTGTTATCGCAGTATTCCAACCAACTTGATTGTGGCTAGTACCTATTACACATCTGTCAATTGCACTTCTACCAAAACATTAAATCTACTTAGGTTCTGTCTCATTCACACGTTAAGCTCTTGGTCTCCTGAAAGTTTGGTAAACACCATTTTCGTCTGCTGAATAGGCAACATCGTCGAACGCCAAGTCCACATCCGCCGAGCATTCGGGTCAGCGAGCCTGCAATCGTAGTTCATGATAATCTGAGCAATGATGATCTTCATAACACATGCAGCATAGTACCTTCCAGGACTGTCATAAATTAGCTCATCCCCATCTAATTCCGTGGCCTGCAAACGGGAAACTCACCAAGCCATGCGACCTGTGCCCCATACATGCCAAGACCCATCAACGCCAGTGAGTTTTGACGGCTTCTGTTGCGCACAAGGTGTGGATTGGTTTTCTGGAAGCTGTTGCTGTGCCACGAATCGGAACCCTCGAAATTCGAGAGGTTGTGGATAATATCCAGGATCTTTCATAAGTGCTTGTACAGGCGTACAGGCCCAGTCTCCAATATTCAAAAATGTACCATCTGAGAAAGTGAATGGTTTCAGCGCTAAGCGGCGAGTGCTCACTAAAAACGGGTAAGCACACTCAAGAATAAGTTACGGATAACAAAGAGAAACTTACTAGCTTCCACCGGCGTCAAGCGAGCAGACTCTTTGATGAAACTGTCTAGAAGTGGCAAACCCTCGGCTGTATGCTTGAAGTCCTGGTAACGCTCTTGAAGCTCATTTCTCAGAGGGTCTACGTACTCGGGGTGCAGGCAGATATCGTGCATTGCAAAGGTTATAGTCTAGATATCGTGTAAGTTACGTGCTCTGTGGTATTGATCACTACAACCTCACAGTGGAAAGGGCATGCACCGAGCCAAACCATATTGCCATCAGCTTGTGTACCACTCGTTGCGGTGACCAGGGATCCTTCTGCGGCAATGTTTCCATGATCCATTGTACGCAGTCAGCCTGGTTGTTTGGGTCAGATTAAAATACCAACAACTACAGAATCGTTGTATAATAGCTCTTACGTGCTTCGGTACCGGTTGCCCAAGTATGGCGCGATCTCTCTCTTGACAGCGCTGCTCCGCAACCTGAAGTAAGCACTCAAAGACAACATTGTGCGATTTGAGCCGATAGGCGATGAGCCTTCCTACTATACTAAATCAGATTATTTTTGTAAGACTGCGCTCCTAGTAAACGAAGGTTGAACTGGAAACATACGGGGCAACGGATTTGGGAATTAATCGAATAATCTCGGCAGTGATAAGTACTTCCTCGACATAACTTAGAGCGGACTCCATGAACTTATGGTTTCGTGCTGGTTCAATATCAATACCGTATTATAATGTATTAGGTATGTAAACTTATGGTGAAGGAGCGAGCTTACCTAAATCTCTGCCGAAGAATGAAACTGCGTTCGAGGAGACCACAAGTTGGACGATAATCGGGTATATGGAAGCGGTTCGCTCTCCTACTTCAATCATTAGCTTGACTGACGGGGTATTTAGCTTCAAGATTACGGAGAGGACTGACCTCCGAACACGGGGTGGTCTGAAAGCAATTGCTCAAGATGCGCGTGATTAAGAGTGTCTAGATCAGGCAAAATATGACGCAAATTATTTGTCAACAACGTTCTCAGAGCACGCACAAAGCCAACCCCCTCTGTGCCTCTGGCGTTAAACCAGTTGAAGTTATGCATGGTGTACTTCGGTTGCAACATCTGAATGGCGTTAATATGACTGCTGACGAGTTTCGGGAATGAAAGTCGTACTTGGTTGGAAGCAGCATGAAGAGATAGAACATCATCCGCGGCCGTATCGACTTCTCTGATGTGCTTCGGAGATGACACGAAAATGTATCGACTATCCGGCGCAAGTATCTCAAATGGCCCACCATTTGACTATATCTACTTAGTTTTAATGTTGTTTTCTCCGTGAGGGCGTCTTGCCTTGTCGAAAGCGTCCTGAATCATGTTGCACCCATTGAAGAGGTAGTTCCAGGCACTGAATAGCCTTGAAACAGTGGCAAGACCCTTGAGTTATAGTCTTAGCCATTTCGTGTTCTGCTAGACGATGGCATAGGGGGGAACGTACATGCTTTATTGTGCGCCATGATGAGACCAGTAGGAACATTGATAGAATTGCAACGAAAATGTGTGCTGCAATGGTGCTCCTTGTTAAAACGACGGGAGGTATGAAGAAGATGATATCCAATGATCTTGTCATATTGTACGCGCCTATCTATTGTGTATTTGCCTGTTACGAAGGGGGTTCGAGTTCAAGAGCGAAGCTGAAGGAAGGTGACAACATATGACGGAATCCGCGACGATACGAGTTGGTTGGATTCTCTCTCATTAAAGATACCGGATTTCCACTTCTCGATTTTCTTGTGTCCAACAGCTAAGCATCACCAACAACGGAATGATATATTTTTAGGATCCTTATTCCACGTCGCATTGGGCTGGACAGTCTGTTGGTCTATGGGCTAGGTAGCTAGGGTCCCTCGCCCTTGTTAGATGCAGACACCCTACGCCACTATCCAGACCCATTTCAACTCTGAACCAGAGCCTGCACAAGCATGAAACAGTACTTTGCAGCCAACAGCGACATGTGTAGAGCGGATTCATCCTTGTGCTTTCTTGGCTGGAACTGTGGTCCGATGGGCGGCCGGAAACCTATTACGATGCAACACAGCCCATGCACACGCCTGCAACCAGTTGGAGTAAAGAATGCAACGGTCGCAGATGGAACTAACAAGTATTACCTGCAGAAGCAAGCCTGCAGAAGCAAGCACACCATCGCATACCTGCGCATTGTAATATGATGGTTGCGCATGTGTAAAAATGATTGTAGGAGAGCCTGCATAAGTTAACAGGAGAAGTGTGTCACCTGTTTCCTGCCTGCACATGGACTCCTTAAACTGGATTGATACCTTAGCACTTCTTTTCCTGGTGTGTTCTACGACCCAACCAGGCTAGCGCTCACGCTTGGCACCCTCTTAAAAGGGGCCTCTTCGCCGCTCCCTCGCGTGAAGGGTTTTTCCTCCGTCACCTCACACTTTCCACCTCCCACGAAGGGGGTGGTTTTTGGTGTGGTGGTCGGGAGGTTTTTTAACCCACCCACCGTCCCTAAGAAGGATAGTGGTGCCTATAGGGCGGCTAGGAGGAAGGGAGGATTTAGCCGTGTTGAAGGAGTAGATGGGTTGTTCTACAAGGGCTAGGGCCCCACCGCACTACTTCCCTTCTGCAACACCACATATACAGGTGTTTACGCAAGTCGAATTTGTGCAAAAATCGTCCCACCTGCCGCCCTTATCACAGGAGAAGGAGGAGGGAAGGATTTAATTAGCTAGGCGTACTTAAATAGCATAGGCAGCTTTAAGCTATCCTTCGAAACGGATTTGCGACGAATTCGCCACCAGTCTGCTGGTAGGCGCGGCCAGCGGCCATAAGCGCCTGGCCTTAGGGTTTCGTAGTACTTGTCGTAGGCTTTCCGAGAGTTAGCTTCAATTTCTTCGCGGTTCTTGGCCCCAAAAAAGTCAAAGTGGACTTTCCGCATTGCGTATGCTGCTCAAACGCCATTGACGTGCCAATCGACGAACCCAATCAGGTTGACCAGAGGTGAAAAAAGGGTATCCAAGAGCTCCGATCTGAAGCTTGGCCACCACGAATCAAAATCGCGTTGAACGACGACTACCTTAGCATTAGGATAGGCTTCTACAAGCTGATGGACGAAGGGGGAGCCCATGTCGGTGACTATGTCGTATTTGTACCCCCACAAAGAATCCCAATCATGCCGTGTGAATGGCTGTCTTGCTGTTGCTCCGGGAATGGATGGCCAAGTGGCTCCAGCTGCTTTCTCAATGAGGACCCATGGATTGCCACGAACATCTTCAACTCCATGGTGAACAGTATAACCAAGTAATCTATAGGCTTCGGCGAATGACTTGGTTCCCATACGAAAGAGGGCTGCGTGGATGACCACCAGCCCTTGCTGAGCAGGTGCTTCTTGAGTGTTCATGATGTTGTTGTAGCATGCGTAGAATCTGGTAGGGGTGGTAATATGATCAGATAAGGAGTCTCCTGGGGTGGTAAAGAAGAGTACATAGTACGAAATAGGAGTTAGGTCGAGGAAGAAGGAACAATATTCAGCTCATCTGAACCTCTTATGAATATCAAACCAACCCCTCCCAAGGCTGGAATGATAATAAGGGATTATAGGGAGCTATTATTACAGTCTCCACATTACCAATGCTCATGCAGCTCGAAATAACAACCTTGGCTAACGGGTTCCTGGAGACTGTCACTGTTGGTCGATTACCTCTGCCCATTTGGGACAAGATTGACAACAAATACGACATCAATGCCTGCGATGCGGTGACTGTGCCTCAGTAAACAGACCTCCCATGTACATGGGAGTTCTCCTTCAAGTCCCTGATACAACAAGACACCATTCCGCCAAACATGGGTTGTTCCATATCTACCGGAGTGCTCCGATATTCAAGCTATATAACTACATGAAGAAGTCAGCTGCGGCATTAGGCTTTTCGACAATTGCAAGCGGGGATTCTCTGCAAGATCTGGGCACCAGTCTCTACGGCCTTGACTACACCATAGACTTTCAAGGCTACAGAAACTCGGCCTTCAACTGACAGGGACGGCATCACGTAAGACGCTTACTCTTAAAACTTTAGTCGTGTTCTTTATGAGTATGTCTACTACCTCATTAATCCCCACGATCAGCTCGCCTTCTTAACATGGCTCATCTTCGTAACGAACTCGCCTATCGCAAGGATCGTCTTCCCGCTCATCAGCTCGAAGACAGGCACATCAGCGGAGAACTCCTTAGCGATCCAGTTGCGGAGCTCTACTGCAACAAGAGAGTCGACACCGTAAAGGTGCAGGGGCTTATCCCTGTCCACGTCTTCTGGCTGGATGGACAAGGCACGGGCGAGCTTCCGAACCAGCGACTCGACGACGACCCGGGCCATGTCCTCGGCCGTCTCGGCCTGCCGGAACAACGTCGCAGGGCTGACCATGCTCGCCGCGCCGGTGTTGCTCGATGAAGCTCGGGCTTGGTTGAAATAGGCAAAGAAAGACCGATGTAGATGTTCGAGGGGCATGTCATGTCCCTCGAGTGCAAGCTCGGCTGGCGTGGCGATGCCCATGGTGATCTGGCTCTTGGCAGGTGAGTCCGACGCGTAGTACCCGGGCCCGCAAACAATGTCGAGAAGGGCGAAGTAGTCTTGTTCCTCGATCCGAGCGGCGCCGAGATACTTCTCGAACGTCCTCTTTACGTGGTTCTCCGCCACGACACCAACTGTGCGCATGGCACCCAAATCCAGAGACACGCTCCGCTGCCCGTGGTGCGTGCGGAACTGCGCCAGAGCATCCTGGAATGTGCAGCCCGCTGCATAGTTAGATTGGCCCGGATTACCCCCTACCCCGGCGATGGAGGACAGGAGGATGAAGAAATCGAGGTCCTTTGGGAGTTGCTCATGTAAGTTCCACGATGTCTGGACTTTTGAGCGGATAGTAGTCTGCCACTGTACGCTCGTCATGTTCTCGAATACTGAATCTTGGAGAACCACTACGACAGCCGAAGTTAGTGTCCATTTTGGGGGGCTTAACCATCCTGGGTTGAGAGAGGGTCCTCAAAATAAAAAGGGGATGAGAGAGCTGGTTAAGTACGTACTGGACGCGTTGATACACCCTCTAATTGGACGTCTATGCGGCTCGTGCTCTTCCAATAGCCGACGAAGGGAGCTCGCCTTAGAGAGATCGCACTTCGGGGTCACGACTTCAACACCCTGCTCGCCAAGTTCTCTGACAACTTCCTTTGCCTCTTTGGACGATGCGCCCGACCGCGAAGGCACAATCAGATGCCTCGCGCCCTTCGAAGCCATCCACCGAAGTGTTGCACGTCCGACTCCTCCCAAGCCGCCAGCGATGAGGTAGGAGGCTGTTTCATCGAAATTCCAGGTCTGCTGTCGCTTGAGATATTTCTACCGTCTGTTAGTCGGAAGTGGCATGGTTTTCCCGAATAGAATACATACCTGGACTTTGGCAGAGTGTTCGACTTGAACAACGATACGCCCCGTCTGCTTGCCACTCTGGAAATACCGGAACGCCTGCTCAATGTCTGACACGGAAAAGGTGTTCAGCGGCTTCGGGCAGTGGAGGGTCCCGCGTTCGGTCAGGTCCATCGTCGTACGGAACAGTCTCCTGGCGAGTTCAATCCTCCGCAGGCAGATGTCGCGAAGGTCGACCGCCGCGAAGGTCACGTTCCTGGCGAAGCTCGCCATCGGCAGCGGTGCGTTGGAGTGTATGTCGGCCTTTCCTATCTCGATGAACCGCCCATACGGGGCAACACACTCCCAAGAGGCGCGCAGGCCCTCGCCTACCAGGGAGTTGAGCACCACATCCACACCATAGCCTCCAGTCTCGCGCATTACGCCCTGGGCAAAGCTCAGGTCTCTACTGTAAAAGATGTTCGACGCCGGTATCCCGTACTCGTCTATCAGAAGCTGCTTCTTGTGATCGTAGCCCACTGTCGCATAGACCTCTGCCCCAACCATCTGGGCGATTTGGATAGCGGCCTGGCCGGTCGCTCCGGACGCCGAGTGAATGAGGATCTTTTCTCCCTTTTGCAGACGCGCCACATCAACGAGAGAGTACCACGCCGTCATGCCAGGGTTAATCACCCCAGAGGCTTCGTCAAGCGAGAGCGAGTCAGGCACTATGATGAAATCTGACTCGGTGGCACGTATATACGTCCGCATGCACCCAAATTGTGACGTGCAGACACGGTCGCCGGGACGGAAGGCTGTACATTGCGCACCGACACGACTGACGACGCCGGCGCAATCAGTCCCAAATTCATTCTCATCCAGACGACCCAGCGCGCTGAACAAGTCGCGGAAACCGAGCGCCCACGCTCTGACCTCCATCTCGACGTCCAGGGGCCCGAGCTCGGCGTACTGCTCGTGGTCTTCTACGAAGCGCAGTGTGTCGAGTGATCCGCGAGTCCCGACATCGAACTTGAGGGGCGGCCCGGGAAGCCAGGGCTCGTATGTCGCCTGCGGGACGATGGACGCGTCGAGTTCGCGGTTGAGGTCGACTTCTTGTATGAGACGGCCGGTCATCACCTGTCCATCACGTACGGCATACTCGCAGTCCGCCGCGTCGGTCTTGAAAGCGAACTGGAGTACTTGCGCAATGTGCTCGATGCATTCTGGATCGTCGTCTTCGAGCGTAAGGGAGATCAACCTCTTGCCGTCGTTTTCTGATCTCACCACGCGGAGAAACCCATCTTTGAGGGCAGCATACGGGTAGGATTCCTGCGACGCGCTGGACAAGGCAACCCAGAGTAACTGTTTGGATTGCGCCACCAGGTGTTGGATTTGTCGGAACGTGTCGTCCGACGGGTCGGCCAACAGCGGCTTGCCAATGTCAGCAAGAAGCACTACGGTATCAGTCGGTCCTACTTTGGCATCGGCGATATGGGAGAGTGAAAGGGTGGCGGTATGATCATCTGGCGCATTGAAGGCCCTGTCGCGTAGACCTGACGCCAGGCGGCTCTGGTACTCGTCCTGACCGTCAGTGACTATCAGTGTCCTTGCACCGCTGACCCCTGTTTGTGGAACCCTGTCGGCAGATGTCACAATTATGCTGACATAATGGGCATCCTCATCCTTATAATCCCGTATCACCAAGTCGTTTCCGGAGAAGCCATTTTCCTTCAATACAACATCCCATTCCGCCTCGGTAATGGTGGGACACCAAGTCCGAGACTCTTCTTCGCCACACCACCAACCGGGCAGGATTCCAAAGCCAAAACTGATGGTAAAGCAGTCCGGCGCCGTCGTCTCGAGGAAGACCAGCTGGCCGCCCGGCTTCAGGGCTCGGCGAAGATTTTGCAACGTAGCCGATAGGTTGCGCGTGGCGTGCAACACGCTGCCGGCCAGGATTATGTCGTAGGTGCCCGGTTCGAATCCCTGTGTCGCAATGTCACGCTCTAGGTCGAGGGTCTTGAAGGTCATGCGGTCGCGGTATTCCGGGAACCGCTCGCGAGCACCATCAAAGTAGCCGGGCGAGATATCGGTGTACACGTACTCGCAGAACGCAGTGCCGCCGGTGCGGGTCTCGGTTTGCTGCAAGATGGAAAGGACCTCGCTCGTCCAGCCACCCGTACCGGCGCCGACCTCGAGGATCCGCTGGTCGGGAGACTGGTGCGTTGCTAGTTGGATATACGACACGAACTTGTGGTTGCACGTGCGCTGGAAGAACTCGTCATAGAGGTCCTGTGCCATGGGTGTCGAGAAGAGGAGCTCCAGGGCATCCCTCTCGCCGAGGATGATGGAATCGAGGGCTTGCGCCACTTCGATGAAGATTCTCCAGAATGGTCTGGCTATTCGCAGGTCTTCAAGCTCTTGACTCAGAGATTCGTCATTAAACACGTGCTCGGACTGGCCGGGGTTCTTGAGTAGTTGGCGCTCAATCCACGAGACGAAGTGCTTGATGTGTGGCTGCGTCTGGGGGCCGACCATCCCTTGAAAGCGCGACAGATTACGATTGAGGTACGAGCGTAGAGCATTCTCTAGTCTCACATTGTATTCACTCGCGGCAGTCTCGTCACCTAAGAATGTGTCTGCATCACAGAGTTGTGACAGCCGAGCTTTGGAGAGAAGAGACAGATGCGGCTTCCAATCCACCGAATGAAGAAGTTTCTTCTGGTCCTTGTTTTCCGGACTTTTACTTGCAACGACAGTCATCTCGACGTACTTGGCATGGCAGAGCGTCGAAGAATCCTCTGCTAGGACCGTGAAGGAAGACACCACTGCAGTAGATGATGTGTTGAGCTTTGACTGAGCCTGTATTCGGATTGATTCCGCCTGCGGGGGCTGCCATCCTGTGGCAGATATCCAGGTTTCCCGGAGCCTATGTGGGATGAACGTGGCGAGCAGCTTGGACATACCTTCTGATGGGGCCGTAGCACATAGTTGGAGGCAAGTGTCTAGCACAGCCGGATGGACGACCCCTTCATAGGCCTTGGACGGGTCGCCAACATCGACGCGCGCTATGCAAAGTTCGTGTCCGTCCCAGAAGATTTGATCTGCGAGTGCGAATGTCTCTCCGTACGTCAAGTTCTGCTCATCGAGCCCCTTGTAAAAGTCCTTTTTACTGATATGTCTCGTGCACGAAAGCTGCGCCTGTTCGTAGCCCCGCGAGAACGTTTGCTCAGCGGTGCGTGCTTCAAGCCCTCCATCAACCTCAGTTGGGCCACCTTTAACAGTAGCGTGTATGACGCCCCTGAAACATTCAGTCCAATTATCATCAGCCAGGACAAACATCACGACCTCGAATCGCAAGGAAGTCTTCTCGTACGCGTTCCGAATGCTGCGCAGCTGCGTCTGGACCTCGCTCTTCTTCCCCTCCTGTACGAAAATTGGGCTCGAAAAGGTAGCTTCCTTGATAAGGTATCCCGATATCGCTTGTTGAGATGCGATAGTCTGCTTCACAGCCTCTAGGGCCATAATGACTGTCCCGGCTGCCGGGAACAAAATAGCCCCATCTACGACGTGGTCTGCGATCCACGCCGTTTCCTCGATACTCAGCATCTTCCGCCATCGTGGCTCCAGTGGATTCCAATCCGCAGACCGTATTCCTAGGACAGTTCTCGGGGCCGGCTCACGTAGCCGCCAGTCGCGGCTGAAACGGCTCTCATGCCAGTATTGCCGTGAATGATCGAAGGGGTATTGGGGTGTGTTTACTAGCAACGAAGGTAGAGGCATGTCCTCACCTCCAGTGTGTTGGTTCACTGCAGTTACAGACACCCGATAGCCACGGGTAAAAAGACGGCCAGCAACCTCCATAATCGTCTTCGAAGGCTGCTCGAATCTGGACATAACGGAGGCGTATCTGAATTCTCCGTTTATAGCTTCGCTCAAGGTCTCATTTACTGGTCTTCGCAACGCGCCATGCGGGCCGACCTCAATGTAGTCAGATATTGCCTTAATCCCGTCGAGCTTGGGTGCTGCTTGTGCAAGGTATTGCAATGCATCAACGAAACGCACAGGCGAGGTCAGATTGTCTACCCAATACTGACTCGTCGAAAGTTGGCTCGGGATAACTTTCTCTCCTGTTACTGATGATACCATTAACATCGTGCTATTATCTGGCACCAAGCCATCGAGGAACGCCAGAGAGTCGAGGTATTCCGCAGCTATTTGTTGCATCGTAGGAGTATGGTACGCGATGCCAGTCTTCAATTTCTGGGAAAATATCCCATCACTGTCTAAGTGATCCTTGAGCCTGTCGATGTCGGCTTCGGCCCCGGCTAGAGTGACATTTGATGGGCTGTTCACACAAGCAATGTGGATTTTGGTATCTGGTAGAGCCTTTGCTACGTACGCAGCAACTTCGCTTTCTCGAATATTGACCGACATCATCGCTCCAGGCTTACTTGATGCCACCAGCTGTGAGCTTAATCTTCCTCTGTGATAGGCAATGATGCACGCGGATTCAAGTGAAAGAGCGCCCATGGCGTATGCGGCCGCAATCTCACCGGATGAATGACCCATGACGGCTACGGGGATGATGTTAAAGCTCTTGAGCAAATCCACGAGAGCTATTTGAATGGCAGTGCAAAGAGGTTGGCTGAATTTCGGTTGATTGATTCCCTCTCCAGTTTCAATTTCGTCTGTTGTGTCTGTCAGTCGGATGGTCTCTTTCCTGGTCTCCTTATCTACCAGGAATGGTGCACAAGTTTAATCGACGGTATTGAAGAACAGGAATCTTATACTTACCGAAAAGAGACCAATCGGCTCCCTGGGCTTGGAATACCCTGTTCGCTCTGCTCATAGCCGAGAAGAACACGAGATATTGGATAAGCTCCAACCCCATCTTGGAGTACTGAGCCCCTTGCCCGGTGAAAATGAAGCTAATTTGTGTCTCGGAAGATGAACGCACGCGGTCTGATTTGAGTAGACCTATTGCTTCCGCTGATAGCTTGGCGTTCCCTACTGTGAACGATCGCCATGCCATCACGCTGCGACGTGCGGCAAGAGTGTAGGCCAGTTCTTGTAATTTGTTTGCTGAATTCGGTATGTTCTCATCGTAGTACTTGCCATATTGCTGGATCACGCGCTTCAAGGCCATTTCATCTCGAGCAGAGTATACGAGAAGCTGATACCTGCCAAGCGCCCCTGGCGTCTCTGCTTCAACTACGCCATTTGCTGTTGGTATGCGAGACGGAGTGTCGGTCACCTCCGAAGAAATCGATGAGTGTATAGAAATATTGTCAGTCCCATTAAAAACTCCATTAGGAGCACCATTTAAAGGGATTAGCATAAGAGCTGCGTCCCCTGACCCCTGTTCATTTACTGTTAATTGGCCGGCTTGAACGGATTTCTTGGTCGATCCATTCATAGTTAATTGACTTTCCTTGTCATCTCGTGTTAATCGTGAGAAAGAAGACAAATGGGAAGTGAAGAGGCCATTTTTGAGACTAAGGGCCTCCAGAGTATGATATGCATCGTCGAGAATCACATGTCCATTCGAGCCGCCAAAGCCGAATGAGTTTATTGATGCTCTGCGGAGTCCGTTACCCGGCCATGGTATGCACGAGATGGGAACCTATGAGTTCCCCATTAGTGAGACGTCCGGAAGTGCGGGCAGATCTCATACTTGGATATTGTTTCTCCTGGCGTTGATCTTGGGGTTAAACTTCTCGAAGAGAGCATTGGGTGGAATGAGCCCCTTTTCGAGCATCAAGGTACATTTGAGAATTCCTGCTAAACCACTGGCGCCTTCGAGATGTCCGATGTTGGCTTTGATTGAACCGCTTTCGCCCGGTCAGCGATAAAGGCGCCCGATATTCCTACGAAATGGTGGAGGCACTTACACATAAAGGGGCGCTTGAGCAGACCTGGCACTCCTAAATACACTCCCGAGGGCTTTCATTTCGGTTGAGTCTCCGATTAACGTTCCGGTGCCTTGGAGGCAATTTAGTTTCAATCTTTGCTTAATTTCTCTCATCTCAGGGGAGCTGGCTACATACCATGTGCCTCGACGTAGCGTGTGGATTCGAAACCGAGATCGCAGTTCTTGTAGACTTGCCGGATAAGCTTTTCTTGTGAAGTGGCACTTGGTTGGGTTATCCCTGGCGTACGTCCGTCCTGATTCGATCCGGTGCCTCGGATGACAGCACGTATCTTGTCGCCGTCTCTGATCGCTGTAGTTAGGGTCTTGAGCACTAATACAATAATTCCCTCGCCTCTGCTATAACCATTTGCACGGTGGTCAAAGCTGTAGCATAGCCCGTCAGGTGATAGCATATTCAGATTTGATAGATAGAGCGATAGTTCAGGGTTCAAGAGTAAACAAGACCCTGTGACGAGTGCCTGCAGATGTAAGTAATCAGTTTTTAGGTCTGTACGAGTGTGGTGTCTGATATTAACCCTACCATAGAGCTCTGGCCACTCCGGAGTGACTGGCATGCGAAGTCCGTGGCTACCATGCTCGAAGAGCAAGCTGTGTTCAGCTGCACGCTGGGGCCTTGAAGATCGAAGTACCAGCTTAACCTATTGGCCAAAATAGAACCCGAAGTGCCGATGGCAGTCATCGGTGGTGCTTCATCCGGATCCCTGGAGATCTGTCGGAGGTAGTCGCTCTCCATGCACCCTGAGAACACTCCCGTCTGTGATCCCGCCACACTCTCGACAGGGATACCAGCTAGTTCTTATCAGCGGCCGTTGACATGAAAAATTCACCTCTCATACCGTTTTCTAGAGCATGGTACGAGGTTTCCAGCAGCATGCGCTGTTGCGGGTCCATTGAAGCAGCTTCATTCGAGGAAATAGAGAAGAAGGGGGCGTCGAACGAAGTGGGATCCTCGCTGAGGAAATGCGCACCCTTTGAGCACATCTGCACATCAGGTCAGTTCATGCCGGCAGGTTATTTCTTTAGTTTCGAGGATGGGTAGTACCGTGTTGTTGGAATTGCCACCGGGCTGGAAAAACGCGTCGGAGTTTGTCCTTGACTGTGGCCATTCCGTCTTCACGTTTCTGGCATTCTCAAGCAAATCCCAAAGGTTTGGCTCATCTTCTACACCCCGTGGGAGCTTGAATGAGTGACCGATTATAGCTATTGATTCCATTTTGGTTAACGAGGGGGTTGTAATAGAGCAAAAGCAGGAGCGTGTTGGTGACTTGGTGACTTGTGTGTTGCGTGGTATTTCTTAGAAAGTCCTTCAACGTAGAGTGAATCACTACAACATGGCAAAGTTTGAAGAAATTATCTGTATGATATAAATCAAAATAGTGTGTCTAAATATTTGATAGGTATTAAGTAGCTGTCGGCTGGAATCTATAATGACAACACCCGTGGTGAGATTTCAGCTCAGCAACTCAGTAAGCCGGCGAATGCTTTAATAGTTTATAAAAATACATGTGATCTACAATGGACTCCATTAGACTTCTAGGTAGAGAGCAAGGCAGCCGAGAACCGGTAAAATCTTGATAACATACTTGCACCTCGGCCGCCTCAAGCATATGTAGCTTATACGTCAGCCACAAAGGGCTACGTACCAGGTTCGTTAGCAAGTTTACAGAAGTTGGCCATATTTTTAGCCCCTTAAATAGGTTATATATTGTACCTCTGGGAACAGCTACATTCTGATACCTAGCAGTGGCTTGGTTAACTGGAGTCCAACACGGCCTATGCAACGCCGCGCTGTCGACTTTTGCTTCGTGAACCCCGCTTGAGGCGTGGGATTCGAATTAAGTTAGCCGTATCTCACTATACCTAGTTCCGACCATAATACCTTGTAACTTGGAAAGTACTTAGCATATGAGGCCTACTTCGGATATGGGACGGGGCGTCTGGGTTAGCGTGTCTAAGGAGCCTAATAATATCCCGAAGACATGATCAAAGGCGGAATATGAAGTGCAATTGTGTCGAGTTCCGCCCGGCCATGTGGAGAGAGGCTTGAGTCTTTCTCCACTTCCAACTCACGCCATTGGTTTTGCCGAACGGAGGAAGACCTCAAGCGACTTATTCAGACAAGCGTGGATCCATTGGGCAAGCCGAGCCGGCTTAGGTAGCAACCACGAGACTCGATTAAACCGTTGGTGGCTTTCTCATCACCCAAGCATCATGCCCAGGACGACTAATAGCCCCCTCTCGCGTAATAACACTCCGAGGACTCCATCTGGTGTACAGGAATCAGGGCCACGCGAGTTGTCGGGCGATAGGTTCTGATTGGCTGTCTATTTCCTTTGGCCCCCAAAAAAATCATCTGCTGATTCAACTCTGGGTTCGGGTCCTGATCCCTGTCGGTGCCGACTACCAAGTACGAGGTTCATAGGGCTGTGCCATACTCTGTGCCATGCGCTGGCGTCTAAGGGTGGGTTGCGTGATGTGAAAGGTTTTCAGGGGAGGGGGGAGGGGTATAACTAGAGGGACCTTGGTGATGCCCCATGTTCAGTGGTAGGCTAATAAAATAATACCCCTGTCCCTGAATCAAGCCCTCTCCTCAGCTCCGTTCTTAGGTCTGACTGGGGGCAAAATCACTATACATGCAATGGGTCATTCAAATGCTTGCTTCAGAAGGTAGGTAAGTATACTAGCAGAGCATTGCTTGCCAGATATACATTATAAGCTAAGCGCTGTGGTGTGATGTGATGTGATTGACACGCATATCCGTTTTGTGTTGTCCTCGTATCTATTGGGTACTATGTATTCTGTGTACATGAGGTCCTACCAGGATAGTATCCTCTAGTCCTCCGGGCCAAGACACTGGCGATGCTATACCATACCGAATCCCTTCAAGCCCTCCCGCCTCATCCATGCGTACACTTCGCCAGCAGCCCCCGTCACCTGCTGCTGAGTCCTTCCTTGCTCGATGTCCATAACCTCTTGCGTCCACGCGAATATCTGTTCAACTAGAGCTGTTACTTGGGCCGGGGTGTTCTCAGCATGGAATGTGATCCTGAGGCGGCTCTCGCCGACGGGCACTATCGGGTGTTTGACCGGCAGAACATAGAACGAGCGGGACAACAGGTGGAGATAAAGCCAGTAGATGTACTTCTGCCGGGTCCACACTGTGACAATGTGAGTAAGATAGGGACGTTCTTCCCAACCCGCAGCGAGGGGCACGGAGAGTAGACCGCTTTCTTGAGCCGATAACCATAAATCATGTGATGTTAGAGCATGAAAAAAGGTACGGGCTAGAGTCTGCACATTTTCTTGGCCCTGAATGAACGAGTACGCATTAGCCCGAGTGTATAACGGCGCATTCTAAGGGTCTTGGATTACCTTGATTGCCTCGGTTGTACCCAGTAGTCTGTGGCCGGCCCTTATGGCGGCGACGAACGGGAAAGGCAGTGATGTGGAGTATATACTAGGTCGCGAAAAGTTGACGATGGCGTTCTTGATGGTCTCGCGGCCAAGAATGATTCCTAGTTTATCATGAACAAGTGTTTCCGTATGAGGGATCGGGTCTATACAATACCTCCACACGCGCCCATGGCTTTCGAATAAGTATGTACTCGCACTGCAATCTCGGCCTCAAGGCCCAACTCACATACAAGCCCGTACCCCTTGGGTCCGATGAGCCCAGTGCTGTGAGTCTCGTCTACGACGAACTGCACATTTCCGTGTCCCTGTGAAACTTCTTCTGCGACATCGACAAGGTCGAGCAAGGGACAGATGTCGCCTTCCATGCTGTATATAGATTCTACTGCCACAATTATAGAGCGTTTGCCCTGTTTTATAAGTGGTTGGGACTCTAGTATCGAAAGCAGTGTGTCCCGGAACGATTCGACGTCGTTATGTCGAAACTCGGTCTTCCGGATCGCAAGACTGCGCTCCATCCCCTCGTGTGTGCTGGCGTGCACCAGGGCATCATAGACGATTGCGTCGCCCGGCCGCGGCAGTGCAGTCCAAACCATGACATTGGCGTCAAAGGCCGAGTTCGTAATGAGTCCCGCTTCTGCCCTATGAGCGGCTGCGATCTCGGCCTCGGTGTCCTCGATGTACGGGTAGTTTCCCTCCATTACCTGTATAAATCAATAAATGTCAGAGTTGAAGTCCGTTCGCGTGGCCTTCTAGCTACTGACTCTTGAGCCGCCGGCCGCGACGCTGAAATCCGGGTAGCGACTCAGCTCTTCAAGGAAGCGCTCGCGGATCAGACCGGTCGTGTTCCAGGAGAGGTAGTCATTGGAACAGAAATCTAAAGCATTTTGCGTCTGCCAGTTGCTCCGGACGATGGAAAATAGACTCTGAGTACCGCGGCGCACGTCGAGAGCCTCCTCGAGATTGCGGTAGAAGGTCGGGGCACCCTTCTTGGCTCCATCTTGGTCAATCTTTTGAGACCTGATATGCTTTACGAGTGCCCCCGCTCCGGAGAGCATTGGATCCTGGACGCTATCGTCCATGGTGTCGTAAAGCTGAAGATTGAGAGACATGCGCGAGGAAGCTCAATGACGAAAGAGGTCATATAGCATGGCTTTCTATACCTACCTACATTAGCATACACCAGATGTTTCGCAGATGCTATGAACACCGCCACTACGGCACTCTATACTTAGGACAAGTACCTAGGTACCGACCACTTAGAGTGACGACCCTACCGAGGTATGCAACAGTCCCAAGAATAGTAAAGTCTGCATCAGGACGGTGGAGTACCTGCAGCAGAATCCCCGTACCCAGAGCAACGTCAGCAGTTCTCAGCTGGCGTTACATACCGTAGCACTGATCGATGATCCTCATGGTGTGGCCCTTATCCTGCAGCGTGAAGACTCGGTTGGGCGAGGGCGAATCGGCGGGGTGACTGCATGGCGACTACATGGGGTTGGGAAGGATAGCAGGACGGGAGTGTCAGACATCGTCCAGTGCAATATAGATACTCCTATATACTCACGTTTTGTATACGATTTCTCTCCCACACTTCCCACGTTGCGCCATCACTTGTCAGCGTAGCTGGAATAGCATACGCCGCCGGGGGCTCGAAGCTATCTCTATCTCCTTCAATTGAAAGTTGCAGCCTTTTTTTATGAATTCCTCGCTGCTGGATCAACCGGCCCTAGACCCGCCTCTTGGCGTGGTCCCCGACTTCGTCCACACGGGTGGCAACCACAACTTTGGGTACGGGCTCATCATCGCCACGTCCGTCATCTCCACGTTGGCCGTCCTTGCACGGTTGGTGAGCAGTATTAGCTTGAGAAAGTTCCTCATTGAAGATGTATTGTTAGTGGCGGCATTGGTAAGTCCCAACTTCGCCGACAGCACGAATTTCATCCGAGAAGACATGCACGCAGGCTGACCATGCGTAGGGAGTCTTCGCAGGCAACCAGTACATCACTTACGATCTCTCAATCTACCCTGGATTCTGGACTCATCAATGGAATATCCAAAATCGCTTCTTGCCTCACTTCCTCTACGTAAGCAGTACCCAGCCCTCTTGTAAACTCATAGCTACCCGCTATTCGCAAGCTGAAGATGGTTATTGACCCCATCAAGAACGTTCATCTCGGTGCAGTCTTCTACGGCCCGGCCTCATTGCTGATCAAAGTATCGATCTTGGTCAACTGGCTCCGCATCTTCGTGCCCAAGGGCACCCGTGGCCCGACATTCTGGATCCTACACACATTGCTCTGGACCAACGTTTTGTTTTACTTCATCACGACGGTGACCGAGATCGTTCGTTGCTACCCGCGCGAGAAGATATGGGATCCCTTCTTCGAAGGGGGGTCGTGCACGATCAACGTCGAAGACCAAAACATCGCGACGAGCATCATCAACTTCGTCTCGGACAGCACGATCCTGGCGGCTCCTCAGTGGGTGATTTGGAAGCTTCAAATGTCACGAAGCAGGAAATGGGGGCTGTCGCTCCTCTTCGTCATCGGAATCGGGTTCGTGTATCCCCTCCCGCCCGACTACCGTACCTAGTACGCTAACAAGTTCTGGGTGAATAGTGCCTGGGTGTTTGGGGTGGTTCGCTTGGCGTACTTCATCAAGCTGCTGTGGTCCGAAGACGCCACGTACCTCTTCTCGGGCATCGCATTGTACACGATCCTCGAGCTGACGACGGGATTCCTCATCATGGGGATCCCTGCCTTCCCGCGGGCGGCTAAGATGCTCCCCATGTCCGATTCCGTGGCGTCGTTCTTCCAGTCGCTGTGGTCCAAGAGCGGGCTGAGCAACACGCAGGTCTCGACTCCCCAGTGGCAGTTCTACAAGCCCAAGTCCCGAAGGCGTCGCGGGCTTTGGGAGATCACCGATATGGAGACGCACGACATGATTTCCGTCACGGAGACTGGCGTCAGCGGCAGTAATACCAACCAAGTAAGTACGACGAGGGGTGGGCATGAAAGCGATGATGCCACGAAAACGCATACCTCAACTAGAACGCAAACTGTCTAGGGGTGTTCTCTGGAGGGGGCAGTCCCCCGCTCAATCATTTTTTCTAGCACACATTGCATGCAGAAATTTAGATACTATTGTCTAAGTTAGGTAGTGATATTGTTCCGAGCCCTACCTTATCCCCGCCGACGTGTTGTCTTTGAGTGCTCCTCGACTAAACGTGACCTCAACGAATGCTGCAACAACGTAAGAGGATTGACGAATACGATTGTTGGAGGGGAGTGAGAGGGCGCGGCGCCTGAAAATGGCGCGTGTCCCATTCTGGTGATCCTGCCCGTCTCCCCAAACTGCCGGGTTCCCATCAACAGCTGCTATGTATTGTGCCGGCGATCATACGGATCACACCCCTGGGGGTGTCCAGGAACGTCCCCGAGGCAAGACAAATGCACGTGGCTGAATGCTACGGTGTGCGCATGCAGAATCAAACACTAGATCGCGTGCGTCTTCCGGGGTCTTAAATCTTTCCATTGGCCCGGGTCGCAGCCTGGATGACAGCGTTGTCGGATTCGATGCGGTTACATTTTGGGGTAATAAACGCCCACCAGTCAGATGTACGCTACCTACTAGCTCCTATAATGGAGTCTTCTATAGCCTTTCTCCCCTCAGCTGTGATTATTACCGGATAGGACAATCCCGTCCAGACACTGGAAGGCTTGAAGATGTGCAGAATACCAAGTAGGTGGTAGTAGAGGTACGCCGGGGTTCCCTGTCAAGCTTTTTGGGGTAAACAAAGAGATTACCTAAGACGAGCCGTGTTGTTAGCCCACTGTGGCATGTTCTTGCATTAGGCAAACGCCATATTAGTCTGTCGTAAGCGTCCCGCTTGAGACTGAGTTGTCGTAGGTACCTGTACCCAGATCGACCTTGAGTAGTAGCAGGGCGACACTGTTCCATTAAGCTAACTAGTTGAATGGTGCGGCTGGATTTCAAAAGGAGGGTATTCCGATACATGCCTAGGCGCTTAAGATGTTATGAAGGGGTCGCAAGTATACTCAAGGTGGCATTTGCCGTTGTGTGCCTTACATACCGAGCTTAGGGACGGTACGACGGTACGGTACGTCGCAGTGCCAGGGCCTGTCTTGGGCAACCAATCGCCTAACCAGCTCCCTCCTTTGTTTTTGCTTCGCGTCCGCCCTTCTACACAGGTACCTGTTCAGCACCAACAACACAGGCAAATGCTGATTGATTGCCAACGTACGCAAAACCCACGGATACTCTAATGACAATTTAATCGTTCCCTTTACCGCCAAGCATGCACATGATTCCAGGTCAATTGATGGAATCATAGAATCTTTTGAGTTCAAGTTTTGTATAACTACAACACCAAAAAACTTGCTTCACATCGACGCCCATTCTCCATGTTGGGTCGCCTCGTGGGTTGGGGCGGTGCGGACGGCCATGGAGATGCCAACGTCATCCGCACCATGGGCTGCCAGTAGGTCCCTCCTCTCCGTACCCCCCTGTGCGTCCGCACTCTGACAGGGCAAGCACAGTGAGGGCTACCAGACTGCGATGCACACCCTCGACCAGTATCGAGGGACCATCGTAGCTTGTCGCTATTCATTACCGCGTAGCCTTGCCTCGGCGGGTGCCCTCACCACTCTGCAGAGCACATTCTACAACGCCGTGGCCCATGTTGTCCTCGCCCAACCTCACCTGCAGACCGGCCTTGTGGGCGAAAACTCACCTGACCCCGTCTTTGTTCGTCTTGATCAGGTTGACCTCTCAAACCATGTCTACTGGATAGTGTGTGATGACGCTCGCGATCTCGAGAAGCGTTATCGAGAGTCGTTGGAATCCGAGCTCGATTCGCGATATAGCAATCTAGCGACGCAGCCCGGTTGGAGGGTCGATATACTAAAGGAAGCTGACGCGGAGTCTATCGAGGTCTTGTATGTCTGGAATCACCCGCACCACGACGGCATGAGTGGCAAGATTTTCCACGAACAGCTGCTGCGGAGCTTACACGGAGAGTCTATCAACGGCATGGCACCTCCGACGCCCCAATTTCACCCAGGTTCGACAAGTTGGGTACTCGACCTCCCCGACTCCTCGGCTCGGTTGCCGCCACCGCCAGAGATCCTGTCTTCGTGGCCGATATCCCCGCCTTTCTTCCTGAGGTTTCTCTGGAAGGAACTGAAGCCACACTGGCTATTCCCAGGCACCACCCATGCGCTCTGGGCCCCTGTGCATCTGACTCCTTTCAAGACACAACTCAGGACGTTCGTCGTCGACGGCGACACCGTCGCCAAGTTAGTGGGGGCATGTCACCAACATGATACCACCATCACAGGTCTTTTCCATGCGCTCGTCTTGCTCTCCCTATCTCCTATGCTTGGGGACATGAAAGGGTTTGCTAGCAGGACGCCTTATAACTTACGCCCGATCTTGCCCTCGAAAACTGCCAAGTACCCCTGGCTGGAGCCAAAAGAGTCCATGTGTAACTATGTTTCGGTTATAGACCACGAATTCGACACATCGGTAGTTAGCCAGATCCGATCCCAGATCCCGGATAAGGCGACAGACGTCGGCTTGTCTCCCCTCCTGGATATAGTCTGGGACGTTGCTGCTAGGATTCGACGAGAAATCAAAGCTCGGCTGGACTCGGGCCTAAGAAACGACGTGCTCCCCATCATGCGTCTCGTCCACGATTGGCGAGCCCAGCAGGAGAGCGAAGCGCAAAAGCCGCGTTACCTGTCGTGGCTCGTGACTAACCTCGGCGTGCTCGACGGGGGAGGGCTCGAAAAGCGACAGGATCCGGAACGGTGGGCAATTCGGAAAGCCGACCTCCTCTTGAGTGCAGAGGTGCCTTCTGCGGCTTTATCGGTCTCCCTTATGACCGTCAAGGACGAGCAGATGTGCGTCACATGTACATGGCAGGATTGTGTAGTCGAGGAAAGTCTTGTACAGCATTTGATGGACGACCTGAAGCGGTGGGTGGACGAGATTACGTCCTAGCCATTGCCCGCCTAATAATTCTTAATACTACCCGAGGACCTCATGCATCATCGGCATCTTGCGTCTCGATCTTACTACCTTTTAACCTTCAACATTAGAAAGCCAAGATTTCATAGGTCTACAAAACAGCGCCACAAGCATATATCTACAGACAAGTAACAACTAATGCCAATACTTTCTAGACACTTAATATCCAACTAAAAGGAGTACCTATATCATGTCAGACCAGAACATGCGATTCAGGTGACCTGGCCTCCGTCTTCCTTTCATTTAGCCGCCGCAGTTCCATTCTAACCCTTTGGCCTCACATGTCTTGTGCTGCGCCGCGGGAAGTTCCCGAAGCGGGAGTATTACCGGCACATCTGCTCCGAGGAGACTCTACTAGTGGAGATCCATTTTCGTATCTAGGTGCAGATGAGCGCAGCGATAAAACGACACGCCAATACTTACATAGTATGCATTGGTGCTGGGTGGTCAGCTTTTCTCACTCACTCCAAAACCCCCCAAGGAAATCATGGTGGGTGGGAAGCCAAGCAGGCGGTGCCACGGAAGATATGTGCCAACCAACCAGAACCATTAACGCCCGAACGTTTAATCGAATGATGGTCTTGGGGTAGCATTCAAACTTACGGGTATCCACTGCAGCAGCAACACTGATAACTTGGCTTGGAAGCCTGGGAGCCGCCGTTGTCAGCACACTCAAGCTGCAAATGCTATGTAAAGGGGCGGTGAACGTAGGCGTTAAGCCCTTCTGTATCAACTCGATCGGACCACCAGCGCCAGACTTGTCTATTGCTTGTCAACGTATGGTACTGAGATCCATTCTCTCACCTGCAGAGTCCTTCTTTCCTTGGCACAACCCTGATCCTCGTCAGCTGAATCACGACTTCGGTCCTTGGCCCCCACTACCGGGGTCGTCTCCCTTCGGAGCGTCATACTAGTCTAGGCTGGCCCCCAAAAGACCAAGCATACCATGTATGTACATAGTAGCCGTCTATAATACGATACGCCTAGGTACTCTGATGCCCAACCCCAGAGTCTAGCCTTACTGAAACAATACGAAAGTGCAACTCAAACTCCTCGGCAGGCAATCTATCCCGGCTATCATCATGATGCAACAGTTTTCGTGTTTACGCCTGCTAAGCCTTGCACAACTCGATTATACGCCGGCTAAACACTTTCCATGATTCATTCGCACTTCCCTCCTTTTTCTCTTCCCTCCGTCTTTCGCTTCACTATGTCTTAACAGCTGAAGAAATACGTCGACATGCTTCAATCTATACTCGCATTTTACACGTTTATCGTGGCGGTGGTCTTCATCATAGTCGGGGGTGGGATCTTATACTGCGCCATTGCGCATATTCTCTATGTAATCGGCCGCCCATAGAGACTATACACCCATTACCCATGAAATGACATTGCCGCCTTCGGTTTGACGACCGTATTCTCCAGCTCTAGATCTTCAACTACAACAGGCCAGTCACAGAACCCGGCGTTGAAGTGATGTCTACAGCGCCTTACTGTATGTACTAAGTATCTCATGATAGCACGAGATATCTGACTTGACACCCTTAGTCTGCGGACTTGTGCCGCGAACGACTGTGACGTTCCATGCTGCTCGGGTTTCCGCGGAGAGGGCGCACGCCTAGACGATGAGGACCGGCAGTCTCAGAGCCTATCACTCGAAGAAGGCGTTGATAAGTTGCCGACTTCGCGGCTCTTCCTGGTATCGGGCTTTATGCCCATGCTACTGGACCATTCGGCTGTTGTTTATATATAGAATCAATCACAAGTGGCTAACTCCGGGCCCCAAAGACCTTTCCCGTCCTGTAATTGTTGTATATCATACCATTGCCCTTGGTCAGCTATTTGTTACTGTATGCTTATTACTACGAACTTCGGGTAATGCTATGTGTGGTAGCGTACTGTCCAAGAATACCCTCGGAGAGTTCCTCAGTTATGTTCCCGAGGGATAGACCACCTAAGACCTCCAGGGCCGCCCTCAGCTTAGCCAGGCTAAAACGACCTGTATCGATATATGTGGCTTAGATCCCTGACTGAAAGAAGGGAAATAGTGAATTATTAGTTAAATTTACTAATTTCTAAGCCCCTATACCACGTCTTTAGAGCCATCGGGTCAAGTCCTTATCACATAGTTGATAAAATACCGTGCCGTGAAGCTGCTTTTCAGGTAACCAACCTGTCAGCGGACCAGCGCGAGTGGCGTTCCGGCTATATGTAGAAGTGGCTTGAATGCAAGCAAATAATTAACAGATGTATACACGTGTACTGGTTTGCGAAGGATACTTTCGTCTGCGGCTGATTCATGCATATAGTATACGTAAGTATGGGGTGGGCGGGGAGGTGGCACGAGAGAGCTTGGCACCAGGCGAATATGTCAGATGAATTCTTTCGATCCCGAAAGTTCTCCGCCGTAAATACACATTGGCGAGTGAAACACCACCCGCGCTCATTGGTCGTGTGTACGCGTGCCGTGACAAAGACCTGGTTACTGGATAGGTATACAACTTTCGAGGTTGGCCAAGATAAGCCTGTGCAAGTACCCATGGGGGCCTGGTTCTCGAAAAATGATTTCCCGGTGGAAGGGAGGGTATGTCACGCAATGCCCACGTCTCACTTAGGGGCTCTGGCTCTGGAAGCTGACCATGGGGCACAAAGACCGTGGTTATTACCGGCGGATCGAGCGGCATGGGCCTTGCGGTCGGCAGCAAGCTTGCCGAGATGGGCGCGAACGTGGTCATCGTCGCACGGAACCGGGACAAACTGGCCAGCGCCATACAGCAAATACAGGTGAGGACTATCACGTGAACACGTGCCTGCTACACCCAACTAACATACGTACACTCTTCTATAGAAATGCGCACGTGATGGCGAAGCTCAACGTTTCCATCAGGTCAGCGCTGACTTGATGACTGAATCGGAGTCCGTGAGGGTCATCGATGAGGTCACTTTATGGAATGCCGGGAATCCGCCCGACATCGTGTGGTGCTGCGCCGGCTCGCCGCATATCGCGCTCTTCGTAGAGACGCCGGCGTCGGAGTTCGCGTCGCAGATGGACAGCAACTACTTCACGAGTCTGTACATGGCCCACGCGACGCTGCGGCGGTGGTTGGGAATAACGTCAACGACGACAACGGCAGAACACCGGACGTATGATGCCGCCGCCGCCGCCACCGCACCCAAGGCCACCGGCCCGCGGCCGCCGGCGCGGCATCTCATCTTCACGGCCTCGTTCCTCGCCTTCTACAGCTTCGCCGGGTACGCGCCCTACAGCCCGTGCAAGGCGGCGCTGCGCGCGCTGTGCGACAACCTCTCGCAGGAGATGAACCTGTACAACGCGGCGAGCCCGGCGGAGCCGGCGGTGCGGGTGCACACCGTCTTCCCCTCGGGGATCCACGGGCCGTCCTTCGACCTGGAGAACCGCATGAAGTGCGACCTGACCAAGGTCCTCGAGAGCACCGACGGCGGGCAGCCGGCCGCCGTCGTCGCCGCCAAGAGCATCCGCGGCCTCGAGCGCGGCGAGGAGCTCGTCACGACCGAGTTCCTGTCCTACATGGTCAAGCGCGGCATGCTGGGCGGCAGCGTCCGCGGCGGCGTGCTGAGGGTCCTGTGGGACTGGCTGCTGGTCTCCCTCATGGGCGTCATTATGGTCTTCGTGCGCGATGACATGGACCGCAAGACGCGGGCCTGGGGCCGCAGGTATGGCCCCACGGGACACAAGGGCCGAAGCAAGCAGGCCTAAAGAGAGGAAGCCGGCTGCTTCTGCTACGATATGACCATGCTCCCAATTTATCGCTCCCCGTTATTTATTTATATTTCTTTCCATCTCCTATTTTGTTACAGGTAGACGGGGGGAAGATGTATTACCTGTTGTGTAAGAAAACCGAACGCTTGTATTTTTATGTTCTAGTGGGTGAGAGCACTGTACATGTGCCTTATGTGCTGTGTACTGCTCAAACATCCGGTAATGAAATCCCAGACTAAAAATTACGAACGTGTCATTATCCGTGTTTCATTCTCCGTGTTCTTATGACTTTTTATCTGGCGATTCTTCTCGGGGGGCTGTATGAGGCAGAGGCATGACACCGCTGTGCACTAAGCTCCCTACGAGTTTAGACCGAGCGCGAAGAATTTTGAGTTCGCACGTACCGTCCTGAGCTTGGTTAACTGTGAGAGGGGTTTAGAGTAAGGATCACGCCGCACGGTCGGCAGCTCGCTGGCGTAGGCATACATACCCATGCGGTAAGCGAGGACGACAGAAAGGCGTTGGACGAATCCCTGAGCCCGGACGGGTCACAGGTATTCTAAATCCTATGCAAGCGCCAAATGATAGAGGCGCCCGTACTAGAGGCGTACTCGCCAGAGTTGGAGTTAGACAGCGCACCAGCCCAACGTTGCGTAGTGTGTCATGTGCTCCAGCATCAGATCCTTGCTCATTGTTCCACGGACTATGTAGCAGACTGAACCCGGCGACATATCTGCATGTTTGGTACATGACTGCTGACATTCGTACTCGGGCATCACGATGTAATGCTCTTGATTAAGTCCAAGATGGGCGCACGGGAGTCGTACGTTCAATATACCTGCCAGCCGGTGCCTGTACGGTGCTGCCGGTTGACGTTGCACAGGTAAATGATGGGATCGCGCAGGGCGCTGTTGGGGTCATCATAGAATGATGGGAGCACGTAGTCACCATCGTTAGCCCTTAAATGATCCTGTTTGCTTCTCCTCGAAGTGTTCCATTGTTGCTTGGATACCAATGTCTTCATGTTTAGATCGGGGCCGGTTCTCCTGCTCTCGCTGAGCACGAAGCCCCCTTTTGAGTCATCTGGACGGGCGAGTCACATATCTGCCGAAAGTGGCCTCTGTAATAGCTCACCTTAACGGCAACGATATCTAGTAACGTCAGATCGGAAACCCGTTTACTCGTTTGACAGGTTAAGTGCCATCAAACTGACAGATGAGAGCCCCAGGATTCTGTTGGGCAAAGTGCTCATTGAGAAGCGCTGCTCTAGCAAGCCTAATATGAAGATAGTCGAAATGCTGGAGCGGAAACCAGATGCTCATGGGACTGTCATCTTGAGACAAGACCACCGCGTCGTCTCTGGTGAGAGCCGCCGAGGAGCTCGACCGTGTTCCTTGACGGTGGCAGGGTCAGATCTGGGGGCACGTCTGCGAACCATGTGTTAGAGGCTTTGATAAAGTTGTATCACTGCGAGATATTGCAGTACACTATGGGGACATAGGCCACAGGGATACCTCGAATGGTTCATGGCCTTTGCGAGTAGGCCACCTTACAGGCGTTTCATGAGATGGCGATGGTGTACAGGCTCGTCCAAATCGTCTGTTAATATATGCACTATTAAGGAGAACCCCCCCGTCGCAATACTGTTCACCCTTCTTCTGTTAATTAGGTTGATGCATGAAGCTGACAAAACGTGATCTTTGGCTCTTGAATATGAGCTAAAATGGTGGAATGATGTGTACAGCAGATTTCATTTCAACATGACATCCCGAAAGGCCAAGCCCTGGATCAGCCCCAGCGCATTGTCCCTGATTTCCCCCAAGCCCACCCTCTCCTTGATACCTCCGCCTCCGTTTGTTTCCCCATCACCGAGATGACCGATCAACATCAGTTTAATAAAACTTTGTCCCTGCTTCGCCTTCATACCCAACCCAGCGGCTGTGAGTCCGTCAATGACGGGCCGCATCGTCTCCTCGCAGTGACCCGGGAATTTGCTCTCGAGGCCCTGGCGCATAATGCGCATCTTGAACTCCCGCCAGAAGCCGACCGTCAAGCGCGACTCGACGTCTCCCGCGCCCTGCTCGGTAGCTTGGCGCTGGCGGACCATGTCAATATAGACACGGGCAATCGCCTGTTCATATTCCAACCTCTTGTTATAGCGCGAGTACACTACCCCCAGGTTCAGACCCGCCTCGGCCAGCTCCATCATGTACAGCCAGGTGCTGTAATTCTCGTTCCGGGTGCGCCAGTCACCCTCCAAGGGCCCCGCGAGGAGTGCAACCTCTATCTGGAGGCGGTCCACCGAAGAATCACGCGTGAAGTTAAGATCATGCGCTGCGACTTGGTCGAAGAATTCCTGCGTATGTGGCCAGGCCGAGCCAATGTGGGTGCCGTCGCCTGTATAGAGGTGTAGCGTCGGGGCTGAGGGGAGGACAAGGTGGTCGTCGCGCGGCTTGTTCGATACCCTACCGCTTGGATTCAGAGACGAGATATGTACGTACGTAGTCATGGTCCGAAAGAGGAGTGTCTGATCGTCTATTGTCGGCGTACAGTGCAACGGGTAGGGGGGTTCCTGCTGAGTTTTCGCGGCCAAGCTCTGGCTGTTGGAAAGCCTCCAAAGTAGAGAGGCAAGGACGCCACCATCGTTATGAGCATCTGAGCTGTTTTCATCGTCACCGTCACTGCCCTCGACTCTCGTTGTCTTTGTCATCTCTTTGACTCGTTGCCGATAGCTACGGTGAGACTCTTCTAGTTCTAACACCTTGCCTTCCTGCTGCGGTGCATAGCCTGTCGAGAGCAACTGAAACTGGCCAGCATCCTTGCTGAAGATATAGAAATCAACCCAGGATTTTCGCTGCTGCCATCCTTCTTCAGCTGGTAGGCCATAAGAGGAATCAATGTAGGATATGATAGGGCCTTTCCAGCCAGCCCATGACCAGCTGGGAAATCCAGGACGCCGGGCGAGCCATTTGCAAGGCATCCAGAGTAGGTCCATCGCGACATGCTTTTTAGTCAGACCCCAGCACATCGGCAGCTGTCTATTCTCTGCCTCATTGATGATCCCAGCAAATGCAAACAGTATGTCGCGGTCAAATGTTAGATCCCGATCTAGGTACGTCTCCACGTATTTGTTCAAGTGATACCGGCTCCAATTGTAGCCTGGCGCATTTGGGGGCCTCACGGCTGGGGGATCCCAGTCTGTGCGGCTCCCGGCACCATCGACCTGAAAGTGCGGGATCCCTTTCGCCAGGTTTTCCTGGGCAATGTCTTCTCTCCAACGGATTTTGTTGCACCTGTACACGATCTGGCCATCGATGAAAAGCAGTCGGCGCTGGGAAAAGAAGTACTCTTGGTACGTCCAACCATGGGATGCCCATTTCGATCTTTTGATCTTTTGATAATTGATCGGGGACACGAGCTTTAGCCCAGGGACAGGTTCCACAATGAGCTGTGAGGATCCTCGAGGTGTCGGATGCATACCAGGAAGGCCAGCATTGGAATCGGCACCACTGGAAGCAAATATTGTTAGGAGCGCGTTCTTATACACGGTATGCATAGAGTTGATCAACAGGGTTCTGAAGGTATCGTCGTCTTGCACGATGCACAACGCGTCAACCCAGAGGAAACGCTCTCCTAACTCGCCCACCAATCTTACGGTATCCAGGATGACTTTGGGGAGCTGATGATAGATTGCGGACAGCCCATTAGGAAGCTTGAATGAGTCTACGTTATCCTTAAGAGTTGTCGGCTGCTGGATGTTGCCCCAGACGTAACTGAGGGCAAGATACCGCGCACCTGCGGGTAAAGTAACGAGACACCGTTCCTCAACATCGACGACAAGGAGATGTTCGCGGACCAGCTGGAACTCTGAAGTCTCTACGTGGCGGCAGGCATCGCCGTGCTGGCTCTGGCACTGAGACAACCAAGATCGAACACGACTGACGTCGATTCCTCGTGGGTCCACTATGCGCCCAGGAAAGCAGCCGGGATACGCGTCCGACTCGACTGGCAGCAGCTCAATCCCATGCGAGGCGGTCCAGTCGTAGTTCGCGACTATCTCGAGATATCGCACATCGTACTGGTTATCGTCATCATCTCCCGACCCCCAGAGCCTTGTCAGCTTGAGAACGCAGGAGTGAGGCGGGCCTAACGGCTGGGGATCGAAGTGCGAATTGTCTACGGCCCTTTTGATGGTTCGGCAAAGGGAGCAATTGTCCGTAGCTTCTAAATCTTTCCATGACCGGGTGTCTTTCGTGATGGGATCATGGACATTCTGGGAGTTTGGTGTCTTCTTGGCCTCCTCTTCGCTGAGATAGAAGTCAGCAGCGGAGAGCTTTAGATCGCTGCAACGAGTACAAAGCGCCATCATTCGCTACAGACTGTAAATCTGGAAGAGTTTCTTCACCTTTACCACGCTGCTGAGAGGGCTCACAAACTACACGGGATTGCAAAGTAGTCCGCCGAGCTCATGGATGCTCATGTTTCATCTGACTACCCCGTCGAAGCAAGCAATTGCCTGGGGCTGAATGCGGCTGAAAACACAGTTCTGGGCGTTGCCCCGTGTGCATGGTCCTAGCAATACTGCGTTCAAGCCGACATCCTGAGTGGACAAGAAATCCACAATGCCGAGGTTCTGAGACATCAAATGCTACACCCTCAAAAAGGTTGATGTCCATACTTACCCGTTTGCTAGGGTAGCTTCCTAGCTACATGGTGATGATGAGGGAAGTATCACAGGCCAGGTACAGCTGGTGTTTTGTAGTAGTAGTAGGATTCGAGATGATTAAAGCTTGAAGCAAGAGTGAAAGCTGTACGATGCAGGGATGAGACAGGTCCATGGTGGGGTGCGGGGTAACCATGGAGGGGTAAATCAAGGAGGGGATTTGACACATGTACAGCCACAAACGAGAATCTGGCTTTGTACGCGACACGCGCTGTTGCGAGTTAGTCGACCCGACGGCCCTAGATCTTCCATGTCTTATTGTTGGATTTGGCTACATATGGTCATATAAGCTAAACAGGCGGACCAGCATAACGGGTGAATTGGTGGGTTGTGCCCCTGGTGCATGTATTGGAACGACGTCGCACTTTGTTAGCTTGTTTAAAAAGATGCGCCTGCATTGTCAGCTGATCTTGTCGGATCCTGTTTGCAGAAGGCCGGGGGCCTCGCTGCGATGCGCCCTGTCCATGGTGACCGCTAGATTGAGCCCTTGCGTTGCAGACATAGAACACAGGCTCGGCTCGGCTCTTTTGCCGTACTATAGGACATGCAGATGGAAATAATGCCCAAGACCTAACCGCACGCGCATGGGGCAACCGAGAGGGGTAAAGGCTGGCTCACCGACTTACTCCCCGCTTCCACCACTACGTGAGCTTTGAAGTTGAGGCGTGGACATCCCTGCAAGCGATTGGCATCGTTTATATGGCCCGTTAGGACTTCTGCCGTTCGGGCCTCGCAGGACCAAGTACAAATGAGCTTTCCTAACCGTCCCATCCGCCAGAGTAGCCCGACTAACCTTTAACGCAGCATTAATACACTGTTGGAGGCTCCTTGCCGACGTTATACGGTCAATACCCTGGATAGTTCGGAGACACCGGGAAAAGGCGCCCATGCTATACTGACGTGCAACTTTATTGTTGGTGAGTAGTCACTTCAGTCGATCCACCAAACGTGCAAAGTAGTAGCGATTGCTCACCACTTCCGACAGATGTCCTAAATTTTATCCCGGGCAAAACTGAATCACATTGGCACCATGGCAGATCTACGACCGATTATTCAGGAAACCATAGATGCATTTGTCGAGAACAACACTCTTGCAGTCAAGCTGAAAGACACAACACTTCTGTCATCGGTCCTCTCAGAACATTGCATCCGGATGTACCGCCCTTTCTCATTCATTCAGCAGTACCCTCAGTTCTTCAAGCCACGAATCACCAATGCCGACTATGAAGCCCAGATAAAAGCAGAGCTCTTGACCATGCGGGACGTATCCCAAAACGTTACTCGAACCGTGATTGATACAACTCAACGCGCGGCTACCTTGTGGATAGAGAATACTATTCATACAGCCGCATCCAGCAGCACCGTTGAGGTCGTATACGATTTGTCATTCACCGAGGATGGTAGTCGGATCACGCAGGTGGTTGAATTTGTGGACACTTCAGAGAGCATCAAAGTGTTGGAGCAGATGCTCAGCCAAATGTCTTAACTACTGTCTATTTCCTATCAACTCATAAATTTGACCCCTAGGCGTGTATGTTGCGCTTATCATGTGATCGTGGTAGCATTTGGATAAGAGGAATTCGAGACAAAGCCCATTTCACTAACTTATAGACTCGAGGTTAGGGAAAAGAAAGAGTCGAGAGCATCGGAGAAACGAGGTTCCTATAAGTAAATCTAGCTTTGTTCGTTCTCATGCGAGACGATGAGTTATGAAAATCGATTCTAATAGGCAGCGTTTATTTTCGACGTGAGACTTAATTGCGGTATGCATACCAATGATAAACCGTTCGCTGGACCACTTGACATCACCGTTTGCCGCCGCATCTAAACCGTGATCGTAGCGTGAGAGAATTCCAGCAACAAGCATATAGAGCTCTGCCCAAGTCAGGCTGGGAAGGCAAGTTAGTACGATCATACGGGATTCACTTGGCCATTAACATTGCTGTACTTCATTTTTACCGCGGCCTGAGTCTACGTCCGTGTTGGTATTCTTCATGGCCTAACGTCGGACGACTGGCTGATGCCGATCACGACCGTGGAACTCTTGATTCGCAAACAGCCACATGTATGATAGTGAATTAACTGCAGAATGTCAAGTTTCCGACTTGACTACGTTTCTACTCCTAGTAGTGTTGTAGTTTAGAGCTGCAGTTCTATTACGTGACAAGGAGTGCAGCACCCACGCGTTCCGCGGTATTTCGTATATCAGCAGAGTAGACTCACTGGGAATCAATTGATCAAGTAAGAAAAAAACGTGTCATATTAAATACAAGAGGAAAACAATTGTAAAGATGTGTCCGTGTGTATAGTATTGTAGAAGCGCAACACAACTAATAAATCTGGCTAACTGACGGAGAACCCTAATACCCTTTATGACGTGAACTCGCCCCCCTATTCTCTTTCCTACCTAGGTACTTCATTGCCTGGCACGAGATACTACCACCCTCCCTGGCTGGCTACATAAGTTTCCAATCGTGCCTCGCAAAATCCCGTTCAATATGGTCTCGGAAAACCCGATAAAGATCTGTCCTCTACATAGCTCGTAAGCGAGCTTACTCAAGTGGGTATGGCTGGCGACAGGCAGAAGTTGACAGTTCACAAGTATCCTCATGTGTTAATATCTAGAATCCAACAGCTAACAAGGGAGTAACCCAGGAGTTTCTATCGACGCCTCTTTCCCTCCTTGTACTCACAGCTCCTACCAGTCTTCTGCTACGAGCTAAAAAAAAAAGAAGGCTTTGCCTGTGAACACCTATGGGGCCTCATACCACACCACTCTTCAAGCCCCAGTCCACGCCAACTACATGACATGCCCCATGTGTAACACTAGGTTTCTGGGATTATCGTACGCGGTTCGAAATGTCCCTTGCAACATAGATCTGCCCGTAGAGATCAACCGTCTCAATGAAAACTTTCAATGCCTTGAACTTAGAGTCTCCACCTCGGCTTCGCAGAAACTCGTGCTGCAGCTTCTGACTGACAGTATTGAGACACCCACGTTCATATTCGGCAATATACAGGAGGTCGTCTTTCATGACCGTCTCGTCCCTGGTACGACTGGCTGGGCTCTGCTGTACTCCGTCAACCACTTGGTCAAACTCCGGGAAATTCAAGCTATTCAGGTTTCCTTCTGCTTTGTCTCGCTTAACTGAGCCATAATCATTATACTGTCGACACAGAGCAGCAAGATGTTGACTCAGAGCCTCCGCCAGATAATTTTGACGCGCACCTATAAAAAATGGCTCTCCTTTGGGCGCAACAAAACAGCTGAAGAGAAGAAACGTCGAGGGCGCCTGCGTACTCTTGGCAGAAGTCTCCTGCACCCACTCGTAGTAAGTCTTTTGAGCCGATTCGAAAGTAATGACTGCTGGGGGCTGATTGGGCGTCTGCCTTTGTTGTTGGGCCATGAAACAACCGTTATCCTGCTCGTAGTCGATGTGCGCAAGCATACATTGGGTAAACTTGCTGTAGAGATTTCTGCGAACGTGGTCCGGTGATTCGCGGACGGCTGGGTGCTTGAGTAGGTAAGAGGTGAATTTGTGCAAGTAATATTCCACTTGGCTCAACGGGAGACTCCCTCGAGTCTCTTTGCCTACTTCGCTGTTCATCTCTGGAGTATTGTTTCCCCCATTGGCCTTCGAATCTTGAGGGTTGAATTGGCAGAGACTTTTCAATATGGTCCGCACGTCTTCGTGTTCTACAAGTGGGTTACTGTCGCTCAACAGTGTTTCCATAAATTCATCCAGCTGATAAATGTGAAGAGAAACCAGCATCATATCGCGAAGCACTGCATTTGAAAGCGGGTGCTTCTGTCGCCTGTTCGTAGCAATCCATGTGAATGGAATGTACTCGAGATACTTGTTGTCGACATTGATACGTCGTGGGAAGATGTCAGATATAGCACGAGAGAGTTGGGATCGATAGAGGCATCCCAGCGCGACATCACCTTCAAGTAACCAAGACTCATCCTTGCAGAACATTGGCAGGGTTGAGAAGAACCTAGCAGTGTGCTTTACACCTTCTGCGGGTATGTTAACGAGCTGTTGCATCTTTTTGGTCCATTCGTAAAGGGGGTTTACAGAGAGGGCGGCAATCATGTAAGCCTTCGACACGGAGGGCAGGGCATAAGTGACCTTTGCAACCCATATATGCTCAGGCTCGTCCCAAAGGTTCCTGTTGGCGGTAAGGTATGCCATACCACTATGGATAGCTGAGTGGATCTGAGATCCAAACTGCACGAACCATGGGATTGAACCTAATGCCTTGAGCGTAAGTACTGAATAGGCGGTAATCTCGCGAGAAACAGACCGGAAAATCCAGGACCCGTTTTTCTGCTGCGTCTGCAATGTTCGCATCATTGTTTGGAAAAGTACAATGGGCATCTGCTCTGATATGAGATCTTGTGGCAAGTCGCCAAGAATACCTTCGTCCCAGCATTGAAATAACTTCACAAAAGACTGTGAAAGCAACATCAAAGAATAGGCCTCAGAAAGATTCTAACATATGTGAGCAGAGTTACCCAAGAAATCGTTGCGATTACCTACCCATTTGTCGGAGATGGCCCCAGAATCGAACTCTCGGCATAGGAATTGCGATATTTTGATAATCTCGCTAAGATAGATTGACGGGCTGGCAAAATGAAGGAGGGTATCAAGTACGTTGCAGTTGGCACTGAATGATCCGTTTGCCTCGTATAAGTAAGTACGAAAATGATCAGTCGTTTCGAAGTGCTCGATCATTCTCCGAGGACTAGGAGTGCGACCAAGAAGTGTCAATAATAGTAGAGACTTAGCGGTGTCATCTACGTCTTCAAGCAGTCCAGAATCTATACTCTCGTAAGCACTCGGTCACAGAAGAGGTTCCATAGAATCGAACACACCGAAACCCACGAGTCCGTCGTGCAAGTCCAACTGAGACTCAAGAAAAGCGCCAATTTGAAGTACCGCGGGGAGTTTAAGTAGATTTGGGGACGAAATGTCCTTAAGTAAAGTGGTCATAATCTGGAATTATAGGTTAGTGCCCAACGTTCGATCCGGGGTAAGAAGTGAATGCCTACCCAAGTTAACTCGAATATAGAACTTGGGAACGCGCCCGGGACTCCGCCACTGCCATTACAACTACTGTTCTTAACTACAGTTCTGAGGTAGTTCTCTGCAGCTTTATCCCAAATTGTGGCGTTCATAAGATAGGCCGCCGTGGCGGCCGGTGATGCCATCATGGAACCGCGCTTGTCAAGATGATGGGCGACACGGTCGAAATCGATCTTGTCAACAAATGACTCTAGCGAGTGCACAAGGGTGGTACTGTGTGAGCCGTAAAGCATCTTTGGAGAGAACTTGCGTAACTTCTTTTGGTTCCACTTCATGAGCTGGTCCCGTCCTTGGAATTCAAAAATAGGGCCGTCTTTCTCCAGTGTCTCGAGGAGAGCTGGCACCAGAATCTCGGTTCCGACGTGCACAGAGGAAATCACGTCCCATTGCTTGAGTTGTAACTCAAGAAACTCTTCAGCTGCATGAATTCGTTCACCCATGTGGGTGGAAGTGGTCGCGTCGCCGTTTAACCCTGCGACTACCAGATGATCCTTCAGTGCCACCAAGGAGGCCATAGTATTCAAGATCTGATCGACCTCAGAAAGATTGGGAGTCCATCCGCCCTCAGGGCTCTGTGTTTCCAGCAGGTACGCAAAGCACTCTGGAAACAACCACTGGCAGTCATGACCCGGAAGGCGAATTCGGGCCATCCATGCTGTGTCGTATATCGACGGCGAGAACGAGCCAAATTCTCCATCTTCAAGTTTCTTTCCAATCGCCAGAATCAGCGCTTTGGTCTCAGATATGGAAATTGTGTTGCCGTCGTTCATCATGCTTACAGTGGTGGTGTAGGTTAACTCCCATGTTGTACGAGAAGACACTCAGGATTCAAAGCGAGTCCTTATAACGGGCCCAACTGGCGCGGAACTCTGATTGGCCGCTGCCCGTCCAAATGGTGCCAACACACATCCCTGTTTTGTTACCTTGGAGAAAATGAGGCGCGCAGTACATATGCAAGTCAGACGGCACGGAGGAATCTAGCCAAATACTGCTCTTCTACCCTTAGAGGGCGTATTGCCCCGGTCCTCCTGTATTAAGCGAAGGAACGTTTATGCAGTCCACCACTACCTCTGTCTGCGTAACTCAACTAACAACTGGCACTCAACACCGCCTCTCTAATAGAAATATTCTGTGAGAAGAGCGTATAGAGGGCTTGGAATGGTTCAATGTCGTCTAATAATCAATTAGGGGTCCTATAGTCCATTGCTTTCTTTCCTTTCTAAGGGAGGGATCCTTTCGACCTTTTTATACACTGAATGTCTTCCTTTCACTCAACTAATTCTGCTCGGCTCTCACTGTGAGGCCTTTTGGAAGGCGGAGTTCTGACCTTGTCGCCTCTGCTAGCCAACAGCCCCTAATAAGGCCTATGTGTTCTCTGCTTGGGCACGCGTGCTTCTGAAAGGGTTTGGGGTGGGACTTCTACCTGTTGTAACATAGGCTTTCTGCAGGCGGTAGGGTACTTATTACTCAAATAATTAACTCAAATTTAACACTGCTAAACGCTGGGTCTTTCTCGAGTCGTGTGAGGAAGAGAGATAATATCTTGTACAAAAACAGAAGTCCTATTATTTAAGTGAAAGAAACGACTAACTACCTACTTAAGGGTCGGCTGTTATGGGGGGGGGGGGGGGGGGGGGCAAAAAAAAAAGAAAAAATTGCCCAAAACCAACCAGCTGGTAGTAATATCCAAGTGGCGGCGGTGGTTGTTATACTTGAAAAAG